>OX637350.1:16820000-16983769 GCA_951799405.1 Agapetus fuscipes
CATTAATGGCCATTATTGTATTTATTCTTCGAAACTTGCATTTATTTGCATAATGACCAGATTTGTTACATTTAAAGCATTTAATATTATTATTATTTTTATTTAAAAACTTGCATGCATTTTGTTTATGACCGAATTTACCACAGTTAAAGCATTTATAATTATTATTCCTATCACTTGAAATACTTGCATGTCTAAAAATAGATTTCTTACTATCATTTGAATTATTTCGCTTGATTTCAGAATTTCGCTGTCTATCCCTTGACTTCCGAGTTTCTGTGGAATCCCTCGAATTACACGAACTCATTAAATTTATACTTTCTGAATTGTTTTGACCACACAAATGTTCCATTGTTCTCGCTAATTCTACACATTCAGATAATTTCAATTCCATTGCTTTTAAAAATATTCTCTGCTTTATTTTGTTCTGTCTGATACCTATTAAAAATATATCCTTCAAATTTGCCTCCAATCTATTCTCAAATTTACAGTCTACCGCAATTTTTTTCAATCTAGCTATATAATCCTTAATTGACTCGGTTTCGAGCTGTTTACATGAATAAAATGACTCCCTATACTCAAATATATTTTTTTTTACCCCACAATGACCCCCAATAATATCAATCAACTCCTCGAATTTTGCCTCCGAAATCTTTTTCGGAAAACATAGATCAGACACCGTCTGAAAAGTCTCCTTGGTGAGAGACGATAATAGAACAGCCCTTCTGCGTTCTTCAGTTAAAAACTTCTCATCATACAAAATGAGGACTTGGTCGAGCCGAAGTCTGAAGACATCCCAATCTCCAGTCCTATGGCAAAAAGGACTTAGACTCCTCAGTGTTCCCTCCATAGTCTGAAACGGCAGAAAGAAAGAAAACAAAAATCTTATCTGCTTCTGCGTCCGACAGTCCAGGAAACGCCTACGTGACCCTCAGAAAGTGGCTTCCACTCCCTGCAGCAGTCACCTCCAGGAAAATGACCCTCAAGGCTCCCAGCTCCTGCAGTACTCCCTGCAGCACTCCGCCCCAGTTGGATCCTCTCCTCTTGAAAAGAAAACCGCTGCAGTAACTCCCTGCAGCGATTCCTCTTGGCTCCGTGAGTTCTCTTCCTCTTGAAGAAAACCGCTCCTTCTCTTCAGACTTCTTCCAGTTCTCCCTGCAGCAACCTCGCCTCAGCTGGCTTCGTGATCCTCAGTCTTCAGATCCTTCTTCCTTCTCGAAGATTCCCACATGTTGCTCTTGCAACAATATTATTTTATTTCTTCCAAAAAAAATTTTTATCCTGTTTTATATGGTTCTTCTTTATCCTGACTGCGCCACTGTGATGTATTTTGGGGATGTTTATTGTGGATGGGGGATATCAATCAGACGAACAGATGAGTCTTGGTTTCAATGTGATGTATTATTCCATTTCAGTGTTTACAAGGCGAGAGACAAAACCAGACTGACTCGTGAAGCAATAATAATCTCTAATAATATTATATTACAATAATACATTACCTTATATATGATATTACCTACTCTAAATAATCATATCATAATTATACATTACAGGGGCACTTGTTAATCTTCCCTTAAGCTCTTCAAATGCTTGTGCGCAGGAATCACTCCAATGGAAGCGAGTGTTTTCTTCCGTAAGCTTGGTGAGCGGTTTTGCAATGTCCGCAAATCTTGGCACAAACCTCCTGTAATAAGTGCACAGCCCCAGGAAACTCCTAGTTTCATGTTTGTCCTTCAGCACGGGCCAGTCTCTTACTGCCTTGATTTTGGCAGGGTCAACTTCAACTCCACGTTGAGAAACTATGTGTCCCAGGTAATTTACTTGTTTCTTGAACAGGTTACACTTTTTCGGGTTGAGCTTCAGTCCAGCGTCTTGTAGTCGCCCGAAAACTTGCTCCAGATTTCTCAACTGATGGTTGAAGTCCTTTCCCAGGATGATTATGTCATCCAAGTATACCAGGCAGGTTTCCCATGATAGTCCTCGCAGCACATTCTCCATCAGCCTTTCAAACGTGGCGGGGGCATTGCATAAGCCAAATGGCATCACGGTGAACTGCCAAAGTCCAGATCCAGTCGAGAATGCAGTTTTCTCCTTATCTTTGGCATCCAATTCAACTTGCCAGTAGCCACTTTTCAGGTCCAATGTGGAAAAAATGGTGCATCCTGCCAATGTGTCCAAGGTGTCGTCAATCCTTGGCAGAGGGTAACTATCCTTTTTCGTAACATCGTTGAGCAGTCTGTAGTCCACACAAAATCTCGTGGTACCATCCTTCTTTTTCACCAGTACCACCGGGGATGTCCAAGGGCTACTTGATGGTTCTATGATGCCATCC
This sequence comes from Agapetus fuscipes, assembly GCA_951799405.1. Lineage (NCBI taxonomy): Eukaryota > Metazoa > Arthropoda > Insecta > Trichoptera > Glossosomatidae > Agapetus > Agapetus fuscipes. The sequence goes on from OX637350.1 coordinate 16,822,333, forward strand.
TTGCTCATGTCTTTGATGATCTTGTCAGCTTCTTCCCGCTTTGCAAAGGGTAGTCTTCTTGGAGCCTGTTTTATTGGTCTCGCTTCTCCGGTGTCTATGCTATGTCGCACTACCTTGGTTCTTCCCAGACGGCCATTAGAGTCCTCGAAAATGTTCTGGTAGCGGCAGATCAAACTCCTCACTCTCCGTTTGTTTTCCTCGGTTAGACCTTGGGAAGCGTCGTGGACCAGGGCTTCCAATTGTGTTGACAATTTGTTTCCTTCGCATGACATGTTTGTCATCTGTTGCACAATGGAAGTTATCCTCTCACATCTGCCCAAAACAAAACCTTCATTCATTTTAACTGGGTAGCTGTTCACATTCATGATCTTGACAGGAATGGTCTCCTTTGCGCGAATCACTGTTCTTGCCACCATGACTCCTTTGTTAACATTGTCCATGTTCTCCGGTTCTATCATACAGATTTGGTCATTTGTACTACTGGAATCCAGGCGGGCACTCACTATCATCTCGGATCGCCCCTTCACTTCGGTATTCTTGGCTAGGATAACACGTGCAGCCAGTTCTTTCCGTCTTTGCAGGATGACTTCTTCATTTCCAATTTTAATGGACCCTTTCTTTAAATTTAAACTGCACCCAAATCTGTCCAGTATGTCCATTCCCAATATAACGTCTTCTTCAATGTTGGCCACCAACGTCCGATGATCAAAAGTGGTGCTGCCAATTTGGAAGGTGGCAATCGTCTCCCCATACACCTGTGCTGACTCTCCCGTGGCGGTGTGCAGAGACCACTTTGTTGGTGCAATCTGCTTACCTCGTGTCACTATGTCGCGTCTCAGAATTGTCCTGGTTGCTCCCGTGTCCACCAGTAGTTCACGAGTTACTCCATCTATTATGCCATTGATAAAAATGCTGCTGGCTTTTCCTCTCACGGTTGCGACAGTAGCAGCAGATTTCAGGGCCTCTCCAGCGTGGGTCAACGGTTGCCCCTTCCCATTAACCCTTTCTAGTTTTCCGCAGCCTGTTTTCTGGGTTTCTGAGGCTTGGGACACTTTGTGCTAAGGTGGCCCAGCTGTCCGCAGTTCCAGCAGCGTGGGTCTCGTCTTCGAGGTCTCAGACGTTCCAGCACTTTTTCAATTAGCTCCTCGGTTGTAGGTAGCTTGACCTCCTCTGCCTCGACTGCACGAACCCTGGCGTGGCCCCTGATGGACTGTTTGACAGCCTCAAACTCGAGAGCTTGGCTGAGCGCCTCGTTCAAAGCCTTGGGATGGGCCAGTTTTACGGCTTGTTGCGTCTCCCATTCCCGCAATCCATTTAGGAACTTGTCCACTGCCAAGCTCTCACAGATGTCGTCGGAGGCTGTCGGGTAAGCGTCTCGTACCAGGCGGGCGATGTCCATTTCAAACTCCTGGAGGCTCTCGTTGGGCTTCTGCACCCTTGTGTTCAGCTGCGACTTGTACAGCTGCTCCAGGCACTTGTGGCCATAGCGCATATCCAAGCGCTGCTTCAGCTGCCCAAAGTCACCACGGTTGTCCAGGGGTATGGCCTGCAGAACCCTGAGAGCGTCTCCTCGGAGCGACAGGCTGAGAACCGAAGCCTTCTTCTGCTGGCTCCAGGCTCCCATCATGGCAGCCGTCTCAAAGAGGGTCAAGTATTCCTCCCACGACGTCTTCCCGTCGAAGGTTGGGAGGTTGTGCTTTGCTAGGGAAGGGTCATCATCCCCTCTTGTGACCCTGGTTGGAGTTGAGCATCCCTGGTCGATCTCGTCGTGAAGGCCTTTGGGGGATATCCTGGTGGACTCCATCTGGCACTTGTCAGCCAGCTCGGCACGCAGACGGTCCTCCAGGGTGGAAATGCGGGTTTTCATTTCCGCAACTGTTTCCTCAAAACCAGTCAGCTTCACCTCTATTTCTCCTTTCAGGGTTGTGAGACTATCCGCTATCTCCGCCTTCAGGGTCCTGGCGTTGTCAGCCATCTCCGCCTTCAGGTCTTCCCTCAGGGTCTTGGAATTGTCAGCCATTTTCTCCTCCAGGGTCCTGGCGTTGTCAGCCATCTCCACTTTCAGGGTCTTGGCGTTGTCAGCCATCTCCCCTTTCAGCTTTTCCTCCATGGAAGTGAAGTTTCCGGTGATGCTGAGGTTTAGCTCGTCCAAGGCGCGGTCCCCTCCAGACGCCATGACAAAATATGCCGGGTCTTCGCCTGACTGTTCTAAGGCCTCCATGAGGCGTGCCTGTAAGGCCGCCTTCCCTCCTGAGGTCTCCAGGTCCCTCTCCAGAAGCTCATTTTTAAGCTCAGTGACTTTGAGGTCCTTGATGTTCACTTTGGTTGCCATTTTTTTCAAAATTTACTTCAAAACAAAAATATTTTTAAATTTATTTAATACAAGTTTTGAGTTTTATATATATAGCTGTTTTGAATACGTACTTTAGCAAAATAATAATTTATCTGATTACACTGATTGGTAGGTACTGTCTTTTAATATTTATTTTTAAATCACCAATATTTTTAACATAATAATGTCTGATAGTACATAATTATTTATTTCGTCTCAAGTCTTTCAAACACACAGGTAGGTACTTAATGTACATTCACACATTTGTAAACAAAGGATAGTTATTCAAAAACTTTTTCTCGATGAATCTGGAACGTTCTTTTGTAATATTTTTCAAGATTTTTATTTATTTATTTTATTTTTTTAATCACACACAATATTAAAAAAACTATGGTCCAATTTGATGACTTTCTTAATGCGGTAAAATAGTCATTATGTTATGTCCAGAATTATGTTCCATATGATGTTCCAGAATTTATAAGCAACTTGCTTTTGCGTCTTTTCTTTTAACAAAAATTTATTTAAACACTTGTTTTCACAAAAGTCAGTTCACACAAAGTTCAATTTGAATAAAGTTCATTTTAACACTATTTAATTTATTTTTAGACAGAAGATCTTAATTTTTCTTGACAATTCCGCACCTGACGCCAATTGTTACGAATTTAGGGTTCAATTGTCTTCAAATTAAAAATACACAGGTCTTCTTCAATAGTTATTTATTTTACACAGTTACAAAATTTATTTTTACACTACTTTCTCGATTATTCCACTTGGTTTTGGTTCACTGATCAGATGACTTCGATGTGTTTGTAAGTCTCTATGATACTGGCCCGCTCTGCAGGCCATTCGCACCTTTATACTCTTCAGAGCAGTATGATCCAGAACTAAAGTCGCCAGACGGTTCCAGAGTAATTATTACTTCTCGATGTTTCACGTACTACCTAGACACAACCAAAATCCTACCTACCAATGCAATACAGTATTCCTATAATTATAACAAATACCTACTTAGCCTAGAGAATTCTACACTTATACATAATTATCGATCTTACCTACCAATACTTTTGAGGATTCTTATAACTATAACTACCCATACTTATTTCAATATTTATATTTACATAACAGTATCATAATTCTTCTGAGTTCTCGTTTATTTCGTTTTCATGAAGTTTTCTTTCTCACATTATAGCTCAATCTCCAGTTCTTGTTTAAATTCAAATTCAGTGAATCCGGTTTATCCTGTCTATAGTTTTCTACTTCCATTATATCTTTTTGCTCTTGCACTGTTAATGGTTTCACATATGCGCTTACACGATCCAGCATATTTTCATCTCCTAACGCATTGCATATTTTTTTGGTACTGCGAAATTTCTTCGTCATACTTCTTCGGTTCTGTAGATAAATTTTCTGCATGCCTGTGAAATCGGTAAGACGCCGTTTTTCGATTCTGTTGTGGAGTGCCTCAGAAAGATCTGCACTCAAGATTGTGTCCTGGCTTTTTAGTTTGTCTAAGACAAATTTTAGGGTTGTGTCAGCAGTTATCAAACTCGGCTCTCTTCTTCAGAGAACTTCAACGGCCAGTTTAACCGGTTGAAGACTGGCGTCCTGGCGATCAATTCACTGATTAGTGACCACTCGTCCGCTGAGAATTTAGTTTCTGAGGTGTCTATGAATGCTTTATCGATACAAACTTTTCAATTTTTAGCATAAACGTTCCAACATGCTGAGCAAACTGTTCCACCTAGTGCAGCAGTCAAGAATCAAACTCAATTCTTTGCCCTTTGCTTCTATAATCTATAATCTAAGTTGTAAGGATATATTCATTCAAAGCTGTCAGACGTATGCCCACAAACAAACACGTATAGTTCGCGCTTACAAATGCTGATTGTGTACTTACAAATAAAATCCAAACCTTAAATGAACATAAGCCCTGCAACTCTTGCCGACATTCCCTGAAACAGGGGTGACATTGGCAAAGTGAACCATTTTTTACAGTATGGGTGGTCAGCCTCATACCAACCTATAAGTCAAGGAATTTGTTTCCTTTATGTATTTTGCAAAAACGTCTCATCTTTGGTAGGTGATCTTTTAAAAGTCTTAACAAATTTTTGCATTTTATTAAGAAGTTCACTGTATCGCTGAATTACTTCATGTTCAGCTGGTGTTTGTTCAATTACTACTTCTAAGTCTTCATTGGTGTCCGTGTCTTTGTCATCATAATAGAGCGGCAACATCGCTTCCGCCGAGCTGTAAGAGCATCTAGCAAAGCGCCAATGCCGGCAAGCCAAATTTTGCGACATTATTTGGAAAGTTTTATACTTGCGGATCCGCAGCGCTGGATCCAGCATCTGGTGCTGGATCCAGCAGGCTGAAAAATGCGCTGGATCCAGCTGGATTGCTGGATGAGGGATCCAGCAATTGCAATCCCTACACAGCATTGCCATCCTTCCTAAAGGCACAGCATTGACATCCTTCCTAAAGGCACAGCATTGACATCCTTCCTAAAGGCACAGCATTGCCATCTTTCCTAAAGGCACAGCATTGACATCCTTCCTAAAGGCACAGCATTGCCATCTTTCCTAAAGGCACAGCATTGACATCCTTCCTAAAGGCACAGCATTGACATCCTTCCTAAAGGCACAGCATTGACATCCTTCCTAAAGGCACAGCATTGCCATCCTTCCTAAAGACACAGCATTGACATCCTTCCATTTCTTCTTGTGCCTCTTCAGTGTAATTGCAGCGAGTATTGCTTTGTGTGCATGACACCACAAGTTGTTTGCATCATGTTTTAGGTGGGTATGCGTCTGCTGGAAGTGAACGGGGCGTCACTGTTGGGCGCCACCCATGCAGAGGCTGTGAACGCCCTGCGAGGCTGTGCCCTGGAGCCCCTGTACCTGGTGGTGTGCAACGGGTACGATAGGACCTACATCGATAGACTGCCCAGCCAGGTATCTGCAAACAATTCTACATAACCTTAAAAACAACAACAATAGTAATTACATTCTCCCACAGTTTTTTTTAACTGCAACATAATATGCATGACTCTTTCAGTATCTGTTTTGTTTAATTTATATCATTCACTTATTTAGTATAATTACAATTTTCATGTTAGGTATATATGTGCTAAAACCTGGAAATACAGAGTGATTTCTGCCATAGCCCTGATATGTGCGCCTTGTTTAACTTTAATATTGACTATTTAAAATGTGCAAAATTTCTTGGGCATAAAGTAAACTCTGCATGTATTAACGTTCATTTCACTGGATTTCTAAATCAAGGTTTGCCATGTAATTTTTGGATTAAATTCAATTCAATGGATTAAAAGATGACACTGAAGTCCTTAATTTTTTTAATGAAATACTGGCAACTACTGTACAAGCTAACTGAGAATATATGAAACATGAATTAAGCGTTGGTCTCTGCAGGAATGCAGTGTTTTGAGCATTTTGTGAGACATAAACTGTAAACTGTGATTCTGAAATAACTTTGCGTTCAAATAAATAAATTTTATCCTAAGTGAAAGTTGAAGGATTTGTGTATTGACATTGTGGAGATTAATTTTAAATTAATAATTCTTCAGGAGTTGATTTATTTCCTTGAGCGCTTTCAATGTTATGACACTGTTTTTTACGATGGTTATTTCTGTCATGCACACACCATATAGTTTATCAAAAATATATTATGTACCTACACGTATAGGTATATAGTTGAGCCACTGAGAGAATGAATTTCTGACAGGTCGTAATAATATGAAGGATGTAACTTTCAAGTGCCATTGAATTTCTGATAATTTTCAACCGAATAAAAAAAAAATCTTCTAGCGAATAATTATCTTTAAAAATAAATCATCATGTCAAATGGAAATATATGTTAGTATTTTGAGTTAAATTGAAAGTTAAATAAATTAGAAAACAACATATTTTTTAAATCTACCCGACGCTGTCTAACGCTGCCACAAAGTAATACCAACTGTCAACTTTTGTAGTGATGGGCCAAAAATATCAGGTAACTGTTAGGTTATTATTTTCCTTATGCTGTTAACTTATATATTTTATTTTCAAATAATTGATAACATTGATATATAAATTTTCTAGAGTTAGTGCATTCACAGAGTGAAAATTAATGGTAACCAAAATCTTTATCAAAGCTGCAAAGGTATATAAACATTTACAATGTCCACGTTTTGTCGTTTTCTCTATAAATAACAGAAAATATGGTTAACATAAATATATAGTTAAGATAAATGATAGAAAAATTAGGCAATTTTACAAAATATTATTGCATTTTGAATTTCCTGAATGAATCCTTGAATTTACCCATAATTATAATACCTGACACTGGCGCCCGCGCTCATTGCGAAAATCCCCATCAAGTATTGGAACTTATATTTCCCATCACTAGTGAGAAACGTCAGAAATTCATTCTCTCGATGGCTCCACTGTAGAGGAGTTTTATTAACACTGCTTTGTAGTGAAAAAGCCACGTGTAGACTTATTACACCATACCTAGGCTTTGCATACGTCGCACACACATCAACTGTCATTTTCACGTGTTTTGTTTAATGAGTGTTGGAGATTTCTGAATTTGAGGAAGCATGGTGGATTTGTTTGTGATTCACATTGCTTGAAAATCCACAATCATGAGAAATGTTCTATGGCCTTTTGTGTAGGCTGCCCTCTATTATGAAATGGTGTATCACATGATCTGAGAGCTATGGTGAGGGTGATTCAATTCACATATTTGTCTCTGTTCAATTAAAACCTGCATTTTATCAATATTTTTAATGATGATTAATAATGATGAATTTGATTATATTATTATGATGATGGTTTGGGCATATGGAGAGAATGAATGAGGAAAGACTGACGAAGAAAGTATATGTTCGTAGAATAGATGGATGTTGTGGTAGAGGAAGACCGAGAAAGGTATGGATGGACCAAATATCCGAAATTGCGAATGAATGGAATATCCAGAGTCATAATAAAAGAAGAGCCTATATGAAGAAGGTTATGACTCTGGAGGAAATGAAAGAAGGATGTAAGGACAGAAAGAAATGGCGGTTGATCTGTAATGTTGGCGGCTAGGGTTTATTAAATTGGAATTTGTTTTTATTTGTAAATGGATATTTTGTACTTGGATATTATTATTTAGTGATGTATAAAATGTAATTTGTCATGTGTGTTCCTTGACTTATAGGTTGGTATGCAGCTGACCACCCATGCTGTAAAAATGGTTCACTTTGCCAATGTCACCCCTGTCTCAGGGAAGGACGGCAAGAGTTGCAGGGTGTATGTCCATTTGAGATTTGGTTTTTATGTTGTAGGTTCACAAGAGGCATGTGCAAGCGCAAACTTGTACGTGTCTGGTTGTGAGAATGCATGTAATGTGAATCTCCAATGTAACATATCTTTGCAACTTAGATTAGATTAGATACATGGAAAAGGCATAATGTTTACCTGAGTGGTACATAAGATTACATTAGATTAGATTAGATTTAATAAATTCAAACATTATAAAAATACTTCCTGACAAAAATTTATGGTATTGGCTAAGCCCACATTTTTTAATTGAACGATTTTGAGCAGATAATTAATATGTGGAGTCCTAAATTAATGTCTATTTAAGGCAAGACACTAACCTTATTATAGACTCAACTGTAACAGGGGCTCAACATAATCAAATAAGTAGAGAATGACTGTGAGTGTGCTGGTCCAGCCTATCACCGCTTGCGAGTAGCTACATTAGCATTTGTCCCCGCAGGCTGGCAGTGAGAGCGGAGTTACAGACTCTGTGAGCGGCTCTCTGTCGCAGTCCGTCTCCAGTCTGGACCGCGACACTGACAACTTCAGGCCACAGGTAACCTCACCAATAAACAATGATCAAACAAAAACCATAGACATCTTTCCTTGGCTCATCAAGCGCCCGGGACCTTCTCTTATTCTTGTTTTCCTTCTTGATGTCTGTTTCTCAGGAAGACTAGGAAGCCAGTGATCTTCAACCATTCAAGCCGGAGACATCTTGCAACAAAAACTTTGAATGGAGTTTAAGCAAAAATGATGGGAAATTACTATGACTTTACCTCTGTAACTGTAACCGTAACTCTGTCGCCATGCCGCTAGGGGTGGCCAGAGCCTCTGCAGAGCTGACTCCATTTTTTCCTATCCTTCCTCAGCGGATGCTAACCAAATAATTATGTGATTGGTTGCTCAGGATCCTAGTCAACTAGACCTGTGACATCACTCTGTCGAGGGAAATTTTAAATGTTCCAAATCAACTTCCAACTCTTTCCTTTGAGATTTATAGAACAAAATACCTATTAAAGCAATAACAGTTTTTTTTTATTATTTTAATTCTGATTTATGTATTCCGTTCACAAGTAGCAAGCTGATTTTTTAAATATAAAGAAAGCAGTATGCCCAAAAATGTTGACATAGGATGTGCTTGATTTTGATTGTGTAATATTTTGCAGGAATATCAAATGCAACAAGAGCTTGTAGAGTGGGAACAAGAAAGAAATCAGCTGGCTGAGATAGGGAGAGAAAAGTCCACACCTGAGAAGGTAACTCCACAGCAATGCTGCTGGGCTCACAAATACAACACCGACTAGGGATTTTCATTTATTTTAAATACATCACAGTTTTATTACTCTAAATACAGACTAGTTTGACAACTTATAAATGACTATTCTAAACTATTCAAGCCCGCTAGCAAGCTTGAATGTGTACTAGAAGCCTCCAGACACGCATACACCTTCACACTCGTCTCAGCGGCTGTAATTATTATCTGCTAATACCTAGTAACTAATTACCAAGCTGTCCCAGTCACTGATATGACATCAGGATGTGCTTGTGTTTTGTATTTCATTCGGACTTCAAATGTCACTATCAAAAGTGCTATGTAATTATTTATTTTGTCACAATTTAAATATCAGGCTACCAAACTCTCGCTGTAAATGTCATGTACACTATTTTCTCCACAAGCAAAAGACCGTACTTCCTGTTTACATTCTATAACTGATGCTGATTGATCATATGTTTTTACCAATATTGACTCGGCACGAGGATTGAAGTATTGTTTGTGTGTTCAGGTGTTGGACATAGTCCGTGCGGCGGAGAGCATTGCCCTGGACGCCCCGCCCAAGTCCCCGGAGCCCCAGCAGAAGACCACCACCATCGTGATGAGCAAGCACACGCTGCTGCCCAACACCTCTCCTCCTCAGCGGGTGAGTCAGCCTCAGCCTCCGTTACATAACCTCAAATGTCAGCCACCCCGCGTGAGAGACTAATAAAAGATAAAAGAAGGATGATTAGAAAACAGTCTTATCTCATCACCAACTTACAAAGGTTGTGACAAGACAGCAATGCCTGTATTTTTAAATATTGTAGTGATATTTTAAAAGCCACAACTAATGGACTCAGAATATTTGAAATTTTAGTAAAATATGTGATGTCACCTGGCCGGTCTAAAGGCAATACAGAGCGTCGTCATAACTTCAATACAATATTATGCAGGTAGTTTAATAACATGCTAAAGTGCCACGTTTTGCATTTAGCACAACTGTCAACCACATACATTTCACACTGCTGGGCAATGAAAAGCTATCCTTGGATATAACTCTTTTATCTTTTATTCTCTCATACTATTTATTCCAAGAAATATTGAATAGGCAGGCTTGAAGTATTGTCCCCTGGATTATGTTGTATCAAAATTGATCAGTAAAATGGAATGATTGGTATTTGAAAGTAGCTACGACAATGTCATTACTAAAAGTAGCATCTGTTGTTGTTATTGAAGCTCCACACAATTGTTATTCTTATGTTTTGTATTCAGTATTTCTTTATTGTATTGGAAATATTGAAATATTGGAAATTATTCTTTCTTTCTTTTAACTAAACAGAAAATCAAACATCGCAAACTGTAAACAATACTTTAAAATGCACATAAAAAGAGAAAATACAGCCATTTCTTTGAGTGGATAGAAGCATTACAAATTTTGATTTTGTTAAATTCATTTTGTATTAGGGATTCTATTTATAATAAATATTTTTTAAATTGACCAGGGAGAGTTGCTTGGAGGGATCTCTTGCCGTGGTCCATTGAAGCTGAGCCTTCCAGACGTTTCGCACATATTGGCAAAGAGGCCCACTGTGTACATGGGCGAAACGTCTGGAAGCTCCAGTTCTGATGGGCCACGGCAACAGATCACGGAAAGCAACTTTCCAGTTCAACTGCCGAGCAAAAAAGCTTTAAACTTTTTTGATTATTTTGCTTCTTTTTCTTCGTCGGATCAGAGGCAACACTTATTTTCTCAAGGGCAAGCAACCTCCACCGCTCCATTATTTTGCTATTTATATGAATATAAATTGTGTGGAAATTCAAAATGGCTAGAACTCGTAAACCCCCCTAACATTTAATTGGTATAAAGTGTATTGCCTAGGATGTTGTGACATTGTTTAGGAATCTTACACATGAGTAAGTGGCGATGTAGGATAGCTTCAAAAATGAAATACTTATATTGGGACAAATGAAATCATTTTCTCATCAATTCCAAGTACTCATTTTGGAAAATAACCTGTATGGCCGCCTTTGGTTTTAACGCAGCTAAGAATTGACTCATGGTACTGTGAGTTCCCATTGCATTGTTTTGTGAATAAGGATGTCACACAAAACTCTTACTGGACACACAATGCATGCCGCATGTATATAAGAGAACACAAAGAAGAATATTATATCAGCTTTGCATGGACAGTCATCAAGTATGCATCTTCTGTATTAACCTCTACCTCTATGCTGCTCTAAAACATCTTTTTTTCTTTTCAATCTTGCTCTTACAATTATATTTATAGCTACAGGTACTATGCAATAATATTATATTTATAGCTACAGGTACTATGCAATAATATTAAAAATAGTTTGATTATTACTTATATTTTGATTCAATGAAATGATTTAATAACTTTATTACTTATTGATAAGAAAGGGTGAACCCGTAACCCAGCTACTCCAGCTTAACTACAAAAAGACACACGGAAATTAAATCTGAAGGCTTTGTCAAACATGAACCGTTTTTAGTGCGCATCAAGGCACTAAAGTGTCACAGTCTAGCAATGCGCTATAGTGTGTTGTCCTACAACATGCTACACCTGTCTAACAGAGCAAACCCGCTACCAGTAGGCGACACTATGTCACTGCCTCCAAACGTCGCATTGTTTTTTTTTTTACAAATTTTCTTTGGCGCCAAAGTAAAAATAGTTACTGAAAAATATGTTGGATGTGTTCAAAACCACCGGTGCTTGATTACAAGAAACAGTACTTTGAAAAGCGATCTCACAAAGACAAGGTTTTGCTGGATAATGTGTAAAGCAGCAACAACTCATCTTCATCTAAGTTCAGTCGCTGAGCATCGTGGCCAGGGACGACGACTGAATAGCGTCCAAGTACGACACAGCGCTGTAACGCTGCCGCCTTGACTCCTTCTAAAAACGCTTCTAGTTTTACGAAGCCTTAAATTGGGTTTGGGTTCAACCTACCTAATGAATAACCTGATTGTTGAAAATGAAATATACATATTTTTGTTTACAAATTTATTTTTAAAGTTTTTTTTGACAGATTAAGATTAAAAGATCATCAAGAGAAAAAGTGGGGTTAGGAACCATGTAAGTGATACTTACCTATCAAATTTGAGACCCGTAGAGAAATAGAAATATTCCTCTTATAATTAGGTATTAACGGTGTTTTCAATGTCAACTTATTTTTCACCTTTTCTTATAACTTCTCCGGTGCAGTTTTCTACATCATCGTCTATGTATAATTCATTTTCAACTACAACTTTCCCATTTGAAATAGTTGACGCATGTTAAATATGAAAATACAAACATAGTCTTACTTGTTAATTATGCTGTGTATGTGTTTTTTTACTTAGTTTTTACGGTGTTATTCTTAGACATTTTTGTCGCCCGTTGAGCCCACGTTTTGCTTAATTTTGATTCTTGAACATTTCTGACGTACTTAGGCTCGTGTCCTGAGCTCAACGCCCGCCCAATTCTAACCTCCAAATGTATGCGAACTTAGGTGGGCACAAATCCGCCTCGAAGACGGTTTTACATGGCGGTCAATTTTGACAACTGCCACATTTAATTTTAAATCGTAAATATTTGCTTTATTACTGTTTTGTTTTGCGATTTGTTTTTGTCATTTTGGTCAAATTGACAGAATTCAGCACCTTTTTGCTAATCAATCACTTTGTGGCGCACAAAACACAAAAAAATAAGAAGCAAAAGAAATCATTTGAAAGATTGAATCACGGCTTGCAGCACTTAATATGACACATTTTACAAAACTGAAGCTAAGCAGATAGTTTAAAATAAGTGGAGAGGATATTCAACACTCTACAAACACATATGAGACACTTTTTTCGTTCTGAAATAAAAAATTTAGAAGCATTTCTGCCGACATCTGATTTGTTTACAAACAAAACGATGAGCCGTCCGCCATTGTGACGTTAGCGATGAGACATGCCGCGGCCATATTTGTGTGGTCGTCCCTAACGCATATTCCCCACATTTGGTTTATTTTTCCCGATCCACAAAAAATATACAGATTCATTTGGCTAATCAATTGTTTTCAAAGTTGTTTTAATTATAAATTGCATAACAAATTTATAAATTGATTATTTGCTTTTATTTTTCATCTTTTTGTTCCTTATTGTCAATGGTTATAGTTTTAATAATTATTTAAATATGACTGAAAATTCCCTATTTTTTAAATGATATTTATAAAGTGACATCTCTAGAACAGTTTTTTTTTTAAAAACGACATTGAACGGACGTAATTTCAGCCGTCCAAAATTGGTCGCAGGCTCAACTGTTCCTACGTTATACCATGAACGAGAATCAATATTTCAAATTAGGTCTTGTCCGGCTTTGTACCCAGACTAATAAGTCGCCAGATAAGCCGACGGCGAAATATGACAAGTAAGAATAACACCGTTAGAATTTAATTTCTATAATTAAGTAGTTGACGAATGAATTAACAGTTTTATGTGTGAAAAGTTATTTGAGTAGCACCATCTGTTGTTTGTTTTTCCTCACATACTGAAGTAACATTTCCCTGTATGTGTTCATGTTTTTCATTAGCGCCAGACATATTACGTCTATAGTCGTTGACTGATATATTGAGATCAAGGCTCAGGATTCAAATGGTGAAAATCTATCTATCAACTAACTTCTCAATGGATACCATCCTTTAAGTAGTACCTGCCCATATATATTTTGTATGATATATTTGACAATACATTTTATTTGATGATTTACCTTTAATGAGAATGATAAATAAAATATTCATTACAATAAATGCTGAAGTTTTGTTGAGTTAATAGTGTATTTTATCTTAAATGGAATTTTGTGGCCATAACAAAATAATGTCTACTTTTTATCTATCTCGCATTCAGCATTTCTTTACAGTGGCTTTTGTGAATGCACCCAATGCCAATAGAATAAGCCTATTTTATTCATAGTTTATAATTTCAATTCTTTGTAATATTTTAATTTAAAAAATGAAAATAACCTTTGTTTTATTCTACTATTATTTTTATTTAAATTTGTTCCAAACCAAACGAGTTGACCGTTTTCGGCCTCTAGGCCATCTTCAGAGTAACTAACGTGTCGATGGCCTAGAGGCCGAAACCGGTCAACTCGTTTGTTTTGTAACAAATTTAAATAAAAATAATAGTAGAATAAAACAAAGGTTATTTTCATTTTTTAAATTAAAATGGAGTTCTACAAAAGTTTCGGCTGAAACATTTAAAAAAAAAAAAACTTTGTAATAGGACTTTTTATAAATAATCTGTACATTTTAATTATTATAGTTCACATAATTATCTAGTAGATTTTTTATCCTGTCTTCATTTCAACATGAATTGGCGTAGACACCCAGCCGTGTAGCTAGGGAAAAGACAAATATTGTTATTGATTGCTAAGGATGGCAGTCCCATACAAGACTGACGTTAGCTCGCCGAGAAAAAAGTTCCAAATTCAAAAATTTTGCGAGTTCATTTGCATCACACTGACATTTCATCACACATCATTCGTATTGAAAAGTAACTATCTTTTTTAATCATATAATATATATGATAACGTAATATAATATAATATATATAATGAGATATTATATAATATCTCATTTACGATAACGTAATACCTAATTGAGTTTAACCTTTCCGCTTCTGAATATTCTGGCTGTATGAATACCACCAGGACAGAATACTTTTTCAAGCACATTTTAAAAACGTTTATTGATTTCCTACCTTAATTGATTGACGACACTTTAAACTGTGTCAACAGTCACATGTATTAGTTATTCAAGAACAAAAATCACAAAGGACTATCACATATTTCCACTTGCAGACTTTGGAATTCTTGAACACAGATGTCAGGGATAAGTTCAAAGTTGGAAGACGTCTATGATAGACAGCTGCACTATATGCAAGTTTACACTTGATGCCTGTGCGTGTCACCCGCAGTTAAAGGGTTCAGCTTGAATTACAATCGTTTGATGTCAGCATTTACAAATTAAAATTAACGTAAAAATTAACTAGCACTTGGGATATTTGATGGCCCGATATTGGAGAACTTTTCACAATGTTTCATTTGCGCCGTAGCCATGGTTTCATCCCTGGACCCACAATAAGGCGGTCTCATGGGGACGTGGCTATGACTCCAAAAAAAACACCAAGAACAAAACAAGCTCTCCGAAAATGCTAATATACAAATCCAGATATTTTTCATTTTAATTATGAAACAATTATCAAATTTATAATCACACTAATTATTATTTGTAAGAAAAAGTCAAGAAAAATTCTATCAGCTTATATAATATGTATTAACATGTTTCTGTATAACATAGCTTTATAAAATACTCATATCCATCTTGAAAGGTAAATTGATTAAAGAGCTATATCTTGAAGTGTTTACAATAGTCCTTATGCACATGGGCTATTTTTGGATTCACACAAGATGTTTCTATTCTCATTTTTCCTTTGTATTTATAAAAAAAGAAACTGAAATATTGCACATGCTTTAATAACACCAAAAACACAGAAATTACCTACATAGTTAGTTTGAGATTAAAAACCTCCATCATTTTGTTTAACCTAATAAAAATAAACCATTGTGTGTATTTTTAACTTAATTTAAAATGGTTTAATATGTGATGTTCATCTAATCTAATCTAATTTAATCTAAGTTGCAAAGATATGTTACATTGGAGATTCACATTACATGCATTCCCACAACCAAGACACGTACAAGTTCGCGCTTGCACGTGCCTCATGTGAGCCTACAACATAAAAACCAATCTCAAACGGACATACACCCTGCAACTCTTGCCGTCCTTCCCTGTAACAGGGGTGACATTGGCAAAATGAACCATTTTTTACAGCAAGGGTCAGCCGCATACCAACTTATAAGTCAAGGAACATACACGACAAATTACATTTTTTAAATCAATAAATAATAATATACATGGACATCTATCTATAATCTATAATCTAAGTTGCAAGGATATATTCATTTAAAGCTCTCAGATGTATGCCCACAAACCAACAAGTGTAGTTCGCGCTTACAAATGCTGAATGTGTACTTACAAATAAAATCCAAACCTCAAATGAACATAAGCCCCACAACTTTTGCCGACCTTCCCTGAAACAGGGGTGACATTGGCAAAGTGAACCATTTTTTACAGTATGGGTGGTCAGCCTCATACCAACCTATAAGTCAAGGAATCAAAAACTTAAAACATAAAACAAATTTCATTTTAATAAACCCTAGCCGCCAACATTACAGATCAACCGCCATTTCTTTCTGTCCTTACATACTTCTTTCAAATTCAAGTTTAGAACATTTCCCCATTACGGCCCGTCGTCCAGTGAACATCGCTGATTCAAGAAACTGGCAACACACAACAAAACCATAGAGCATACTTAAGTTGTTATTTTATTAAACAGTCAATGAGTTAATTTAAATGTTTGTTTTAACTTGATTTTAAGAGCTTACATTCCTTCAAAACATTTTTCAAAATAAAATTCTGTCTTATGGTTGAAGGCTAACTTATGATCCTTGTTTTGTTAGTATGAGAAATTTGACTGTTTTCCCCTGAATAGCCTAACCTTGATGTGGTGTATGTAGTTAATTTAAAGTTGAATTTTCCAGCTTTATACTTTATTGCAACAGTGGGAAACCATTTCTGAGCTGTCAATGAAGTCAGCACATTCACTGACATAAACAAAGTTGTGACATGACACAGCTGAGTTGCAGGGCCCAAGGCTAGCTAATGTTTTATTATTGGTTGCTAATGGCTCTTGTCACATAGATCTGTGGCGTTTGTCGGCCTGGAAAAATCAGAATTGCTGATTTTGTTCAAAGCTCATTGAGATACCTCTTAGAAAAAGTAACGGGTAAGCATGACTATTTTTAAAAGGTTGACACAAAACATATGTTTATTTGTAAATAAGCATTAATGCTATTTGAACTATAGCTCTCTATAGTTAGTTTATGAAAGCTTATAGATCATTGTTGTAAAAAAAATACAATTGAAAAATGAAAATTTTATCAAAAAGTGCTCCTGCAAAAAGGAATAAATAAGATGAACTGATTGTTGTATTTAGATGCTAACTTTTTCACCTAACTATTCCCCCCTAAAGGTTTAGCAAACATTTTGTCATTCATATCACCAACCATAGACAAGATTCTTTCTTATTAAATTTTTATTTATTAAATTAGGCTGATTTATTTGGTGAGCGCTGTTTTTGTGTGTATCACACCTCAAGAGCCCTCTGCGAGCTTGGTCGTCGCTGTAGAAAGCGCCAATTCTCAAGCAAGACCCAGTTGCTGTAAGGCTGGATGGACCTTTGGTGACCGGTCATTGGTAAAGGTTTATGAATTTTTTAACCCAGCGAAGAGCAAATTTGAAAATATAAATGGTATATTTTTTGTGCTCCGCCGGGATTCGAACCCACAACCTTCCCATTCAGAGTCCGCAGTGTTACCACTGAGCTACGGACCGGTCAATTGACCAAAGATTTTAAATATTTTATGACACATTTACAATTAATGTCTTATAGTTTTTGTAGAATGAAAGGTAAAATCAAACGTTGACTGATAAAAGAGCTTGGGCAAGTAATAAAGTCGCAACATTCATAATTATCCTTGATGGGTCGATATCACAATAGATGTCTAGGATCCTTAGGCTAGTGGCATGAAGTGACATTTTTCCCCACTTTTTGTACCAACTCCATTGTTAATAAGAAAACAACAGGATAGCTGAAGAAAAAGTTGGACTCGAAACAAAGATAAAGCTTCTAGTTGGCCGCACCAATACCAATGGCAGTGACAAAGCAAAATCAGAACCTGCTAAATTTTTTTTTTTCGCAGCCATCAAGCTTGCACACTAATGACAACACTGGCGCCTTTGAAAGAGGGACCGACAGTAATCAACCAAAACATTCTAGCAAACACGCCTTTTTAACTCTCCTTGAAACTCATAATATGTAGGTCCTTTTAGAAAGTGTTTTTCTTATAAATTTAATTTTAAAAATGAACTTTATTATGTGTTCTGAGAGATGTCTGGAGTCCATATTATGAGAGAAACAATCACTTTTCCCCTTGTTGTTGGTAGTATATATGTTGGTAGAATAGATGGATGTCGTGGTAGAGGAAGACCGAGAAAGGTATGGATGGACCAAATATCCGAAATTGCGAATGAATGGAATATCCAGAGTCATAATAAAAGAAGAGCTTGTATGAAGAAGGTTATGACTCTGGAGGAAATGAAAGAAGTATGCAAGGATAGAAAGAAATGGCGGTTGATCTGTGATGTTGGCGGCTAGGGTTTGTTAAAGTGAATTTGGTTTTATGATTTAGTTTTTTATGTCCATGTATATATTGTTATTTTTATTCTTTGATTTTAAAAAATGTAATTTGTCATGTATGTTCCTTGACTTATAGGTTGTTATGCGGCTGACCACCCATAATATAAAAATTGGTTCACTTTGCCAATGTCACCCCTGTTTCAGGGAAGGACGGCAAGAGTTGCAAGGCTTATGTTCATTTGAGATTGGGTTTTTATATTGTAGGTCCACATGCGGCATGTGTTAGCGCGAAATTATACATATCTGCTTGTGGGAATGCATTTAGTATAAATCTTAAATGATATATATCTTTGCAGCTTAGATTAGATTAGATTAGATTAGATGTGGTTTTTTAGTCTATTCCTGGGTCTTTGATTTGCACTTTTTTACACTTTAGGCACTTTCTACTCTATGGTCGCTTTTTCCCCATTTCCTGTTCCCTATTTCCAGTTTCCCCATAACCCGGTCGCAATTTTTCATAAAGCGTCATTTTCCCCTTGTGGTCACATGTCAGTTGATTTTACCTTCGAAAATTTGAGTGAATTGACAATATTCCTGGGCAAAAACATTTAAAAGAGTGTTATTTTACCATCTTGTGTCCTTGTGAACAATTAAAAACTAAAACAGGTGATATTGTGGTGGTTAAAAGTTCGCATACGTATTTTTGTTGGTTATGCCACGCTGTCATATTTACGAAAAACGTTTTTCGTTATTTTAACGGAGTTTTTACTTTATATAACATCAAAATCAATGTTATGAGTTGTGATAACAATAAAGGGCAACCTCTCGACGAAATCTCACAGGATTCAGGTGATGCGTCACTAAAACGCGGATACGACACTTCGGAATCAGGTTCACCGCCGCGGCGTCAGAAACGGCTGAGGGTTGTCTTGGACCCAAGGATAGATTATCTGGTTTCCCACATCGTGATGCTGACGAACGCAGTTTTCGGTGACTGGCCCGCCAGTTCTATGGGAAATCTCGTCGAATCGGCGGCAGGAAACTCTTCCAGCAACTTCCTCTAACAACCTTCGGGACTGGAAGAGAATGAGGAGGCCCAGGAAGAGCTACTGCTGAGCTTCCAGGAAGCCGCCACAACGGTGGAAGAACCAGCTCACCCCAAGGCCAAGAGCAACAGGGTCGAAGCGCTCCAAAGGCTCCAGCACTTCGACAGTGAAAACTGGGCCGGAGTAAGGTACGCCGAGGTACAGAAAAAGTACCTGGCAGAACCGGCGTTCGTCGACCTGGCAGTGAACGATGAACTTAGCCAGTGCGACGTAAGCTCCCCTATTCAGGCGAGCGGTCGTTTGCAGCCATGTCCCACGCCCTCCTCATCCAGAAAGAGGAGTTCCAGTCTGGGCTTCAGACCTTGGTCAACTGGGGAGCCCGGAGCGACACGACCTTGGCGAGGAAAGCCCTTTTCGAAAAGGTCAAAACGCTGTTCGCTCTGGACTCGCCATACCAGAAAGTCTCGGAAGACATCCTCCAGACGGTATGGGGGAGGCGGACAGAGGCCCTCCAGTTCCGCAGGAAAGCTGTGCTAGGGCATGTTAAGGAAGAGCATGTGAGAGGGGTTAAACAAATTCCCGCCGAGTACTGAACACTTGTTTGGCAAAGACAGTCTCACGTCTTTTTTCTCTAGAGTGGGGACCACCGACAAATTGTCAGTGAAGACCCAGTGCCCTCAACCCAGCACCTCATCGAAACCGCACGTTCCAGTACAGAAAAGGAATCAGTTTTTTAGAGGGCAGCAACGACCCACTGCGGAAAGCAATCGAGGCCTTAGAGACGCTCCAAATTTCTCTTCAAGAGGAAAAAGGGCAGGGAATAACACACGGTCAGGAAATCTCAAAGGAGACAGACGGAGGCATCCACGAAAATGACAAGAAACCATTTCGCAGAGGATGCTTGAAGTCCTCCCTACAGGTTTGGACGTCACTCGGAGCACCAAACCACATCCTGAAGATGATAATCGGAGTAAGAATACCTTTCATCTCAATTCCCCCTCTGATATTACCACACAAAAAGACCTTAATGCTATACCAGACGAGTCCTTCACCCGAAATGGACTCTCAAATAAAGGAAATGACGGAATTCGGCGTTATAGAGGCCGCGGAGTCATCTCCCAGCTTCTTATCAAAAATGTTCCTAACACCCAAATCGGACCGTTCCTCGAGAATGATTTTCAACCTGAAATCGTTAAACTTCTTCCTGGACCCGGTTCCGTTCAAACTCATAGCCACTACAAAGTGCCAGAGTTTCTGCAGCCAAACAATTGGTTGTCGAAAATAGACCTATCGCAAGCCTTCTTTCATCTCCCAAGTGCACAGAAACATTGGAGATTTTTGCGACTGGTCTATCGAGGAGAATTACTTCAGATGACAAGTCTGCCCTTTGGCCTTTCATCTGCCCCCAGAATGTTTGCAACCCTTACAAATTGGGTAGCCCAACTACTGAGGCGACGAGGTATTCGGACAATCGTTTATCTCGACGACTTCCTCCTTGCGAGCCAATCCAAGGACGATCTTTGTCGGCAATCGCATCTAGCAGTAGATATCCTACAATCTCTGGGGTGGTATGTAAATCTCCAGAAGTCAGTGCTCTTCCCCACTCAACAATTAGAGTACTTGGGAATCGTTTGGGACACGCACAACAATTGCAAATTCCTTTCTTACCGGAAGCAAGAGGCATTGTGCCACTCACTTCGAGCAATACTGACTTCTCGAAAATGGTCCTTAAAACTGGCGGAAAGTCTCCCAGGAAGACTAAACTTTGCCAGCTTCATGGTCGCCTCCACTGCAGACAATTGCAGATAGCGAGCAGGCCACTGAAGCACCTGTCACCAAGTAGGTCTTTCTTACCGGAAGCAAGAGGCATTGTGCCACTCACTTCGAGCAATACTGACTTCTCGAAAATGGTCCTTAAAACTGGCGGAAAGTCTCCTAGGAAGACTAAACTTTGCCAGCTTCATGGTCGCCTCCACTGCAGACAATTGCAGATAGCGAGCAGGCCACTGAAGCACCTGTCACCAAGTAGGTCTTTCTTACCGGAAGCAAGAGGCATTGTGCCACTCACTTCGAGCAATACTGACTTCTCGAAAATGGTCCTTAAAACTGGCGGAAAGTCTCCTAGGAAGACTAAACTTTGCCAGCTTCATGGTCGCCTCCACTGCAGACAATTGCAGATAGCGAGCAAGCCACTGAAGCACCTGTCACCAAGAGGGTCCATACAAATGACCGAGGACAGCTTACAAGAAATAGAGTGGTGGATAGGGAATGCGAACGAATCAAGTTCCATCCACAGGGAAACCTTCGGACATTTCTTGACAACAGATGCGTCAGACTTAGCTTGGGGAGCAACTCTGGACGACTTGATGCTGTCAGGACAGTGGACCGTTCAACAAAAGAAGTAGCACTCCAACAGAAAAGAGTTGTTCGCTGTTTTTGCAACCCTGCAACGCACAGCGCACGACCTTTCCGGCTCCGAAATTCTGGTACATTCAGACAACACGACAGTAGTCGCCTACATCCGCAAGGAAGGGGGCACCAGATCCAAAACACTCCTAAATCTTACTCGAGATCTGTTGACTCTGGCAGACCAATGGGAAATCTCGCTAACAGCGCAGTACCTACCGGGAAGATACGGAGACGCGGATCACCTATCAAGAGGAAGATCCCCTCCAGAGTGGCATCTCTTACCAACAGCAACGAAGGCCATTTTCAATATTTCGGAGTACCAGATATAGACCTGTTCGCATCCACCATGGCACACATGAGTTCAACTTACGTGTCCAGAGACTCCACAGACTCATGCGCAATCTTTCAAAACGCCTTCAGTCGGCACTGGCTCTACAATGTGGGTCGGATATTTCCTCCGCCAAACCTTATACCGAGGATCCTGAGGCACCTAAACGGGGCGACCGGAACTTACCTACTCGTGGTCCCGAGGTGGCAGAGGGTCTTCTGGCGTCCAGACTTAATTCGTCGATCACTCGTACCTCCGATGCAAATACCGAACCTGGTGTCAGTACTAATCAACACATCAACAGGCAATCCACCACCCAGGATTCAGGATCTGGAAATGGAAGTGTGGAAAATTGGGACTGGGGACAGTATATTAAATTCCTGGAACGCGGAAGAGAAAAGACTGTTCCTGTCAGGATGGCGAGCTTCCCCACTCAACACATATAAACCTGCTTGGCAAAGATGGTGCCGCTGGATACTGGCGAATAATACCCATCCCAACACACCATCTCCTAATCAATTGGCAAGGTATCTAGTGCAACTGTTCATTAACGAAAAACTATCATACAGGACTATGCTGGTACACAAGTCAGCCATCGTAACCTTCTGCAACGCAATGATGGAAAATAATCTCAGCTCAGATTTCCTAGTGAAATTAAATTTAAAAACATTAAAAGCACTAGCAATGGTAAAGATCACCCCTCCTAAGTCCCCTGTGTGGAATCGGCAGATAGTGAGAGACTGGCTAGTCAAAAACACTCCTCGATCAGATTCTCTCTATGAAGTTGCGTGTAGAACGGCAATCTTACTTCTGTTATCTTCAGGAAGAAGAGTACACGATCTGACCTTGCTAAATATCACAGAAGGAAACATTCTCGACGAAGGCACATCAATTGTGTTAATTCCATTCTTTAGATCAAAAACAGATACCCTCAAACACCGACAATCTAATCGGAGACTTCTGGAATCCAAGGAACACAACGTCAACCCAGTCTTCTGGATAAGGAAGCTGATTGAACTATCACGCGAAAGGAGATCAGGACAAAATCTTTATAACCTGTTCATCAGCACCCGAGTACAAGTGAAGGCAGCTGCAAGAACAATCATAGGAGGATGGGTAAAGAACACGCTAAAATCAGCAGGAGTAGAGGCCACTCCCGGCAGCACACGTTCAGCGGTCGCATCACTTAATCCAATAGATAACATACTGGAAAGAGGCAACTGGAAAAAGGAAAACACTTTCAGAAAATACTATCAGAAAGAGATGTTGAAACATACAGCTCCAGAAGATCTTTCCCTATTTCAACCAGTTAATATCAAATAAAGACGTCCCCGGTCACCAGGAGATAATAGACAGATCTCTCATAATATGGACTCCAGACATCTCTCAGAACACATAATGGGGGAGTTTTACCTACCATTAAAACTCTTATTATGTTTCTATAGATGTCTGGAGTCCAGGTAACCCCTACCTGGTGTATTATGAGCTTTATGAAAAATTGCGACCGGGTTATGGGGAAACTGGAAATAGGGAACAGGAAATGGGGAAAAAGCGACCATAGAGTAGAAAGTGCCTAAAGTGTAAAAAAGTGCAAATCAAAGACCCAGGAATAGACTAAAAAACCACATAAAAGGGGAAAAGTGATTGTTTCTCTCATAATATGGACTCCAGACATCTATAGAAACATAATAAGAGTTTTAATGGTAGGTAAAACTCCCCCATTATAATTTTCTTGAGTTTAATTTATTTTACTCACTCCTAGCTTCTTGAGAAGCAACATCTCCCATCTAAAATTACAATTTACACCTGTAGATGGTAGGTGCTGCTTCACCCGAATCTAGTAGGGAATAAAGTAAAATAAACTCAAAGTGAGCTATAACAAAGTAGATTTTTTTATTTAAATTTATAAAAATAAACTGTCACAAAGTTACTGCCTTAAATGTAGATAATGTCATAGTGTTTGTCTTGTTCATATTCTGTTATCAGTTACCGACTTAAACTTTGAATAGTTGAATGTGTATTCCTGTGCGATGCTGGCATGGACTGTCTGGAACATTGACTGTTGCCTCGTGGTTATGGCTGTTGTCCCGCATGGATGTTGTATTGTGTCCTTAATGTTCCTACCTACATTTAAGCAAAACCTTTATTAAACAAAGATATACGTAAGTTGTTTTCAGACAACGATAGAACCTCGGTATTTATGATTTTCTTAAGGTTGATTGAAAATCACAAATGCCCAAGGCTTACACAGCTTTCACAAGAAATGAGGACCTGTCCCCCTCGAAAACAGGGAAACGCCTACTTCATGTGAAGTGGTTGGTGTAAGGCGAGCTCTCTTACGTATGAAGATAAAAAGATTAAACTTGCCACATGCGACGCCTTGGGGGCCATACAATAAGAAGTTGTACTATATGTGCAGTGTCAAAACCTTAATAAAGGCAAATAGTTGTTGCAGTACTTCCCACTAAAGTAATAAATAGATTGGAATGCAACTTATCTGAAATTATTTTAAACTTTAGTTGTCATATATTTTGGGAAATAACAATCATATCTGTCTTAATCCAAACATGCAGAGGTTCTATTGTTATAAAGCATTGCTTTCTAGTTTGTGCATCAGCAATGAAAACTGTAAATAAATCTGAGTTATGACTTAAGAAAAATGTTCTTTTTTCTTAAGAAAATGAGCGGCAGAATTAGTGATTTTTGTGTATTTTGTAATATTTTCAGAATTCTACTTATCCTTCAAACGAAGAGCCTTAACCATAGTAAACTTAAAATGCAGATCCCCAACAAAAGAAACATTTTTTATAACTAAATAAAAACCACAAAAAACCCTACCATGTAAATGAAAAAAATATATACCATTTATTTATTGTGCCTGCAATTAAAAGAATTAAATAATTTTAAAATCAATTAAGCATTTACCTGTCTTTCTAATCCTAATCAAAAATTGCCATGAGAAATAAAATTGCTATGACAAAAAAAATACCATGAGAAAAAATACTCTTGCATTTATTTCCTGAGGAATCATAAATACATTTCCATTTGATTGAGTTCTATTTTTTTAATACTGCTAAAATAATTGGCAGTCAAGGAACAAAAAAAATTAATTATTGTTAGTCCACAGATAATTGTTTATAAGAGGGTTGAAAACTCATCCCTTATGTTTCTTTGATAAGATGAATAATAATAATGACTGTGTTAATGGAAATGAATATTGATAATTTAATTAATATTTTTGTAAATATTATAAAATATTTAGGGTAATATTGTATTAATTTATTATTCTAGTTTTAAGATTTATGTTTACAAACCATTCAAGTTTCATTTTCCCAAATCATAAAACTTAAGCAAAAATTTCTTCATACAATGTTGTTTTAATGATAGTGAATGACATTTTACACAGTTGTTTTAGTTTACTATTTGAAACAACTCTAATTATGACATGAGTAAATCTGAAAGTGAAGAAAAACATTTGTTTTGCAATATTTTTGTTTATTCTCAAAAATATTTTAAATGCTAGCAAAAGTAACTTGTACGTAGTTGGTCCCAAAGTTCTGTCACTAGCACATTACTTTTAAATTTAGAACATTATTTTAAGAAAATTTTACTGAATTCCATTTTTGAATGTTTGACAATTATTTTACAACAACAAAAACAGTTATTCGCTGTAATTTCTCACGATGGAATGGACATTGAAAGAAAACCGAAAAGCTGTTTTAGTATTGCGCCGTTGTGGGCACTCGCCAAGTACCATTTTCAAGTTGCTCAAAAATTTAAATATAACGCTTAGGTTTGTGTACCGTACTATTGATAGGTACAATTAAATCTCCAGTGTTGAGGACAAGAAAATAATTGGCCGGCCTCGCTCCGTATGAATACCAGCAGTGATCAAAGCGATCAAGGCGCTCATAGCATGAAATCCTGCGGAAACAGAAGTTGATGGCTTTACAGATGAGTGTCAGTAGAAAAACCGTCAAAAAGGTTTTAAACAAAGATCTTAGTCTACAAGCATACTGGGCACTTACTTAATGCCCGTCTAAAAACGCTAAGGCTTAAAAGATCCTGGAAGTTGTTAAAGCGGTACGCGAAAAATCAAGACCGTGATATCCTCTTTAGGGACGAAAATATTTTTAATATGGAAGAGAAATACAATAAACAGAATGATAGAGTGTACGCTAGGAGCTCTGAAGAAGCAGGAAAAAGAGTTCTGCGGGTGCAACATGGGCATCATCCATCATCAGTGATGGTCTGGTTGGGTGTATCTTATTACGGGCCAATTGAGGTAAATTTTTGCAAAAAAGGGATCAAAATCAGTGTGAAAGTGTACCAAGAGACGGTTTTGGATAAGATTGTCAAAGATCTGCCCAACATGCTATTTTCAGTACATAATCTTGTGTTCCAGCAGGATTCTGCGCCAGCACGCAAAGCCAAGACCACGCAAGCCTGGTTTGACCGTCAAAAAATCGACTTTATATGACACAAAAATTGGCCATCCTGCAGTCCGGGTCTTAATCTTTTGGACTATAAAATTTAGCAGGTCTAAGAGAAGAAGGTCTGTGCTAAACTCCATAAAAATTTGGAGAGCCTGAAATCATTTTTAGAAAAGCAGTCACTGAAATAGACATGAAAATTGTGCGTGCTGCGATAGACGTCTGGCCGCGCCGATAAAGGGCCTGTATTAAAAACAAGGCAAGTCATTTTGAATAATTTTAAGGAATTTTAATTTCTTATTAAATGCCCTTTAAGTTGGTATATAATTTATTAAAAACTGATAGGTACTTTTGTTTTTATCATTATTCTCATTTGTGACAGAACTTTGGGACAGACTGCGTATGCTACATGAATATTACTGAACATAGGTGATAGTTGAGTTTCTAATTAATGGTCAATGGCCTTCTTTCAACAGAATACTCCATAATCTTAGTTGTAGATCAAAACTTCCACGGTAGTTGACATAATAAGCCCATCACAGTTAATGGGCGAAGCTGTTTGGATAAACTTACCAACCAAGACCACGACTACATAGCCCGAAAAAATGTTATACTCCATAATCTGTAACACAACCTTCTTGAACCCGTTCCTATAATCTAAGGAATGTCTATGGATTGGACACATATTCCTTGGACAACAAATTTAATGTCACTAGCCGGCTTGCAACAGGCAAACAGCTTGCAACAGGCAAAGAACAGACAAAACAAAGTTGTTTTGCTGAAGACCTTAGTCACAGAGACATGTAACGTTTGCATACTGAGAAAAATATTGTTTTTGAGAATTGTGTTTTTTTAATCTAAGTATAAAATAAGAACTACGAGCCAAATACCCAGCTTACTTCACGTGGAACGTTTAAAGTGAAGCTTCACAAGATCTGCAATTCAATTCGTTCTGTAATATCCGTGTAACACTATGCTGTCCTATCAAAATAAAAGAAACAAAATAATTGTACCTCTTTGAAGGTTTTTTTGTTTTTGTTTATTTTTACCCATTCTTTTACTATTTACTAAATTTTTCTATATTCACATCTTTATATTACATGTATACTCTAAGCTTATGTAGGTACATCTCATATTCCTACTATTACATTTTATGTATCTTTAATATAAATTGTAAATGGCATTAAATGTATCCTTGTCTATACCCATATCTTAATCGTAAGAAATATTTTTTTAATCAAATATATCATGTACATTGTACTTAATGTAAAAAGATTTAGATGGAGATTTTTTACCCAAATCTTGATATTTGTGTAGATTATACGCACATTCAAAGTTTCCCAATTATTTAAGACTCCTAGATATCTTTTCCTCTCAATTATAAAACTTTACATTTCGTCCCGTAGTCACCAACCCTACTGCCACTTCCCTTAGATCTCAATAGAGCTTACAAAGGGTTTTATTTATGCATATGGTCAATAAATAAAAGCCATTACAAGCATTTTTAAGATTGGTGAATATGGGAGGGGGTGGTTAAACACAATCATGTGCTTTAAAATGTACCAGAACTAAAACAGCCCCTCCAGTGAGCAAGTTAGTTTTGATATTTTTTTGTAAAAGACTGTGTGGTCAGGTGTATGAATATTGTGAAGTTTTATACTTAGGGCATTTATGAATTAAATCTTGACCATTGTTCTAATCTATATCCTCGATTTAATAGGAATATCTTCCTCTAAGACAGATTTCTGCACATATTTAATGTTTACATCATTCCATTTCTAGCTTAGCAAGGGAAGTTCTTCATTAAATCTAATAAAATAACCAAGTTCCCAAAATGAAAAGTAAAAAAGTTGTAAGATTAAATAAATGAACAAACAGCATTTATAAATTTAAAAGATGGGTCCGATGCACAGCCCAGTTGGTAAAACGCTTGCATTCAAAGCCACATGGCTAAGGTTGCCCAACAATTCTGTGGTAAGATGGCTATATAATGATATGTGACATTTTGCAAATTTTACAGGAGAGCAATTTTAAAGTTTGGTTTTCTATGAAAAATCCAATTCTCAATGTATTAAAAATTTTTTTTTCTCAAATCCTATAAACTCTACACATATATAATTTTGCCATCTTATAGATCACGCGGAGACGAATCCAACGGTATCCATAACTCAATATTGCAAAAAATGTCACATATCACATATAGCCATCTTACCACAGAATTATTCTACGGGCCTTGCCTTGCCGGTATTTTATTTTTGTGTTGAAATATACACCGAAACAGGAAATCATTTCTGACACCCGAGGTTGGGATCGATCCCTTGCTCTCGGTATGGAATGCAAGCATTCTACAAACTGAGCTATCGACCGGACTTTTTACGAGCTTGGTCATCTTTACAAAATGCCAATTCTCAAGCAAGACCCAATTGCTATCAGGCTGTCCCCTTATCTGAGAAAATGAATAGGTTCCACTTGCCGCATGTGACACCTTGGGAGATGAAATGGCTTAGATGTATTTTACATTAAAAAAAATAGACCCTGTCCCTACGACTGTTTCACAGAATGCTGCTTGTTCTTGTTTTAATACGAGGCCACTCTACTGGCAAATTTCCATATTATTAATTTCATTATTTTACAGATTACCCTTTTTCGAATTGTTAAACAATTGGACATAAAACATACTTTATAGATATAATGTCTTTCCAACCTTCAATTCTTATAAAGGAAATTTAACATGAATGTTAATAAATAAACAAGTAAATATAGACCTTGTCACATACCTATTCATTATTCATACAAACATAGCTTTTTAACAATGATATTTTTTTACCCAATAAGTCCCTTAGAAACAAATGAACTCATTTAGGTAGATTCCTATTAATAAATCGGCACAAATGATGACCATCTGTTGATAAAAAAACATTTCATTTCATCAAATTTAAAATCCCTTTTCCTTTTAATATTTTACTCACAAAAAAAATTGGTGACTTCATCACTTCAGCTGTATTTTCAAAATATATTTATTGTGTTCATTTAGAAATTCCGGGGAGAGATTCAGTGCCATCTATATATTGTTCAAATAATTAAAAAAAATGTTTTTCACCAACAGGTGGCAGTTATGATTAATGTATGTGTTTTCAATTCATCCCTCTAAAAATTTTTTTTTTTAAATAAATTTGTGAAGAGGAATGCAATTCACCAACCTATTTTGCCTGGCCAGTTGTCTTCATGCGTAAGCAGAAGCTTGTGTGCATGCAATGACATCTGAACCAGGGTCAATGTTATGGTCAAAGGGGCCAGCCGTGGCTCGAACCAACGTTATCTAAACCAAATACGCTAGCTGAACAAGCATTTTGACCGCCGTAGCCATAGCACCGACTCTAATTTTAATACATCTCAGAATGTATTTTACAAAATTTTATGAAATAAAAAGATAAATTCCCTAGAAAGAGATGGAAAAGGGTATTTAAACTTTTGCTATTTGATACACATACATATATAAGGACATTTCATAATTCACATCTAACAACTTCGTCATGTTTTTCACCCCTGCAACATCTGATGGGCGTTTAGATATTGAAAAGACTGACTAACACTTAGCGGGATAAATTCCAAGCTTTGTAGAGGAGGTTGTCGTTAAAATGAGCTTTTATCAATGTCAGGTAACAGAACAGAAACAATTACTTTATTAAAAACGACAATACGACAATTACATTTATAATCCTATCAATGCATTATATCATGAGCTTAGATTGTCACAATAATGCATTGCAATTTTATGTTGCTATCAAATGACTGTCGCATTAATTTTGAGGTATTATCAGAATAAATGGGTGACACTGTCAAAAGGCCTGTTAAATTTTGAACGAAAGTGTCGGAACAAAAACGTCCTAGAAAAATTAAAAAGTCACCCTGTCGGATAGCTAACTCAGTACCTTAATAATTTTGGCTATGGGCCCTAGTCACATAGACCTGTATCGTCCCCGCACTTAGGACAATTTTGAATGTCCCGACTCCGTAGGGAGATTTAGATTCATTTCAATATTGAAATTTTGATGTGCTATGGCGGGCCAACAGGGTCTGGGTGATTTGTTCTGTCTTTATTTGTAGGGAGATGTGTGCAGCTGTTTTCTATTCACAATATCTGTCCGTTTTGGATTGAAATTTGTTGTTCCAATAGCGAACAAAGGTTTTAAGAGCTCATCCGACAACATTGACCTGTATTTTGATTTCACATGTGCCATCTTTGAAAAGGTCTGATCTTTCCGTTCTCAATATCGAAAATAATTATTTTTTTCATTGGCGTCTGGTTTATATTATTAACTCATTATGTCTTGTCAAATCTTAGCTACTTTATTCAACCTTCAACTTTAAATAAAGATTAATTTCAATTCTGAAATTTTCCCATTAAAAGTGTTAAATATATTTTTTATAAATAGCTTGGTATCTAGGAAAGCTATTACATAAGAACGCCCGCTTATTTACAATCGTCATGATCATAACATAATTTATTATTGTTGTTATTTTATTTGTTATGGATAGACTAGTAACATGACAAACGTGTTGTTAATTTTGATTCACAATCCGGTGTTTGAATTTCTTCTAGCGTCTTTGCTTATATTCCTTGTCCTATGTGTGACCTTTACTCTTGTATCACTGGATTTGACAGATAGACGTTATTTGAAATATATGAAATCCAGATTGATAAAATTGGATTTGTTTAGGTAAACACTCAAACAATATAACACATGAGATGGAATTTAAGGTTATAATTTTGAAAGTTTGGTTTGACGACATTGCAGCGAGGAGTGAGCACGGCTTCTTCCTGGCATTATTGTAACGAGCTGTGAGTGCCACAACAGAAATGTTTGATCCCGCTCGAGTGCTTGCACCTTTATCCAGTCACTGTATTTACAGTACAGTGGGAATGGATTGTTGACGAGTCTTAGTGTAGTGGCTAACTCTTGAGACTCAGTATTACAAGTTTGTGAGTTCAATTCCAAAGCACAAAAAAATATTACTTAATTAAAAAAAATGTTATCTGTTTTATGAAAAATAGAATATAGGAATGAGCGGACGACTTTAGTCCCACCAGACAAATGTTGGATAGGGCACCCTCTTACTCTGGAAAAGTAAAAAGTCTCCAAAGCGTGAGAAACTTGTTGGTCAATGGCACAGAAATCGCTAATTCATGTTGATAAGCAGCAGACATGCGCAGAATTTCAAGAACAGTGTTGCCGTGTAAAAAATTCAAATTGACACTTACTCTAAAGACATGCTTATAATAATTATTGTTGTTACACGGATCATGTTTATTAGATATTGAAATGGATTTGACAGTTTATTTGCTAATATTGTAACATTAATCTTAGGTACATGTGAAAATCGTCAGCGATCATTTCACTCTTGTTTACTCCAAGTATAAAAATTATTACATTTAGATTGAACCATAGTGTTTAGTAGAAAATGTATGGAAACATAAAAGCGCCTCTAGGAAGTGTTTTAGATTTCATACATTTTGTTGTTGTATGGAAACCAAAACAGCGCCTCTACGGAGCATTAAAATATTCAGACACTTTTTGTAAGGATAAAATGTATGGAAACAAAAGCAGCGCCTCTAGCTAGCATTTTAGTATTCATATTTTTTTCTTGTTGAGCCTAAAGGTAATAAAGTTGTATGCATGGAATACTTAAGTCATATTGATTACAATGAAAATGTGGGAACATTATACATCATATTATAGATATTATTTTATTATATGGTAACATTATACGGCGTCTAGGTCTAAGGTATGAATGTGAGGTTAGGAAACCATGTTTATGGATAAATATAAATAAATCAGTGTGTTTTATTATATCCGTGTGAAATTAATGTCATTCTTCTATGTCTTTTTAAATAATTAAAATGAAACTCAGAAATAACATAAAAAGTATTGAGAAAATTTTCAATGCCACATGAATTGACGAAAACGAAATTGTGGCCGAGTTGCTAGGAAAAAGGCAAACAAATATTTTGTTATTGGTTGACAAGGAGTAGTCCCAAAAAAGTTTGGCATTTTCTCGCTGAGAAAAAAGTTCTAAATAAAAAGTTGTGCTGAGCTCGTAATAAAACCTGCTTTATTTTTATTTTAGTCTATGAATATGTTTGAAGGCATAAAAAAGTAACTGTTTGAAATTTGTCTTTTTAAAAGGAGATCAATTTGCTTCTGCGTAATTCTATGAATGAAACTGTTTATTTGTATGATTGCTCTAATATTGAAAATATTAACATTCATGTCCGTATTTATAAATAAGAAACCTGTTTGTTTGAAACATTTTTGCCAGTAAATTTAAAGGTGAGTTTACACTGGTTTCTATTCTAGTAATTCTAGTAACAAGAATGAAGTGATATCAGACAGTTCCTTTTTAGTTCTTCATTTAGCTTAACTTCCTACTCAAAATTCATAAAATGATGTAGAATTGATTTGTAATATTGTTTTAGAATCAAATTCCTATGAAACACTGTTTATTTTCACCAATTATTAATTTATTTCAATTAATCGTTATGAACGCTTTCAATTTACAATCATCGACAGTTACAATCTGATAACTTGTCTTTATTTGTAGTGAGATCGTACATGACGATTGTAAATCGAAAACGTTTGTAAAGATTAATTGAAATAATTTAATAATTGGTGACAAGAAACAGTGTTTCATTGGAATTTGATTCTAAAAAAATATAACAAATCAATTAATATGAATTTTCACTGTGTTAATACACAAACAATGCAAAATATGGCATAGAATTCAAGGTTCAATTCATTAGTTGATTCAATCATTTTGTGTCAGTTCACTGATTATTCATTTGCCATCTAACATTAAAAAATGAATGAAAAGTGAATGATTCCCTGATGATTCATTTGATATAAACAGTTCAGTAAAGATTAATTTACCATAATCTATTTAGAAGTGAATGGCATGCCTTATTCTGTAAAACCCGTGAATAAAAAGTGAACTATCTGACTTCTCCGTAAATAAATAACCAAAGCACAAATCCAGTTCTGACAAATAAATGAAATGTCTGAAAGATGATGATCTTATACGTTGTGATGATTGTGTAGATTATTGAACAATGTGTAAATGAAAGCCCCGAAAACTTATAATATAAATAAAAAATAAATATATATCAATAAAAACACACACTTCATTTTTCATTGGTGCCTTTTCTTTTTCTTTTCTTCACAATTTTTTTTGGACTGCCTTAGATTGCAAATTTTCTTTTTATCAAAAAATTGCAGGATTTTTAGATTACTAAATTAAGTGCGCCTCTACAATATGTTGTAGAGGCGCTCTCTCTTTAAAGTATATTCTCTTTACTTTCTCACCAAGGTGGATGTGATGTAAGGTGTGTATCATGACAGTTTTGCTTGAATGTCTGCCTGCCGAGTAGTCTGTCTGCTAGAGGGCACTAGTGTTGCCAACAGGAATCGGGCTGTTCTCCCCTTTTGCTCGGTAGTAGGGGCAAATGGCAAACTATTATTATGGAACAACCAAGCAACGAACGATCGCCTTGCCCCTTTTTGTTTACCAGTTTTTACAACTATATATGCACATCAATCCACCTTGTTTCTCGCATAGTCAAATTTTCTCACTCTTAAGTATTGGTCAAAAGATTGGATTGCAGTTTGAGGCAGGATTAAGGTTTTCACATTTAGGCATTTTAAATCTTGCTTACAAATGCAGCTTCTAGTTAAATATGCAGCAGCTGTAACATCCTCACTCGGCAAACACATGTGTAAATAAGTATGTAGGCAGAGCATATGAGAGCTGTTCATATCAATAATACTTAGTGGCTCTATTATTTAAATGAAAGTCCCGCTAACTTTGGGCGCATGCATACTTGGTGATCATCGGTATAATATTCTTTTTCCTTTACAATACTGCAATCTACTAACAAAATTATATTTTGATTACGTTGGTTTTAGAATACATCAGCTTGATTTTATTGAGTCATCTTAATTTTTTTGCTTTTAAAATCTACAGGTGATCGACATTTAATATTGTTTACCTTAACTAATAGGTTGATATGAGACTGACCACTCATCCTGTACAAAATAGAGCTCTTTTGCCCGGAGCAAAGTTGTTGAGTAATTATGATTTCACATACGGCATGTGTAAGCACAGACTTTCACGTGTCTGTTTTTTTAATGTGTGCATGTAGACCATTGATGTCAATATAAATCTCTACAGCTTACGAAATAGGGGGGGGGCATTGGCAAAGTGAACTAATTTTTGCACAGGGGGGGTCAGCTTCATCCCAGCCTCTACGTCGAAGAATCTAAACTATTATTAAAACAAGACACCTTTAGATCATAGATTGTAAACTATTGACTGATATTAAGATCAAGCTGATACTCCCAACAGTCTAACCCTGTAATATGCATTTGTAAGATTTGTTACATGTATTATATCATTTTGGATTGATTTATTTTCCTGGAAACAGCGTGCCAACTCGGGCATGGCTCCTCAGTCGCCGCTAACAACTACTGCTGCATCTGCTTCCCCTCTCCTCCAAACTAAACCCTCCCCGGGGCTGCAAGCGGGGTCTCTCAAAACCCCCACATCTCCTAAAACAACCACCATCGACGGGAACCACCAATTTCCAAAGTATCAACCTATAACGAGAAGTGAATTCCTTCGAACTCCGTCTCCTAGAACTATTTATGAAGGAACGTGCATCGATATTGATGATGATGTCAAACTGTCAAATATTGGGCCGCCTGTAGCGAAAAAACCTGTTGGAAAGAGAGTTAGCTTTGATAACACGCCTGTTAAACAAGCTGATGTAGAAGTGACCGCACCTGTCCAACCTTCTTTGCTTGAAGAATCTAACTTGCATGAAACAAACACGGAAGTGCCTCCACTAGCTAGCGACACTAACCCTGCATGCTCTAACAGAAGTATCATCTCTAATCTAGATCCGCTAGATGTTCCCCCAGGCATCCTCAAAGCACAGTCAACGTTCATCTCTGACCAGTCTGATATAATCATTACAGATTCTGATATAATCCTTCCCCCTCCACCACTTTTTAAATCACAAGACAAGAAGTATTCTCTGGAGGAAATAAAAAAGACCCTGCCTCCTCCGCCTCCTCCCCCGCCACCAAAACCAAAACCAAAACAAGAATACGGCCATGATAATCCATTCCGACCACCAAATCTAAATACAGAAGTGGAAGATGTAGCTCCTCCTCCTGTTAATTTTGCTACTTTACCACCCAGAGCTTCACTTTACAAAGAAGCTGATACCATCTTGCTCCCACAAACTGTTCTGGCACAGGATCCACTAGATGATGTGTTTAAACTACAAGGCAAGGCCATCAAAGCACCACTTGTAGATAGAGTTTACATTCCTAATTCTGATAGTGAAAGCAATCCAACCCCGCCTCCAACAAACCAGCAAATCAAATTAAACTCTCCGAGAATAGAAACGCCTGATGCACCCACTCCAGAGCTTATACAAGTCCACTTGTCCACTCTGCCGACTGTTTCTCACATACCGAATGTGCCTTGTAGTCTACATCCTGACTTGACAGGAAGTCCTTCTCATGCTGAGCCCCCACATCCCATATACACGCCTGTATATTCACACTTAAATATGAGCCCTGATGGATTCTATCAAACTGTTGATCCCAATAAGCCTTACATGACACAATCAGCTTCTTTCCCCGTTACAAATAGGAACTTCATACAAAGTTCTGCGATATCCAATGCTTACACTCCTTACATTCTCAGAGAAAACTCTGCCCCTGCAATGGGAAGAGGACCTTCTCCTGTTATATCACCTGGAAGAGTTGCAGCATCCCAAACAAATGTTGATCAAAGTCATCCGCACTTCAGAAACATATCTCCTTCGAGGTATACTGACACCATAAACCCTCAAGGCTTGTTTTATCAAAGCGTGAACCAAAACCCTTCATACTTGCGCTCATCTCCTATTAGATTCACTGAAGGCTCAAACCAGCAAGGCTTAACCTATCAAAACTCTGAGCATTTCACTTTCATGAGAAGTTCTAATCAATCCCCGAACCCTGATTCACCTGCTAAATTGATTGAGTCTCCGTTTAATCAGCAAGGAGCTATAGGAAGCTTGTATCAGGGGAAGATCTCTCCGAGGCATGTTCAGGGTAGCGCTGAGAGAAGGGTCCACTTTGGCAGTGTTTCTCCAAGTCCCTACAAGCCCCACCCCACTTCTCTCAAAGCCAACGAGCCCCTGGTCAGTCGGGGCTCATCTTCCCAGCAGAGATCCTCTAGTAGTTTGTACGGCAACGACAAGACGCAGCCAAGTGCCGATATCAAGCCACATGCTGATATCGGCAAGGTATGGACATTGGATTATAGTTCATGTTCAATTCTAGCAACGAAGTGTATCTTGTGTTTCATGATAAATTACATAATAATCAATCTCACTCCAAAATAAATCTCACACAGCTTGTGAAAATGTAAAAAAGAAGCAACTTTAGTTTTGAAGCTAAAATTACAATGAGTACAAAGTCCGTCCAAATATCATCATCCTGATATTTCTTCCACCACAAGAACTAAATTAAATTAAAGTATTCCTTGAGACAACAAAAATAATCAAGCATGTTTTTTCAATAAAGTGTTGTACACTTTTTGTGTATTTGCGTTGTAGGCATCTACCTCAGAGAAAACAGGTTGCTAGGAGAAAAACTAACTTGATATTAAATGATACAGTTTTTCTCGAGTTAGACCATGTTCTATTTGCAGTAATTTTGTCTACCGAGGAAAAATGAGAGTTATGTCAAAGATTCTGCCCACTTTGTGGAAAAATTGAAAAACATCATGTGTGGTCCGTCAAACGTATTAGTGAGTTTCAATATAGTGTCTCTATCCCCATGATACCAGTGGAGGAAACGCTCAAGTGCACAGAGCAAACTTTCAACATGGATAGTGATTTGAATACCAACCTCATGGACATAAACAAACGCCGGGGCCTGCAGGCGTGTGCGCATGCGCAGCCACCCCACCAATCAAACTATAACATTTAACACCAAGCATGAAAATGAAAGTTAAAAACTTTATTTAATTTGATTTTACTTACATAAACGTTTGCTTGCCAAGAAAAAAATCAAAGTTTGAACATCAATGCAAAAAAATTCCGACTATTTCTGGTTTTGGAAGTTGATTGATTACAAATGCCACTATTCATGATTTATCTTATACATTTCTTTGTTAGCAAATATTCATCATCATGGTTCATCCAGGTTATTTTTACATTATTTTAGCTCTTTTTAATTCATATCATTTATTATTTCAACTATTTAACGTTTTTATTTTACATTACGTGGTGTCAAGTCCCTTTTTTTATTCCTCTTTCTTTGCATGATAATTTGAGTTTGGTTATACAATACTTTGCTTGTATTCATCCCTGTTGCTTTGTATCTTGATTTGATATTATTTATTTGTATGTATAGATCTTTATATTCATTTTATGTTCATCACTTTCATCACACGTGCTGTGTCACACAATGTACATGATAGACTGTTATGCTGTCTTAACTAATGTGTGATAATTTCCATTAGGCATCCCCTCCACACAGCGGCAACTTAGTGAAAGCTTCCGTCAGCGATAAAAAGAAGTTTTTTGAGAATGCCATGGAAGAGAGTCACAAGCCGTCGCCCAAACCAGGTAACAGAGAAACAATATTTTTCATTTGTCACTTATAAGTTTTCACTATTGGAAAAGAGCACCAAATGTATACAAAGGTGTTGAAACATGTCAGATTGCCCCCGTCTAGGTTATGTCACAGGTCTTGGTGACTAGCTATAAGACTTGAATAAGGGCTAGGTTTATGTTCCTACTTAGTTACTTCAGTTATCAAGAGTTACATGTGAGACAGACAAGATCCAGCAGGGAAAAGTGTAAGAAGTTTAAGCTTAATGTGAGGGTAAAAAAAGTCAGGACCCGTGGGATTCTTGTAAAATTCCTCCCGCTTTCCCGCGAATGCATCATCTGCTCGGATGCGCACAATTACGGATTGGCGAGGCCCTCCTGTGATGCTTATGCGTCCACACTAAGTTGACCTCTGGACTAGAACCAGCAATGTCTTACATTAGATTAGACTGCCTCAGACCAGTCAGCCGTCAGTATCTTTTCACACGTAACAATTTTAATCCAATTTGTCTATGCTCTCAATCGCAAAATGTATGGGATCGCCAGACAAACTGTGTGAATTTTTTCATACATCCCCATGCACTACTAGACCTCTGATCCAGCACTAGACTGCCATAGGAACAGGAAGCCCCACTGAGAGCTTCTTCCACCAATTCAATTGTATTGTTTCACAGAGAAAGTGTTCAGCTTTCTGTCTGCGGACGAGATAGAGAGGATGAAGGCTGACGAGGAGAAGAAGATGGCGTCCCTGTCTCGCGCAGAGCTGGCCAGCTGGGCCATGGACCAGCAGCCTAGTCAGCACAGCGACGAGGACTCCGAGGAGGATAGCAGTCACAAGCAAAAGTAAGGGACGGAAAATAAAATTAACCAAAATAACAATTTTCTATACAGAGCTGTTTTGCATTCATTTGGTAATATCATAGTAAACTTTTATTCCTGCGTCCTACGCGGAGGGTGCAATACGTGGCTAGAGCTGTAGAAAAATATGCATATTACAAAGCATATAATGACAAAGCATATAATGATAAAGCATATAATGACAAAGCATATAATGATAAAGCATATAATGATAAAGCATATAATGACAAAGCATATAATGATAAAGCATATAATGACAAAGCATATAATGATAAAGCATATAATGATAAAGCATATAATGACAAAGCATATAATGATAAAGCATATAATGACAAAGCATATAATGATAAAGCATATAATGACAAAGCATATAATGATAAAGC
Organism: Agapetus fuscipes; assembly: GCA_951799405.1. Lineage (NCBI taxonomy): Eukaryota > Metazoa > Arthropoda > Insecta > Trichoptera > Glossosomatidae > Agapetus > Agapetus fuscipes. Next base: position 16,861,661 of record OX637350.1, read on the forward strand.
ATATAATGACAAAGCATATAATGATAAAGCAAATGGAAACCAAGTTGCACATGGAGTGTGCAATTTCTTGCCATAATATTTCACCCAAAGACTCGACAACCCAGTGTGGGTCTAGGCCTCCACCTTCCCTCCTCCATCACCTCTTGTCACCGATTGGTCACACTCGGACCTCATGGGCACAATATATTTCACAAGAACGCTAGTAAAATACAAGAATAAATTGAAATAATTACAACTTTTTTTTGTATGTAGTAAATTAGTAATAGCTTCTATAAAAAAATAAAGTATAACTGTGAACATGGAGGTAGTATTCAATGGAGGGGCTATAAATGTGATTTAGTACCAATCAGCATGATGCACCGTCTTTGACACCATACGTTGCTTATAATGCTGTCTCGCTCACGACATATGAAATGCTTTTCTCATTTTATATGTAAGCAACGTGTCTCTACTCCGTCTTCAATCTATTTACATATCACCATGGTAATGTAATGTTTCCCCCCTGGCGAAGGAGGGGACGGAGGAACGAAGAGGAAGAGTCGAAGAGAAAGAGAAAGAAGGGATTTTTCCTCCTCCGGTAGAAGTGGAGCGATCGAATGTGCAGGAGAATACCCTGGAGTCACCAGGATTCAAGTGCAACAAACCTTTTTTGAAGGAATAGCACTAGGCTGCTTCGATTCTTTTCCACCCTTCAGTTTCAGTTGCTGGAAGAGCAATCTACCCCTACCGAGGTAGTAATTATTTTTGGCCAATTATTATGTGATCGTCTAGCTAAGGGTAGGACTCCTCGTCGTGTGGAAGATTATGAAACAGAACGTTGTGTAAATTTTTTGTTTTACCGTTTCAAAATCTACTTTAGTGGCAAACCCAAGTACTTTTTGGGAGGTGTACCTCTCATACATTTCTACCTTTTTATAAGATTATAACGAGTATTGATTTTGCGTTTACGCGATCAAAGATGAGGTAGTATGAACTACAATTATTTTTAAGGCGACGAGATTTAAGTGTTATTAATTACGGAACGGTCTTAATGTGTGCGAGTTTAATTAATTGGAATATAAGGTAGTCGAAATTATTTTCAGATAAAAACATAAATGACATAAAAATTGCGAGATGAAAGGCAGTTAGGTTTTAGTTTGTTAGTGAAAGTAATTACATGCAAGGCGATCTCTTCTTTGTTGTAATTCTTACCTTTGCGCGTCCACCTGTAAGTTAATAGGTTCATGGCTTTTACAGCATCTTTCTATGACCACCGGTCATCTGAAAGGCACTGCAAAATGGACCTTTATTAGTTATTTCAAGGAAAGGATTCGGATACACGCGGCGTGAATCTAAGATTTCGACACCCTCGTCGATTAAAATGACTCTAATTAATTATGGCAAATGGCCCCAACGGCCTTTTGGGTACCGCCTTCCTTCCCCAACGTACCCTCCCCCCGCTCCGGATGGTAATCTTTTGCTGCAAAAAACCACGGGACAGGAAGGTTAGTCTGGATTGTGTGTGTTCAGCTACAAGTTACTGCAATAATGTTGGCTCCAAGCAAACTCCAAGTATATATGATCAGAGATCATGGAACATTAATCCAGCTGAGTGAGCCCAGATCATTTCAGGAACTCTCGTTGCGACCAGAGGTCGGGAACATATCCAGTTGTATTTGGCCAGAGGCCGGCTGCCAATTTTCAGGAACTTTGTTGTGATCAGGAACATATAATGACCAAGGTCACTCAGCGGTTTTCAAATTCAACTGCATTAAGTACATCTGCGTTATTCTTTGTGTGTCTCGATATGAGATTGCAGGCATTTCGGCTTCAGCACATACTGCAGAGTTGTTTGTTTATAATTTATTTATGAAATTTGTATTTTATTAGCTTGGCCAACCCCTAGTGTGATGGATGTGTAATGGTGTGTTTGGAATACATTTTCACCTTCAGATGGATTACTTTCAGGCCTTACTTATAGGTAATTCATGCAACATGCAAATCCTTCATAATCATTCTTTCATTCTCACCACCTCAAGGAGAGCAGCATTCCGTAATGTGTAAGAGTGATTAGGTAATTCTGCATTGAATGTTATAGTTTTTCAGGAATTTTCCTGAAACTAGGGTCTTCCCGTGACTGTGGAACGTTCAACACCAGACCCACATTTATAAACTACGACAAAAGGTCCCATCATCTTGCAAACCTATGCGATACACTACTCACCGGACAAACTCGTTCAACCGTTTTCCACAACAAGGGAAATTTCAGGAAGGACCATTCGGTAAGGAAACGACATTGGGAACGGCTGACTTCAGGAATCAGTATATCTCGAATGCAAGCGAACCAAACATTTCTTAATTCAATATAACATTGCAGAATTCCAGCAAGAGAGAGAATCTAATTGGATGCAAAGTGTCAATAGTGGTGTGTGTGTGTGTTGCGTTAGTACATAAATGATAGCGACAGTAAATATCTACTTTGTCGAAGATAAGAAGAAAACCTCCCTCCGCTTAGTTAAGTCAATGAATCTCTGAAATAAACTTATAATTAACAATTACGCATCGATAAGAAAATAAGTAGGAAAATCTTTCCCCCGCACAGGTAAGTCGATGAATCCCTGAAAGTAAATATTTATAACCAAGTACACAGCGATAAGAAACTCTGAAAGAAAACACCAACATAAAAATGAAATAAAGTAATATGTTCAATGAAATTTAGTTTTAGTTTAGTGGATTTTTAGTTAATCTGTTAGTTTAATCAAAGAAAACTCAGCCCAGGAAAACAGCTCAGGAACAACTCTGTATTATACGTAAATAGTTAATTTTAATTTTAAATAATGAAAGGCCGGATCCCAATAAGAAATATAGCCACTGCACTTTTCACTTCACAATAATAATGCCAAATTAAATCAAAAGAATTTCCGCGCTTAATATTTATAAAAGTTATTATTTAAGTTTGAAGTTCAAAGATACGTTTTTAAAATGTTCTGATTAATATTCCTTTAATTGAAAACTTATTATTAGAATTTAGAGGAATGAAATTAATTATTTTTTTGTGTTAAGAAAACGAAAAACACATCCGTATCGATCGCCAGTCAAAATCCGAGTCCCGAGTTTATTCTAATTAGGAAATGAATTAATTATTTTTAGTGTTTAGAAAACGAAAAACACATCTGTATCGACCGCAGTACAAGATCGAAGTCCCGAGTTTATTAAAAATTAGAAAATGAAATTAATTATTTTTAGTGTTTAGAGAATCAAAACACATCCGTATCGATCGCCGTGCAAGATCCAACTCCCCCATCCCTTGCAACGTCAGGGGTGCATCTCTTCCCTCCCCTCCCCTTGAGATCTCCTTTCCTCCACCCCAAGATCTGCCGCAAGTCATAGCGATATAATTATTGGTTGAAAAAGAGAGAACTCTACAGTAACCATGAAATCACCGGGAATTTGTTACTAGTGTTGTTGAAAGTATGAAAATATCTGATAAATGCCGAATTCAAAAATGTTCCAATTTCGCTGTGTACGGGATGATTTTCACAAGTATCTATTACCACAAGCATACAAGTTACATACTTGAATAAGGAAGTACCTACATACTTGAACATCACTAGTTCTAAGAATGCCTGTCACTTTCGCGAGCAAAATATTTCGACAAATGAAAAATAAATTTCATGAACGTACAAAATAATTTTTTAAGTGAAATATTATTCCACTTTTTTTACAACATTATTTTCTTTTGTTGGTACGTTTAGAAAATATCCAGTTTGGCATTTATATGGATATTTTTCCAATTACATAGGTAACACACCTGTTGACAGTTGGAAGGTTACCTATAATCTATAATAATCTATAATCTAACCGTCTACCGATCTAAGTCTACCGATAGACTGAATTCGGATTTTTGTATGATGAGTGGGTTAGCGCATTTCTAATTCTCAAAGGGTTTATTTCTTAGCCCATCCTGTTCTTTTATATCGATGACTGTGAATGATACATGATTGTGTATAGTCCCTTCAAAATATTTGGATGAGAAAGTTGCCTTCAAGTTAGTGCTGCAGCGCTGCACTCTGAAGTTGCCTTCAAGTTAGGGCTGCAGCGCTGCACTCTGAAGTTGCCTTCAAGTTAGTGCTGCAGCGCTGCACTCTGAAGTTGCCTTCAAGTTAGTGCTGCAGCGCTGCACTCTGAAGTTGCCTTCAAGTTAGTGCTGCAGCGCTGCACTCTGAAGTTGCCTTCAAGTTAGTGCTGCAGCGCTGCACTCTGAAGTTGCCTTCAAGTTAGTGCTGCAGCGCTGCACTCTGAAGTTGCCGTTATTTGATGCATTGCTTTGGAAACAGCTCAAATGTAAGACTGACAACAATATTTTCTTTGTTGATATATTTTGACAGATGGATGATTGGCACGTACGGTCCATCAGCCAAGGCAGAGCGACGGAGACAGGAGAGAGACGGCATCACTCCCGGGACGCTCAGTGTGGAGGAGGCCCGGGCGGAGAGGGCGCAGCTGAGGGCAGCCTGGAGGCAAGCCAGGCTCAGGAGTCTAGAGCAGGTAACATAACCTACAAAATAACATACAGCAATGTGCCCAGTGCCAGTCACAACATTATTTGTTAATTTCTTCTGGAATTAAAACAAAATGTTATCAAAGTGTCAACCACAGATCACGGAATATAAAGAGATATGGTTTGTTTCTATTGCAGTATCAAAACCAGCTGTCACCGTATTTTCGGTAGGCGGGAACTAACATTACAATTACAATGGAAGCTAGCGCTTGATTTGTTAAAAGAATTCCAAATGCGATGGATAGAAAGAGCCTAAGCGCCATGATATCGGGGTCGCTTACGACGTTTCAATCGCGAGTTTTTGAGCTCGCCCTCATACACTCACACTCGGATAAAGAATAAAACATGTATGTAGAGTTGTACAAAGTTGATAATCTGTGCCAGCTATCGATCGATACTTGTTAATATCGATAATTATCGGCTACAACCAGGCGTGATCATCTTTTGACAACTCGAGTACCACTCTCCATTGGGGGAGAGCTGATTCAGCCCTCCGACTCAGTCAGACTTCTAGGAGTCACACTGGATCGGAACCTCACAATGGGAGAGCAATTGAACTTGACTGTATCTTCCTCATTTTTTGAACTTCGCCAGATAAAGGCGATCAGGAGATGTTTACCGTCGGGAGCAGTCAAGACCCTGGTTAATGCCTTTGTGATGTCACGAGTTGACTATTGCTCAACGCTGTACATAGGTCAGCCGAAAAAGCAGTTCAACCGTCTTCAGTCTGTGCTGAATTCAGCGGCAAGACTCATATTCGGGATGTCTAAATTTACTCGCATTACTCCATTGTTAGGGAAACTGCATTGGCTTCGTTTTCCGGAGAGGGTGGTCTACCGTGTTTGTCTGATGGTGTATAAGGCTGTAAATGGTACAGCTCCTTCATATTTGGCTGACATGTTTACACCCGTTGAGAGGGATTTGAGGCGCCAAACGCTCAGATCTGCAGGGGATGGCGTGGTGGACTTGGTTCAGCCACACCGTCAGACACGCACTAATTTTGGGGACCGTGCTTTCCGGTTTGCGGGACCAATGGAGTGGAACAGACTGCCACCTAATGTGAGGAAGGCAAAGACTGTTGGTGTCTTTAAAGGAGCACTAAAGACACATCTTTACAAGAAATCTTATCCGTGATTTGAGAGGGCCCTTGAGGTGTGACACACACAAAAACGGCGCTCTTTAATTATGTGTACATTAAAATAAATTATCCTTATATATATATATAAATCTCTGAAGAAATACGTGTTAACATAGTATTATTCCTGTACATACAAGAATTGAACATATCAAAACACACAATAATTTAACTTTATAAGTAATTATAAAAAATTATAAAAAACACAGAGTTTTATTTTCACAAATTGAGTTTTTATTTCCACCTCAAGTACTTTCGACTTATTCACGTCATTATCAAGAGGATCTAAAGATCATTATCAAGAGGATCTAAAGATCCTCTTGATAATGACGTGAATAAGTCGAAAGTACTTGAGGTGGAAATAAAAACTCAATTTGTGAAAATAAAACTCTGTGTTTTTTATAATTTTTTATAATTACTTATAAAAATGAATTTTCACTGTGTGAATACACAAACTTTAAAAAGTCTAATTTAACTTTCAATATAATAAATACTTAGCTCATGTATATAATAACTATATTAGGAGAATTTATTTGATGGGCGCTGTTTTCGTATGAAACACACCCCAAGAGCCTTCTGTGAACTTGAACGTTGCTATAGAAAGCGCGAATTCTTTAGTTTTGCATTTGCTTAACATCCACAAATAAAAAACAATATTTATTCTTCAAATCATTATTAATATATTGGTCAAAAAGTGGATAGCACTTAATTGATTGTTTTGGAAGTCATAACGTAATAACGGCTTCTATTCTCCTTGACTGATAGGTTGGTATGAGGCTGACCACCCGTCCTGTAAAAATCGGTTCACTTTTGCCAATGCCACCCCTGTTCAGGGAACGGCGGCAGGAGTTGCAAGGTTTATGTTCATGTGAGGTTTTGCTTATTTGTATGCACACATGCAGAATGTGTAGGCGCGAACCTACATGTGCCTGTCTGTAGGCATGCATTTAATATTGAGCCTTAAATGTTAACATATCTTTGCAGCTTAGATTATAGATAGATTCAAATTATATTGTTACAATAAAAACATAATATAATTATCAAGTAGTTTTTGTCTTTTCTTGTAACAAATTTCAGAGGTATCGACATTTGACGAATACTACCGCCCAGCACATCTCTAGCGATGACGTAAACAAAACTGACGCAATAAACGACAAACTTCAAATATTTAAGTGCTTCAAATATTTAAAACGATTTAAAATGTGCAATGCGGGTGCAATTCATTACTTTAACGGAAAAAAATAATACCATGATCCTTATAATCCTTATTTTGACTGTTATTTTTTACACGGTAAAACATAAAAATAAGGCATTTTGATAAAAACCGGGAGCAGTTACTGGTACAGCGGTCTAAACGTGACTGCTTTGCGCAAAAATACAGATTTTCGACATGATTGTTTACTTGTACTCTACTAAGTACTCTTGGTTGAATTGACGGTGCCGTGGGAGATGAACATCCCTAAGGACCATGCGTACAAACTAAATAGGTATAAAGGACTAGTGGATGAAATCACAAAGAATGGATATATCACAAGATTGTATGCAGTGGAGGTGGGAGGGAGAGGACTGCCAGCCAAATCGGTATATACTCTCCTTAAGGATCTGGGACTGAATAGATCCCAAATAAATGGATTTCTGGAAAGACTAACAAAAGCGGCCATCTTGGGATCATACCACATTTGGCTGCGAAGATCTGAGAGCCCAGACACCTCTGGACATGCAACGTAGTTAATCGGACTTACATATTGGAAGGAAGGATTAGTTGGGAGGAATTGGGAACGTTGTCATGACAAAAGGATCCTTAACCAACCAGAGACAGGTCGTAAGTCCTGTGACTCCCATCTCATCCTGACTCCGTGCGGCGGGCCTGAGTTTGGGTCTTGGATTTTCAAAATTAGAGACCTGACTCGGTGAGACTGTGGATGCTCAGCTATTTCACAAATCATATCGGATTTACCAAGGGAACGCCCACATGCCATCCCTATCTAATCTAAGCTGCAAAGATATTTATCATTTAAGATTTATATTAAATGCATTCCCACAATCAGATATGTATAATTTCGCGCTAACACATGCCGCATGTGGACCTACAATAAAAAAACCCAATCTCAAATGAACATAAGCCTTGCAACTCTTGCCGTCCTTCCCTGAAACAGGGGTGACATTGGCAAAGTGAATTATTTTTTACAGTATGGGTGGTCAGCCGCATAACAACCTATAAGTCAAGGAACCTATGGTGTCAACTAATACATTCATTCCAAAATTCAATGTTTCCCATAAGTATGAATTGTTGAGTTTTGATTATGTGGTCCATGGACACATTTGTTTTTGCTTGGCAGGCTAACTTCATACTGGCATGGGATTAAGGGTATACGAGAGCTTAAGAAGGTTATTAATATCGGGACTAAAGAACCTCTTTAATTGTTTTATGAAACTAAAATCGTAATTTTACGTCAAATAACTTTGACTGATCATGGCCAGATGTCGTTGCTGAAGTATATAACTTAATGTTCTTACTCAAGCATTACGTTTCATAAAAAAATAATGTAAATTATCTTGACACTCTTAGCGAGCGTTTTAGTTTTTATAAACTTGTGTTTAAACGCTATTGTTGAGTATTTACGACCGCATGGCTCATTCCGTAAGTTATGCATCAAAAATTGCAAAAAGAAATGATTTGACACAAGTATTATTCTATGTTGAAATAATTAAACATTTTTTGGCATCTTGAATTCAAACGTTTGTTGTGAGCAGAGCATATCTTTTGTTATAACAAAGGCGTGCAAAAGTACTATTCCGTCTGTCTCACACTGTATATTATGAACGTGGGTATTTTTTTTTATAAATCGCACACCTAATAAAAAAAAGCAATAACTCAAATATTAAGAAGGTTGGGAAGTTGCGTTCGAAGTTTTGCATGTTTAATTTGTCGCACTAAAGCTCACATCAGCCATGACACAAGTTAATAGTTCTCTTTTCTTTTAAAATAAAACTTAAATAGCTGTAAGCTGTAAGCTGTAACTCTGTCGCCATTCCGCTAGGGGTGGCCAGAGCCTCTGCAGAGTTGCCTCCATTTTTCCTATCCTGACATACCTCTTTCAATTCCTTCATATCCATCACCTTTTTCATGCATTTTCTTCTTTTACGCTCACTTTGTATATCCCATTCTTTCACAATCTCCACAATCTGATCACTCCATACTTTTCTCGGTCGTCCCTTCCCTCTTTTTCCTTTCACACTTTCTTTGTAAACATACTTTGTCAGTCTATCATCATTCATTCTTTCCACATGCCCAAACCATCTCATCACATTCTTTTGTATAAATTGTAAAAAAATATCATTGGTATAAATTTGAATTATTTCTCTTTTATCCGTAAAATACAGAAAATTATGTCATAACATTATCCATTATTTTTTATTGCACTTTTTTTGAAAACATAATTGGAAACTGAAAAATAATATTTCACGTAAGTAATTATTTTAGTTAAGTGATGATATACGGTGATGATATATGATTTACGGTGGTATACTAGTGCCAACCTTGATGTATGGAAGTGAAGCCTGGACGGTGAGTGAAAGGGAAATTAGTAAAGTCCATACAGTAGAAATGGACTATCTAAGAAGTATGATTGGGAAAAAACGAAGTGACAGGGTGAGAAATGATTTTGTAAGAGAAGAATGTGGTGTAAGGGAAAGTGTGAAAGTGAAGATTAAAAGAAGTATGTTAAGATGGTTCGGGCATTTGGAGAGAATGAGTGATGAAAGATTGACGAAGAAAGTATATGTTGCTAGAATAGATGGATGTCGTGATAGAGGAAGACCGAGAAAAGTATGGAAGGATCAAATCTCTGAAATAGCGAATGACTGGGATATCCAGAGTCATAATAAAAGGAGGACTTGTATGAAAAAGGTTATGACTCTGGATGAAATGAAAGAAGTATGCAAGGACAGGAAGAAGTGGCGGCTAATCTGCAGTGTTGATTTCTAATGTTGGTGTATTCATTTGCTACATTTTTTGCATAGGAAATTTTTGACTTTTTTTGTATAGATTTCTTTGTAAGGTTTTGTTCTTTTTTATATTTAAATGTAATTTATTATTCATATTCCTTGACTTATAGGTTGGTATGAGGCTGACCACCCATACTGTAAAAAATGGTTCACTTTGCCAATGTCACCCCTGTTTCAGGGAAGGTCGGCAAAAGTTGTGGGGCTTATGTTCATTTGAGGTTTGGATTTTATTTGTAAGTACACATTCAGCATTTGTAAGCGCGAACTACACTTGTTGGTTTGTGGGCATACATCTGAGAGCTTTAAATGAATATATCCTTGCAACTTAGATTATAGATTATAGATTATAGATGATAAAAACAGTGAAAAGTAAAACAAGGACTTGGCTTGGATACTATTTTATTCAAAATACACTTTCAGTCTTAAAGTTTGGGACATAAAGACAGAAACTAGTAAGGTAACAAAAAATATGAAAATAACATAGAAACTTCTAGCACAGGGGTGTCCAACTCAAAATCGTGGCAAGCCGGATTTAGCACTTTTGTAATCGTGGCGGGTTACAATTTTTTTGTTGTACTTTTGTCCATAATAATTCTGTTGACGGGGGAGGGGGGGGGAGGGGAGGGTAGACATGCAATTTTAAAAGTTCATATTGTCCATAATAATTCTGTTGACCGGGGGGGGGGGGGGGGGGGGGTATGGGGGGTAGGCACGCAATTTCAATCTTCGCGCGCAATTCAAATCTTAATACTTATCAATATCAAATACAATAATTAAATAGTTCAAATTAAATGAGTCTTAATGAAGTAAGGACTCTTCAACTTACGTCTTGTATAATCTATCTATAATCTAAACTGCAAAGATATGTTATGGCTCATATGAAATGCATGCCTACAGACAGGCACATGTAGGTTCGCGCCTACACATTCTGCATGTGTGCATACAAATAAACAAAACCTCACATGAACATAAACCTTGCTACTCTGCCGCCGTTCCCTGAACCGGGGTGGCATTGGCAAAAGTGAACCGATTTTTACAGCACGGGTGGTCAGCCTCATACCAACCTACAAGTCAAGGAGGTCTTGCTTAGGCAATTTATAACAGTTGAGATCTGGAGCTTACAACAAAATCAACTTCAAAAACTTTAATCAAAAACTCCTACCTTCTTTTCGCATTTTTATTGCGTTCTTCACATTGGTTCTTCATCAAAATCTCAATTTTCCCAATTTTTGAGTTATGGCTCTTTATTGTAAAGCGTGCGTACATCTTGCGTGTGCCGAAAAAAACGAATCCCTTCTCCAAGTATAACTGTCAACGCTTTAACTATGCCGCGGCGCATACAAATAATGTATCAGGATGTAAAGCAGCACCTCCTACGAGCGTCTCTATTTCCATATATTATAATAAAACTCTGTGGTTGAGTATAAAACTTGTTTTTTTTACGTTCATTCTTCCTCACCGCAAAAATACGTACATGCCTCGAGTATAACATTGGACGTTTAAACTCAAACACGGAGAAAACAAAAAATAAAAAACGATTTTAAACAGCGCCGTGTGGCCGTCTTAATTTTGATGCATTTTTACAAAACGATAACTCCGAGTTACAACGTAAAAAAATATTTGCCTCGACGGAAATATGAACAACGAAAATGTCTCATAATTTTTGTCTCTCGGAAATATAATTGTTTGAATAGTTCAAAAAACCGACACAATGGCGCACTAGGGTGGATTGCGTTTAGTATGAAAATCATTCTCTTTCCATTATTAAATATAAATTGGAAGAGGAAAAATAAAATATGAATTACATTAAACACATAAAAAATATCACTTCAAATCCTAAAAAGAAAATATACCATTAAAATGCAATTTTAGCTACACGATCGTATGCAAAATTTGGGTACTTTTTAAATAATTATAAAAAACCAATGAAAAGTTTAAAAAAATAATGTTCATCTAGATAAAATAAAGCTAATCAAAATAAATGTTGTGAAATAAAAAAAAGTTAGGATTCATTCATAACAACAGTAGAAATCTCCATTTAAGGTATCTCCGTAAATAAATTTATTTTGAATTGGTATTTTATGGGAAAAAATACCTAATTTTATGTGTTAATTTAAACTGGAGAAAAAATACTACCTTACCATTCAAAATATGGGTTATTTCGGTCATCAAAGTTGGGCGCGCTGACCTCTCAATCACCCTTAAAGACCTTACAAAGGAATAACAATATATTTTTTGCTTTTTCCCCTAGCAAACCGGCCATATGATGTCACATTTTTGTCTATGTCCATTCATGTGCGGTCCTCTTCATTCCTGAATTTTGTTTTCCTGCCATTTTGAATTTGATTGAACATTGAAAAAAAATACAGTTTATTATTTTTTTAGCTAATGAAGATTAAGTGGTAAGTACTTACAGAGTTTTGAAAACTTTTTTGAGTATAAAGTTGAAATAACTGGGTGCCTGTAGGAACCTATAGGTATGTATTTAAAATAAGATGGTAGGTATAAAAGACTTAAAAATGTAGGTAACTTTAGCCTATCTAAAAGTTTTCCGAATTCAAATTCTGTTTGACACATGAATTGGGTTATTTTTACTTTCTTGCTATAGCCGAAGGCTATAAAGAAAGTTTTGATTTGGTGTGAAATTTTTTTTTTGAGGTTTTCACGGAAATGAGTTGTCCTGGTGCAGGACATGCCAAAAAACACTATCTTTCAAAAACGTCCGTCTGTATGTGTGTGTGTGTGTGTGTGTATGTGTGTATGTGTGTCACTTTCCAAAGTATAAGACCTAGAGATGCCAAATTTTGGCTACATTGCTATGTTGCTATGCGGCTGACCACCCATACTGTAAAAAATGGTTCACTTTGCCAATGTCACCCCTGCTTCAGGGAAGGTCGGCAAGAGTTGCAGGGCTTATGTTCATTTGAGATTGGTTTTTTATATTGTAGGTTCACATGCGGCATGTGTAAGCGCGAAATTATGCATGTCTGCTTGTGGGAATGCATTTAATATGAATCTCAAATGATACATATCTTTGCAGCTTAGATTTAGATTTAGATTTAGATCAACTTTTTTGGACATGTATTAAGTATGAATAACATGGCATTACACCAACTTGAAAATTCAAGATGGCTGCCATACAAAAAAAATATAAAATTGCACTTATCTCAAAAACGGCTCCAAGAATTTTTCTTAAATTTTTAGAATTGCCACTAATTAATTTTTAACTTAATCAATTAGTTATGGCAACACGCTTACTAATCTGTGTCTAAGGGCTGCCATATGAAAAAAAACAAACGATTGTGATTTTCTCGAAAGTTAAGGGGTCAACAAAAATATAATGTTTCACAATATTATGGACAACATAAATTTCTACAAATTAAAAAATTTTTTTTTTTGAAAAAATAAATATAAAGCACCGTTTACAGGACCTGAAATTTTAAATCGAAAATATTACAAAAACCCATTAAAATGCAAGATATTTAAATTTGTTTTAGATTTGATAGAAAGAATAAGTGTATTACTTTAATTCGTAATCATTTTTTTTTACTTTGAAAATTCAAGATGGCTTCCGAAGAGCTGAAAATTTTAAATGCGATTTTCTCAAAAACGGCTCCAACGATTTTTCTTAAATTTTCTGTGAATCCGTTTATAAAATAGTGCTATCTAACGATTATAATCATTGCTTCATGATGATCTTTATTTACGGAGTTGCCATACAAAAGAAATAAAATATTGAAAAATTTTCGGCAGTTAGAAGTTTAATAAAAAAATAATCTTTACAAATGTAAGTAAATAATGATAACTTATATATTGCCATCATTATTTTTTCCAAATGTGAGTGAGAAGTATAGCCGCCATACAAAGTGAAAATTTTCCATACAAAATGTATTAGCAATTTTCTTGGTAGTCAAAGGGTTAAAAATAGATAAAAGGCTGCGATTCTTAAAATTTTATAAATACCAATAATAATCAGTCCTTACTTTTTCAAAATATAACTAAAAAGTTTACCCACCATACAAAGTCCTAGTTTGCACACAAAAGGGTTCAATGACCATCTATAATAATCTAGATTCTAGATTCTAAAATCTTATTTGCAAAGATATATAAAAATTAAAAACTCATATCAAATGCATGCCCACAAACAGACATGTGTAAATTCGCGGTTAAAAACGCTGAATGTGTAGGTACTTACAAATTAAAACCAAATCTCAAATGAACATAAAACCTGCAACTCTAGCCGACCTTCCTTGAAACAAGGGTGACATTGACAAAGTGAATTATTTTTTGCACTATGGGTGGTCAGCTTTATACCAACCTATAAGTCAAGGATCTTTCTTGTGTAATTGGCGCTTTTTCCAGAGAAGACCAACCTAGCAGAGGGCTCTTGAGGTGTGATTCACACAAAACGGTGCTCAACAAATAAATCAACCAAATATTTATATTCATTGAAGTATTTATATGACTATATCCATATTGTATGAGTATGCAGGTACACACCGTGGTGGAATAAAATTGATTTATTATATTGATATGTTATATTTTTATTGAAACGGCATAAGCAGGTAGATGATTCTAGCTTTACATACGAGTACGTCATACAGTGGGTTAATTTTTGCAAGAAAGTCGAGTACATATTCTGTGCAATTTATTTTAAATTAGTTTTTTGACATTCTGTCATGGCAGATGAAGGAATTTAGGCTTTTATTATTATTTTTAAAACTATTTTTTTACAGGACTCCATTCAGGCTCAGATGGTTATGAAAACAATGGACGAAGTGGTCGGCAAAAACCATCTTCTTCCCGATCTCACTCATCCTACGGAGGTAAGTCCAATACAAATCATTGAATTCTTCTTCTTTTAATAAAGATAGATGTTAGGTAGGTATAGATATTTTATCATCATCATCATCATCATTAGCTAGGTACACTATATTATATTTTGTTGCTTTTAAAGAATACAATAGCTAAATGCACTTGTACATCCACATCATTATATTGGCTGCTCTTCATGTATGGCCAACGTAATTCCAAGAGAGTCGGAACAAAGTCTCAAATTATATATCATAGGGCTAGGTGACAAGGGTGCTTAGTAACCAATATCAAATTATTGGATAACTTTTTTTTTAATGAAGTCTTGAAAAGGAACGCGATTCACCAAACTTCCTGAGCTGGAAGTCTCATCACCACGGTAATTCTTACCTACCAAATATTGGTAATATTTGTATGAAGACTAATCAGCTGTTCACTTGTGGCCATCTTGGATTGACAGGTCTTCATACAAATATTACCGATATTCGGTAGGTAACCGTGGTGATGAAACTTCCAGCCCTGGTCAGAAACAGGTATTTGATATTAACAGTTCGATAAATTAATGACACATTATTACACATAATTACACAATGGCATCTGTTAACTCCGGGTCAAAGCTTTCTATTGTCTGGTGCCTGACAGGACTCTATTGTCTGGTGCCTGACAGGACTCTATTGTCTGGTGTCTGACAGGACTCTATTTTCTGGTGCCTGACAGGACTCTATTGTCTGGTGCCTGACAAAACTCTATTGTCTGGTGCCTGACAAAACTCTATTGTCTGGTGCCTGACAGGACTCTATTGTCTGGTACCTGGCAGGACTCTATTGTCTGGTGCCTGACAGGACTCTATTGTCTGGTGCCTGACAGGACTCTATTGTCTGGTGCCTGACAAAACTCTATTGTCTGGTGCCTGACAGGACTCTATTGTCTGGTGCCTGGCAGGACTCTATTGTCTGGTGCCTGACAGAACTCTATTGTCTGGTGCCTGACAGGACTCTATTGTCTGGTGCCTGGCAGGACTCTATTGTCTGGTGCCTGACAGGACTCTATTGTCTGGTGCCTGACAGGACTCTATTGTCTGGTGCCTGACAAAACTCTATTGTCTGGTGCCTGACAGGACTCTATTGTCTGGTGCCTGACAGGACTCGAACCAGCGTTGTTTTCATTTCAAACACGCCTACCTTGGCTCTCTCGGCTTAAGAGTTGTATCACTGTTTTTTTGGTGCCGATTCCATTTGTATAAAGTTGGCCGTGTGTGAACAGCAGCTGTTAATTTCTTGCTTTGTTGATATCTTTCCAAATTTATAGGCTAGTTTTAAACTTTAATTAAATAAATTAAACATTATTTGTAATACACAGCCACCACTATTACCTTAACAGTTAATTTAGATTTAAATTTAATTGAAAGAAATGAGTCTTAACATAACAAGAACCAATGGCGACAATCTAGGAATATTTTTCATTTACGAGATAAATATATGGAATCACAAAAAGCACCATTCTGTGTGTTTCCTTATATTTATTTCATTATTGAAAATATCCTAGATTGTCACCTTTGGTTTGTTTTTACTTTTAGCTTTTCTATACCAGTATATAAATAAACCCAACATTTGAGCTTAGATTGACAGCTAGATTTATGTATTTTTATAATCCTTCTTAGTAATAGCAACCAAATCTTCTTCCACATCTACATAACATTAATTTTTTTGTGTCTACCAAAGCAATGTCAATGTCCTTGAAAAATGCTTTTAACATCTCCTTTATAAAACAAAGTTAATCATTTGTTAATTTATAAAACGGGACTCAATTTATGAAAGGTTATTAAATTTTTTGAAACAAAATAACTTTTATCTCGTGTTTCTCTTGCTGTTTTTCACACCAATCAAATGGATTCATACAAGTCAGTGCACAGATTGGCCCCTCCTATTATGACAACATAATCACTCCCTAGGGGTGCTGTTGTATCTTTCATATACTTTTCTATTTGCCATATAGATGGGAATTTATGCAATGTACTTGAACAAAAAAATCCATTTTCAGATGTAGTTTGCATTGCGGGGCCAAGATCTCACAGCGTCTTGCGACAGTTGTCACAATTGTGTTGCTAGTGTGGAGAAACTTAAATGCATCGGAGATTGAAATGAAATTGAGTTGCGTTTTATAAGCATTGCTGTGAAATCCTAACATTTGTGTATGAGAGGGCCTGTGGTGCTTCCTGTTTGTCCTGTGAGGCTTGTCACTATACAAGAGTTATAATCAATGTGCCCAAACAAATCATGTTCTTTATTACGCACACAAAAACCTACTTGTGAACTTACGAATTCTAAATGTATTGTTTGTTTCAAGGCTCAACTGGTAACATAAAGTAGTTAGTGAGAATTTCATGCACGCCCGTAGTATTTATTATATAGATGGCAACATTACTAAGTTATTGTTTCTTTTTTTTTATCATCCTGTTCCAAAAGTATGTTTTCTTTAAAAAAGTTTCATACTGAGAAAAACTACACTAAAGAGATAAACAAATTACTAAGTACAGGCCTACGTGGCTTAAAATGAATGTGGCGAAAATAGGAACTAACACCGCCATCTTGTGTGACATCACTTTTGGTATTTCAAAGTGAAGTTATCTGAATTAATTAAATTTTAGAGTATTTTGTTGAAGAATTAAAAAGTAGAACATTGATGATAGCAGTTTGAAGGCCCTAAAGGTTTAATAGCGCCCTCATTTATGTTTTAAATTTGACAATATTATTTGATGTACTTAAACAGCAATCTGTGCCGTGTAAACTTATTATGTATTCCGTACTATATGATTAGTCCTTTGTCTTCAATTGATGGAAGTTGAAACAATGACTCTCTTTGAACTGTAAATTTTGATTTTACGTGTCAATTTTGAGGTTAAACGCATTTATTTATTTTACCTGTGTAGAATGCCTCACAAACTTATGTCACCAGTTGAGGGTTAACTATTGATTAATAATGAACTCTTTTATGGTTGATACACTCACACTAACATCCCACATAATATCCATGAAGACAGTGTGTGAGAGTGTGCGAGTTGTGTTGCTGTCACGTCTCAGAGTGAGCTGAGTCTGAAGGTTGGTGTGCCTGGTTATGTTGTAGCAGTGGAAACTCCCCAGGATTGCTATCCGCACCAAGCCGGGGCCCATCCTCGCCATCAAGGAGAAGGAAAAACTCCTCGACGAGAAGATCACGTCCAAAACCGAGGAGTATATCTGTCCACTCACTGGCGACACCAAAGTCAGAACTGTCGAGTATATTGAAAAGCTTATCGAGAAAGAGGTACGGGGCAACATGGGGATCATGGATCACTGTGACTTGCGTACAATAATTATGCATCAACGGTTTTGGAACCACCAATAATATTTGTATTTATTTATATTTTAACTTGCGGCATCTCAAGGTCAGCAACAGTGTGTGCCTCTGTGGATTGCTCTGCATCTGTTTGCTTTTTACATTTTATCCAAACATGACTATGACATGACTGAAGAATAGCGAACTGTTAACAAATTACTTAGCTGTATTAAGAATGACATGAATGTAAAACTAACATGTTTACAGGAAAGAATGGCAATATTGCAGAAAATGGCTTGACACTAATGATTGGTTGTAATGAATGATAGGAATGTAAAGAATGACATGACTAAATAATAGAGTGGTTGTAAAAAATGGCACAGTAAAGAATGAAACAATGTGAAAGAAAATTAATTAAAAAATTTAATGATTCCAAAGCATCACATGATAACTGCGTAGAGTATAAAAAAACATATGTAAAATGAAAGTGCAAACCGATATTGATTTTAATGCCTTAAATACATGACAGCTAAATGTATTTGTGGGCAACTTGGTGCATGTAGTGATTGCTTACTGATGACATTGTTCCCTAGATGTCTGACCAGCTGACAAACACGAACTTGACTCATACTGTACGCGCCAGAGACATAACCACCTAACCTGACAGATTGTGTGGACCACTGGACCGGTACGTTGACCACGGTTACAACCAAAGACTTACCTGTAAAATATTATTACTCAGTAGTTATCGAGAGGTGGCACATTTTGTAAGATATCGTGTTTGTAATGTTCACTTGTACTGGAAATATTTTACTTTATAGTTATTTCCGTTTCCCAAGTATAAAACTTTACGTTAGTACTCAAACATAGTGTTTTATACTTATTTCTGCCTCAAAACGAGAAATCTGTCAGAGGAACCTGTAATCCCTAGACAACACGTCTCCAGAGTGGCGGAACTACGTTTCAACATGTAGTCACGGACCCATCTGACAAACACGGTGAGTTATTGGCTACTCCCTCAACTAAACGTTAAGATGCCAATTTAAAAAATGCTCAACACAACAGCCGAGGAGAAGATTTCAAGAGGCCTACGTCCAGGAGTGGACTGAGAAAGGCTGAGGATGAAGAAGAATGAGAAATGAGACATATTGGCTCCTGCATCTCATCATACAGGGAAGAATCAAGGGATGTAAAAGAACTTGAGGCACAGGTGCAGCAGAAGTACAATATCCTTTTTTGTGCAACAGTATCGAAAGTGTAAATTGTTACGATGATCGCCAATTTTCACTGAAGAGGCACAAGAAGAAATATTAAATTAAATATTTTTTAGTGTTGATCTGTTAACACAGTGAAAGTACACAGTAAATTAAATGTTCACTAGAGGTGTTGTTTTAGTTTCCATACATTTTTTGGTAAGCACTATGTTTGAGGTAAACATGAAGTTGTACTTGGGGCACTGTACATAAATGAACTGCGTACATTTCTATATTGTATCCTTACACTCAATTGTTATCTTAAATACTTGAAGTGTGTTTTGTGTTGAGATATTGTGAATGGTTGGGGTTCATGTTAAACACATCAAGGGATAACTTCATTTCATTATTACAAAGAACAATGCTGGGTAATGTATAAAATAGTTAAATCATTTCATTCCTGCATTCAAAAATTCAATCTGTTCAATCTGATGGAGTCTGGTCAATAGCTAAGTTGGTAGAATGCTGGCGTTCCATGCCAGAGGGCTTGTGTTCGATCCACACCAAGGTTGTAGAAATGATTTCCTATTTCAAATCAAAAATAAAAATACCCGCAAAGTTTACTTAGCCTTCACAAGAAATGAAAAGCAGCCCTATCAGGAGCTTTGAAGACCTTCACTTCAACTGAAGTGGTTGGTATAAGCCCCCCCCCCCCCTTACCTGTAAAAATATATATGTGCCGCATGCAATCCCTTTGGGGACAACGTGGTGGGATATGCTCCTTATTTGCACCTTAAACTGACAAAGACGTTCTTATTAATAGTTCAGTGGAATGCCTCCGACTGCTCTTGCGTCCCTGTATGATGATTCTCACAGTTTTGCAAGATTTCCTTTGAAATTTTGTTTCTAAATTCTGATCCAATTAAGTGAAACTCATAACTGAGGCTGCAATGTATTTGAGTAGGGTTTTGTGTTTCAAATGACATTAAACGTTGATCCTTTGCTGTGTAAACATAAACCTTGATATTGAATGTAAATTTGCACCTCATCAACATTACAATTCAACTTTGTGATTTCATCTTGTCACATAATTGTATTGCAATGCATCACCATCCATCACCATCCATCACAAGCTGTTAACTCTTTAAGTATTAACAATAATTATTTACCTCTCCCATTCATTTTCCTTAACGAGCATGCTTATTTTGTAATGCTTCACGAGTAGTTAGGCTTTGAACCTTAGTTATTTGTATTATTTAGGCAGTGCTGTTTCTATATTAGCTTATGTGATTTAACTGAAAGAAATCTACCTGCATATGCTGTCTTGTCAGTTGTCGTATCAATAGATCTTATTGAATAATATAAATTGTATGGAGCACATTTGACTATCCGATCAGCTGTTCACACGCAGCCATGTTGGATTACTTCTTTATTGACCAATAAGATCTATCGACGTGACAAGACCGCACACCTTGGATGATTCTTACAAGTTTGTCCTTAAAGTTGCAAAGCTATGTTTGAAATATCCCGGCCTTAGAATTGTAGATTTTGACATCATATTATTGCATTTCAATTTGAAGTAAGTCTAATAGGTGTGTAGATATAAGCATCCGTGTACATTTGTAGTTGTAATAGTTTTATCTTATAATTTTATCACATTGTATCTTAATTGAAAGCATCTACATTGTCAGTCCAACCTTCCTGTATCCAGCTACAAGCAGCCACATGCAGGTTTGCTGTTATATTATGTACTGCCAATGTGTGAGGTGTCTGCTCCAGCAAGGTGAACACTCCCACAGCGACCTTGGGAACTAGACGCTGAGACAAGTTTTCCCAAAGCTCTTAGGCTTACTTGGCACAATCATAAGGGCAATCACCCTTGTAATGCCAGTCATAAACAGCACTATACAAATATTTATCATTATTATGGTTAAATATTCTCTTGCTGGCTTTTTCTGAAACAGAGGGGATAAACCTAGAAATGAACCTAGAAGAAAAATTGCCACTGTTTTCGGAGACCGTGCTTTTTCAGTGGCCGGCCCTGCGACCTGGAATCAACTACCACCAGAAATCCAGAGGTCTAAGACGATTGAGGACCTAAAGAGGAGGATGAAGACATTTTTCTTCGCCCAGTAAAATACTAAGCGCCCTTGGAGTGACATTGAGTTACGAAACGGCGCTTATAAGGAAATCATCATAATCAATCATCATCATCATCATCATAGATTCAGTCAAGAGTGATGAATAACAGCCCAAACTATCACCGGTTTTTTTTTTAATTTACTGACATCTAAGAAAATTATCAATCTTTGTGGGTCCATCTGTATTCTTGAATTTTCTATAAACTATTTTTTTTGAAAAAAAAAGAAAAATTAAAACCACAAGGGAGCGAATCAATCAATTAAACATGAAGGAATGATTAATTTTTAACCAGCTTTCGTCAGTTAACAATGTTTTAATTTATGCTTTCCTGTACAGGTTGAGACAACTCAAGAAAAAATCATATCATTAGAATTCACAACGAGCCCGCTGACCGACGATCCCCCGCCCAGCTTGTCCGAGGTGGACGGCCTGCAAGCTGACTCATCACAACCCGACAGCTTACAGCCCGACATCGTCCAAGTCGTCAACCCGCTACTAGACGGGCTTTCCGGCCAAGTTACGTCTATATCTGTCGGCCCGCCACAACACATAACAATCCCCTCGCGCCTAGAACCATCCCCAGACAGGGAAAGCCTCAGACTCAACCTCAACACAACCTTCACCGTCCAGAAAACAAACGGAGCATCTTTGAGTAGTCCAGATTCCGTGGAACATTTGGAACAATCAGACGAAGAAGTGGATGAAGAAGTCACCACTCCAGATACGCCGGTCAGTCCATCAACTCCTGGCAGTCAGAGTACGGGTTCGGGGAAAAAGAAGAAACGGAAACGTGCCGCAAAGAAGGGAAAAAATTAATAGAAAAAAAGAGTCAATATTGGGATAAGTTAATTTTACTAATTTATCAATTTGTCACGATAGTTTTTTATATAAGTCGGTCATTGTTTTGTTATTTTAAGAAGTGTGTACACCACTTCAACTGAAGTGGTTGGCGTAAGGCCGGCCCCCTTACCTTCGGGGTTAACGCGGCAAGAAGTTACACTTTTAGTGTAGCTTAGTTGCGTTTGCTTTTTTGCGTGTACAGAATTATTGTGGTTTTAGCCCAATGATAGTTTGAAAGTTTGTGCGAAATGTGAACGAGTAAAATAATCAAATGCACTAATTTTATGAAACTTCTTATTTTAAGTCAATCGTATTTTACTTTTAACTGTTAGTATGCACAACCATGAACAGTCATGAACTGACTTGCACTCGCTGTGGTTGGCTTCTATACCTGCCGTCGAAGTTCAGAGGTAACTCTGCTCTCTGTCGACTGTCATTGTAACAAGAGTGGGGCTATCTGCTAATAAAACTAGGAAATCAGTCACTTCATGCAAAACAGGTGAAAAGTTGTTGCATAATAATAACACTGGTTTTATAATTTAAATGCTGAGAAAACTCTGCAGGAAAAGGGTGTACAAAATAATATGATTGGCACAAAGTAAGATTCTTTTTCATAAAAAAAATGTGTATTTTGTTTCATTGTTACTTTATATCTTGCTCAATTTTTCTGCCTGCCATTGAGCTCGACCTCACTAACAGTCGGTTATTTATCTCAAAAGACTGACTTTATGATTTCAGTCTTGATAATGATATGTTGTGGTCCATGCAATAAAAACGCAAAGAAAATAATAGTTTTCCTAGTAAACAATGAGTTTCTTCCATTTTTTCATTCCTGTGGTATGTTATTGATTTTATGAGGAATATTTAATAATGAATTAATTTATATTGTCTTTGTCATAATGGATTTATATACTTTAGCACTATGGACGTGGTTTTTACCATTATTTATGTATAATATTAAATAAACATTACTAACCCTCCATTTGGCGTTTGGACACTGAAGTTGGATACAATCATTATTCAAACTTAAAATTCATCAAGTTCGTTTTTTACTTTTAAGGAAAATGTAGAAATATATATTTCAACTTATTCATTTTATTGACCATGGATCTTTATAATCAGTCTGGAATTGAATCAGAAAAAAAATGTGATGACACTAGGGATGTTTGAATACCTTTTGATCCGTAGTCTGAGGTCCTACTTAAACTAATTTGGAGCACAAGTCAAGTGTGGTTAAGAACCGATTTGTCAATTATAACCAAGTCTACTGTGTATTAATCAGTGTCCAAACAATTTTGGTTATACACGTACTTATTACTTTTGTTTAAGTGACCAACTTTTCATAGATATTATTAAAGTTTCTTGTAATTTTTAATGAATAAAATTTGCAATCAGCGCGTTTATAAGTATTCCACTGTGGGTAGCTTCTGAAAAATATCATTTCAATATTTGTTGTATATTTGTGAGCGCCGTGGAAGCACATAAGAGATCATTTGATGTGTGTAAATTGTTTATTCATTCATGTAATGTTGGTTTCCTATGATTAAATCGGATCAGTATTATATTTCAATTAGCAGGTTTGAACTTGTATGAAATGTATTTAGCATTTATTTACATTGAATAAAATGGTTTCTCGGTGTCGATCCATGTAAATTTAAACACATTTTTATGTTACGAACATTGCTTTGTTTCACTTTTACAAATTTGACATTCACTGATACAAAATGAAGGTTCACATTCACATTCACATTCATTAAAATGCTATGAAAATTGATCCTGTGACAATACTAAACATGAACTTCATTGATTTTGTAAAATGTCAACCTTTTTTATGTCAGTGTATGTGTGTTTGTCTCAATATTCATCGCGTCATGTACAAATGTATTTTTTAATTAAAATAATAGATTAACATATTATGTAATATTTTTTTTGTATTGTGTTGAAATCTATCTATAATTATTAATTTATTATGATTATAATATGAAATATAATATTTTCACTGTAGTAACTTTTTACATTTTGTCCTAACTTTATTTCAAGTTAAAGTTTTGTATAAGATGAGTAGGTTATGTTATGTATTTATGAGACATTTTAATGCAATTATTATTTTAAAAGAAACTGGAAATAATCCTTAGAAAATATCTCTATATTCAATAATTTGTGAAAAAAATATCATTCTATTACTATATTATTTACTGTTGCAACATTTAATGCCAATAGACAAAATATGTATTTCTTTTTTTCCAAAATTCATATGGTAGCTTTTTACGTTTTCTTATTTTGATATTCTTGGAAATATAGTTAATTTAATGTTTTTAGTGTTATTCTTTTCTTTTAGTTATTCAATTGTAATTAGGTAAGTATAATGTTTACATGTATTGAGTACCGATACATCATCATAATAAAATAATATATTTTAAATAAAAATGTGATTTTTATTGTATAACCCTGTTTTCTTTTTACAACCAAATATGTTACAAGCGACAATATTAGCAATATCGCTCCCCCAGTTCTTGTTTACCGTATACGCCAATCTTGTCAAATACAGTGGTGCCTCACACAACGAACGCCTCGCACAGCGAACGCTGCACACAACGAACTTCCTGTTCGTTCATTTCACGATTCATACAACGAACTTCGTTTCACACAACGAAGTCGCCGGAGCTTCCACGACTGCTTCGCCCGAGCTTCCACGATCGCTGCCGATGTATTGCATACTCCCGCGCAGGCACTGCAGGCAGTCGTTAGTCACTGCGCCGTATCGCGGCAATCGTTCTTCATTACGAATTAAATCACGCTCGTATCACGGCAGTCGTCCTTTTAAGTTAAACTCAATATTTTTTTTATATCATGGCTTCTAAAAAAAGCAGAAAGGTGATTTCTGTTGAAATGAAACAGGAAATAATTAGAAGGAGTTTGGACAGGTTTTTCATGAAACCATCGGCCAAAAAGCAGAAAATGGATGAAGATGTGCAAGATTCGGTAGATTCTACTTAGTCTGTCTTAAAATTGAAAAAAATGTTTTTGTTAGATGTATCTAAATAAAAATAATTACAAAAAAAATATCTTTTTTATGTCATCTTAGCATATTTTACGCTACAGAACGAATTATTTTGTTTAACATGTATTGTTATGGGAAAAGGCGTTTCACATAATGAACTTTTCGCATAACAAACTTGCTCCCGGAACGAATTAAGTTCGTTGTGTGAGGCACCACTGTATGACTTTTTCATGCAATTGTCTTAACCGTTTGATGGTTTGATGGAACCGCTTGAGTCAAGGGCTTGCAAGCGCTTGCAAGCTCTTGGAAAACCAAACAGGGTCATCCACACGCTTGTGCGTGCGTCTGTGTGTGTTAGAATAAGCAAGCATGGCGGACGTCCAGCTTTTAGCTATAACATTTGGATAAACTTATTTTTATTTAAAAAAAAAAACAAAACAAAAAGAGAGAAACTAAAAAGAAACGAATAATTCGGCAAAGACGATGGTGGATGATCAAAATTCATAGAAACCGTACCGCACCAGAATGCGCGCGCACAAGTATGTGGGTGCCTGGCATGCGCATGCGTGAATTCCCTTTGACTTGCGTCAAAAAACCGACTCTGGTCGGATCGGCGACAAGCTGAGCCAAGGCGGCTTAAGCCACGCCCCCAGCTGAGCCAAACGGCCGTCCACACGCTCGACTTGGCCGAGGTTGGCAAGCGTGTGGATGCCCCATGACAGCTATGCAGCGCTATCGCGCTTCCAGATTTCAAGTCGAAACTTGCTACGCGGCGATATCGCGCTGTCATTTTAGTAGGCGTGTGAGTAGGCGTCTGTATCTCTATGCGTGAGCAAATATTTTGGCGCTCTTGCATTTTCGTAACGAAACTGTGTTTTTTAAAGCATAAATAGAGTTTTAAGTTAGTTTTTATTGCAAAAAAACATTATTTTCTTCATTTTTACGTAGTTATTGAAAAAAACAAATCATATCGAGTGATGATATTTCGGACACTGAATCAAAATCAAGTTTTACGTCAGAGGACGAAGCAGTGCAAACGGTTAGTGAAAATAGTGATGACGAAAGCATTTTTGGACAAAGAAGAAAGAGATTAAGAGTGGAAAGTTCATCGTCATCTTCTTCTTCTACAGAAACGGAAGATTCAAGATTCACTGCCATTCCACCAACAAAAACATTTTCCAAGGCAACAGATGATTTTTTTAAACACCCGGGCCAAGATCAAATGCCAGTCCCATAGAGTATTTTTTATTTATTTTTCACCTCATCACTTATGGAACACATCGTTAAAGAGACAAATAGATACGCTTCGCAGTTTATGGAATCACATGTACTTTCGGCTAATTCACGAGTCAAGAAATGGAAGCCTACAAATGTTTTAGAAGTAAAAGCTTTTATAGCAGTCTTGCTAGAAATGGGAATAACGAAACGACCAACGATGAACTGTTATTGGAGACAAAACTTTAGGAAAATACCATGGTTTGGAAAAATGTTCGCTAGAGATAGGTTTCTGTTGTTGCTAATTTTTTTCCATTTGGTGGACAATAGATTAGTAGCTGCCCCAGGCCAACCAGATTATGACCCTTGCGCAAGATTTGATATGCTTGTAAAGCATGCTAATACAGTTTTTCATCAGCATTATGTGCCGCATCAGCAATTGTCTATTGATGAATCACTGGTTGGTACACATTGCCATTCAGTTATAAAGCAGTATCTTCCAAATAAAAAGCATCATAAATGGGGGATCAAATTCTGGATGCTGTGTGACTCAATTACAAAGTACTGTTTGGGGTTTTCTTGTTATAAAGGGGCCAAAAATGCAGAGGACAGGGAAGCTATCAAAAAAGATGGGCTTGGATTTTCTGTAGTGGAAAAGTTGCTGTCAGTGGGGAATTACCTAAATAAAGGGTATCATTTGTTTACAGATAATTTTTATACCGATGCTGGAGTGATGTTTTCCGGGATCTGTTGCCGTGGTCTGTGGGAGCTGGAGCTTCCGGACGTTTCGCCCATTTCTACGATGGGCTTCTTCAGCGTGAAGTATGATGATGATGAAGATCTTGATGAGAACCTTCACAGTTCTCATCAAGATCTTCATCATCATCATACTTCACGCTGAAGAAGCCCATTGTAGAAATGGGCGAAACGTCCGGAAGCTCCAGCTCCCACAGACCACGGCAACAGATCCCGGAAAACATCACTCCAGCATCATCAGCCGGCCGTGTAAGCCTAAAACTCTTATTCAATTTTTATACCAGCTTACATTTAGCTTTATCCCTTCTACAAAGAAACACCTACCTTACGGGAACGATCCGTCGCAATAGGAAAGAAATTCCCGTAGAAGCCAAGAAAGCCGAGGTTGGTGTGGCAAAATATTTTGCAAATCAAAATATCTTGATGTGTTCTTTCAAAGATAAAAAATCAAAGCCACACCCAGCAATTCTTCTTGCCTCCAATGCAAATTCTAATAGTGTAACATTAACACAAAAGAAAGGCTCTTTCGAGTATACAAAAGAAAAACCTAGCATGATTCATGATTACAACAAATATATGGGAGGAGTAGATCTAATCTAATCTAAGCTAGATGTAGGAATAGATGAATCTGATAAAATGTTGTATGCATACTTGGACGAGCGAAGAACTTGCAAATTCTGGAAAAAGGTGGTGTTCAACATATTTGGACAAATGGTGTTGAATTCTTATATTCTCTACACATTGAACACCACTGAAAAAAAATGCCCCGGCTGAAATTCACATCCGCCATTATTGGACAAATCGAAGAAGAATGGATGACATTCAAAAATGTTGAAAATGAACCGTCGACTTCGAGCCGAAAATTCGCTTTGGAGAAACTGCCTGGACGCAATTTACGGCAGTGTGCGGTCTGCAGCAATAGGAAGACCGGAATAAAGCGTTCCAACCTCATATGCACCCGATGCAAGAAGGGGCTACATGGCATTTGCGCGGGAAAACACAGATGTTAAGCTTTTTTGTTTTTTATAATTTTACTTTCACATTTTTTTTCTCCATTTACCACTGATATTTTGATTTATTGCCTTATGTAGTTGTTTTTGTTAATTTTCTACTTGTACAACGTTAAAAGAAATATGTAAATCGATGTAAAATTGCAAAAGTTATAAAAATTTCAGTAAAAACACTGTTTTTTATTTTCAAATATCCCATTTATCTAGAGGACTTCTGGAATGTATGAGGATTTTGATGGATAGTTGTCAAACGGTTAAGAATCAAATTCTACACAATCTGAGCTAAGAAAAACCGTAAAACTCGATAATGTGAGAGTTGTTTTAAATATTTTTTAAATAAATTTATTGTTTTCATTAGACACATTGGTCCAGTACACATTAGAGTAGAGTGAACTTGTATGAGATTTTTTTTTTTTCAAATCCATATACCTACTTACCATTTTTTTGTGCCATTTATGAAATAAAAAATACAGAAAAAAAATTCAGACTTTTCAAAAAATTCCTTCTTCCCGCACACTGACTTCAAAGTTTGTTTTTGTTGAAAATTTGTAACATAGCTCCAGCTCAATATTGAGCTGAATAAAGTTAGTCAAGGTGTAAAAAATTAAAATAAAAGTACTACAAGCATTCATTCGTACATTCCAAAACAATACAAGAAGAAAAAAGTACAGGTTTTATAAAAAAAAAACATTTTGCTTGAAAATTGCCTTTTCTTTTCATTTTCCGCATTATGCTCCTTTGTTCTAATTAGGCTTTTATAGCCACAAATCTAAATTTTTGGTACATTGGCTCAAAGCAGCTTTTCTTGTTATTTTCACTGCTCCTTCAACTGCCTTAGTATAGCATGGGAGCAGGGGCGTGCATCCCATACGGGCACATGAGTCTTATGGGTAGGCAATATATGGTAAAAAAAACATTCAATCTTGATATTCAGATTTAAAATTCAAATTTAAATTCCATTGGAGCCCTCGTTAGCACTTCAGTCAATAGCAAATGAGTTATTTTAAAGGAATGGGAGAAACTATTTATTCGGAAATTTATTACTACCTTACATGGGATCTGTAAAAAATGCATGTCACTGTCACCACTAGATTGAACTTACTCATCGGATATTTTTTTTCTAAAAGAGGCTCATTAATATTTTCCTGATATCTTATTAGATCAACTTAAGTTGCAGCATTGAAATATATTTCAGGCCTCTTAAAAAGTCATTGTGTGAGAGATTTGATATTTTGCATGCGTTTAAGCTACGTCATGTTGTGAATTCTTTAATGAGTTTGTTTTTGCTGATAATCATCGCTACTTTCCGAATGCCTAAAAGAGCTATTTTTTCCAAAGACTGAATCTTTTACTTTTTTGATATCAAGCAAATATTTTGAGGCCAAAATTATGAAACAAATATGATATGAGTCATCTTTACAATTATTTTTATAAGAACCTATGATAGAGGATACACTTTTATCACAAAAGCAGCTAGAGTTGTCAAAGTTTCAGACGGTGATTCCGTTGCTACATACAGACGTAGTATTTGGTTGGCTTGTGTAAGCCAAAGAACGTGTAAAATCTGGCCTGGAGATCTATTTGTCAGATCTTTAGTAAAATCGTTTATTGTCACTGCTGACATAATGTCGTGCAAATACGGTTGGTCTGTTCTCAATTTTTGGGTAATTTTTGTAAACGTTTGTACTTCAATTCGTTGAATTATTTTAATAGGCAATTTCTCGCAAGTTTCGGGAGCTTTTCTCAGTGGTCCAATGTAAGACTTAGGTCCGGAAGTACACCCATCCATATAAAGAAACAAATGTCTCAATGATAGTTCATTTATATGTTGTTGTTTACAAATTATCCATTGCAGTGGTCTTTAAGTCTTTTTTAAGCAGTCTGATGATTTCACCATTCTTTCCGGTGTTAACATTTGATCCATCACAATCGATTGCCATCAGGGTACGTTGAGAAATATTTAATCTGAAAAATGTTTCGCTGAGCCCATCTTAGGTACTAAGTATTCCCCGTAAATAGACCCCTTCTCTTTAATTAGCATAATGAGCTCTTAAAATCTATTTTTTTGTAGCATTTACCTTTTTTTCCGGAATATTTAATGTTTCTTTCTTACATTCCAGTACAATGCTGATATTTTATGAAAAACCTATTCCATCAATGTATGACTTTCCTTAAAAAGTTTTCTCCCTTTGTCTTGTGTGTCTTATTAAATATAGGGGCATCAGCCTTAATATCAAACGAAACATATTATGCAATTGCAGTTATTGCCCTGTTTGACACTCCATACCTGTAACGTTTCCTCAATACTGTAGGGAGGTCAAAAAGTGAACTTTTTTTTTTCAGAAATTTCTTCCTTATATGCGATTGTACAGTCATCTGAAGAACTGAACGTTTCAGAAATAATGAATGAAGCAAATATAAATAGCAAAAAATATTTTTTAACAGCGTCAAACATGAGCTTTAAATTACTTTTTTACAAAACATTCGATGGCGTTGTGCGGGAAGATCCTCTCATGTTTACTTAAGTTTCTTTTTGAATAAGTAAATTTGATCCTAAAAGGCACCTTTTCTACGCTATTTGTGTTCGATAAAACGAAAAAAGACATTTCACTCCACTCTAGTACACATGCAATTATTCCTCATGTAAATTTTTTTCAATGGCGTTTACGGTAAACAAGAACTAAGTCAGCGATATGATAATAAGAACATCACCAAAGTCTAAGTACAGGATTAAGGTTAAGTATGACAAACCATGTTTTTGAGTTCTTTATTTTTTGGGAGCCAATATGCCGTCGATTTGCGCCTGAAAACAAAACAATGAACAATGGTTTGGTAAGTTCAAAATGAATTACATTTAATATGAGGTTGTTACACATTAACACATTCGCGGACACACGAAATGTGAAGTAGGCTAGAAAAAACACACTTATTTCATCATCTCAAATTGTATTTTTATTATAATTTTTTTTTTTTGACATCCAGGGACGAAACGGCTATTGCCGTGTTCTTTGGATTCCTGTAGGGACGCACGGATGTATGCAAGTTCTATCAGAAATAGCCGTTTCGTCCCTAGTAATAACGTTTTATCACGACGGCTATTACTATTTCGTCCAGTCCTAGACAAGCTCATAGAGCGGCTATAACCGTTTCGTCCGCGAACGTGTTAATAGTGATGAACTCGGCAGAAAGTCTCGAAGGACAAAAATATTGTGAGAGCTAGGTTGTTAATAAAAAGGCAAACTATTATTTTGTTACTGGTTACTAAGAAGGACACTACTTATCACAGACCTGTAACTGTAACTCTGTCGCCATTCCGCTATGGGTGGCCAGAGCCTCTGCAGAGCTGCCTGTGACCTTGAAAATGTTATATTTTCATTTCTAAATAATACAACTTTGTTATTTGTGCTTTCCCAAAAAAAGGTTGATATGAAGCTGAACACCCATCCCGTAAAAAAATATTTCTCTTTGCCAATATCACCCCTCTTCCAGGGAAGGTCGGCAAGAGTTTCAGGGCCTATGCTCATTTGAGATTTGATTTTTATGTTAAAAGTCCACATGCGGCATGTGTAATTGTGAACTTATATGTGCCTGCTTGTGGGATTGCATTTAATATGAATCTTAAATGTAATATGTCTTTGCAACTTAGATTATAGATTATTGGCTGCTCTGATGTAATGTGACCAACTAATCGTTGCTTCCAGTTTCTAGGCTAGCTAAACAACAGCTATACTTTGAAAGTCATTAGATGTAATAAGGTTTCTTTAGGATTTTATTATTCTTGATTACTTAAGTACTCCTAATAAATTATAGAAAAAAAAATCTTTCTTGCATAGAATGAATGCATCAGCAACACAATAACTAGATAGATGGAGCATTAGAGCCGTTTGGCACCAAAAAACAAATAAAGGGAGGTTTATGAGATTTGTTAAACAAAAATTGTTGTTATTTTATGTATTTTTTGAGATATGATGCTGCTTTCTTGTGTCTCTTTTTTCATTGTCTACTTGTGTTGCATTGGTATGGGAAGAAGCTGCCATACTGTGATGAATGTCCATCAGAGTGAGATATTAGGTGGTGGCCTTACTTTGAGCTGCATATTGGTCTTCTCGAGCGCCCTAACCTTCTCCTGGTGCCTCTTGTCCTCCGCGGCGCGCAGCTCAGCAGCGCGGCGCTCCAGCTGCTCCGTCTTCTGCTTCAGCTCGGCCGCGTGCTTCTCCAGGGCGAGGCGCGCCCCCTCCAGCTGGGACACTTGCTCCAGCAGGTCTTCTTTGCCTTGCTCAGACTGGAAGGAAATGGTTGCAAAGCAAATTAATTCAACATGTTGAACATTTGACGAACCCTCATAGCAGAATCTTCATAATGGACGGGAAAAATGTTATCACTTGTCTGGCTTGCTGGGGAAAAGTTAATCAAATATTTTGTTATCTATATCTAAGGACCATAGTTCTTAACCCATTTAGACCGGAGGTTTTTTTTTCATTCATAATTGTTACATGAAATGGTGTAAAAAACTTTTTTTCAAGTAACTTTTTTTTTAATGTTTCTAGTTTTTGAGATATGAGGTGTTCCGAAATCGGATCACTAGGCTCCACGGACTACATTTTTACACTATATGGGTGACGAAACTCCACAACATCTAATGGGGTTTCTTCAAATGTTTTGTGTAATTGCCAAGCTTTTTGTAAACTTAATTCGAAACAGAAGAACTAGGGGCTTGAATACCATTTCTTTCCTGTATGAAGCTCGATACTAAGCAATATTTTTATCAGCTCTAGCCACATCTTCCATATATTGGTTGTATAATTTTATCATGTAGCATGGCTGTTGAACCTGTATTTTTTTTTTGAGAATAACATTTTACTAGACCGATAGGATTAATTCCAGCTCCTGAAGAGGCAACAATGACGATAATATTGTCATGCCACTGACAAACAATATTTCCCTGATTATCTGTAGAAGTTGCGTAACCCTTCCTTTTGGACATTGTGGATACAAATCAATGTTTTCCCATTGCCCAGATAGCAGGTCAGTTTGCTGCAAGTTTGATTTGTATATAAATTTATATTGTCATGTCAAATATGACAAAATAAGTTTGTTGCAATATTGCTGCAACGTTGTGCTCACCGCATTATATTTTTTCTTTATGTTTCCTGCCTGCATAGTGCATTTTAACCGCCATAACGCCTGTCAACTGTCAAGCCGGCTTGCGTTTCAACTCTGACAATTCTTCCCCTCGAAATCGTCAATTTTCAAGGTAATTATACATTAAATTGAAAAAAATCATTTTTAGCGTGTTCCTTAGTTCATAAACTATTTAACAGTATATAATTTGTAGCAAGTTCTATGTTTTTTAGTACTTTTTTTTGTATACAAAATAACAATGGTTTGAACATACACAGGATTTTGAGGTCATTTTTAACAGCCTTACTATTTTATTTTTTCAGATGTCTTACTCTATTCGAGAGATTAATATGTGTTTGAATGGAAATACATCAGATGTAGAACTTGAAGATGAAGATGACGAAATTACAACCTGGTGGGAGCCAAGGATCGAAAACGGTGACCAGGAGATGGCTGCAGACGAGTTGAGCCAGATAATTGGGATGCCCATTGAAATAAACGTTAGTATTTTATTTTTTTATTTATCTATTAAAAAATCCTCATTTTATTCAAAATATATCTCAACAAATTAGCTATAAATCGGTACCTTTAAACTCGTATCTTTATAATTAATCACAGATTGTACTGCATTGACATTGACTGAAGTCCTCTAAAATAGGTTTTCTATGGTTCCAATTTCTATTTTATTTGTGGATGATATTATAAACGTAACTATTTATTTCTTTTCAGGCACCTAGTGATGTTGACCAGGAGTAAGAAGCAAATGCGGTGGAAGGTGATGGACAACATCAGGCCCATTCGTTGTGGACAGAAGTACGCTGGCGACACCGTGACTTGGATATCCCCGACACAACGTGTACTGCCAGTTTTTTACAATCCATTAAAATTTTAACGTCACTGGAATATTTTCAATTATTTGTAGATGACGCAATAATTGAAAATATGGTTCAGCAGCCCAATTTATATTCATCACAATCGGACGGCGGACAGTGAGAAGACCACGTTCAAGATGGCTGGATGGAGTGGTGGCGGATAGCCGTGCAGTGGGAATGTGGGACTGGAGGAGGAAGACGTTGGATAGACAGCGCTGGCAGCGGTTGCTGAGGGAGGTCGTGCCAGTGATGATGATGATGTGACTATTATAAAACTTTGTTACTACTATAAGCAAACTGTAAATGAAATAAAATAAAAATATTTCATCTTTTTATTCTAATTTTGTTTTTTTAAATATTATAATAATATCAAAAAATGTATATAATTTGCAGAAGCAAACATTTTGCAAGTTTGTCATGACAACCTTACGGGAACTTTGTTATGACAAAGTTTCTGCAAGCTTGTTGCTGGGAAACTAGAAAGTTTGATTAAAACTTGCCTCAAGTGTATATACTTGCCATGGTGAACTTGCAGCAAGCCTTCACTTTTGACACATCAAACTTGTTGCAAGTCAGATACAAGTTTAAAATGCTATCTGGGTGGTGTGCAACTTTTGTGAGTTTTATTTTATTTTTTTGAGGAAGTTTTTGCTCAAAAGAAGCAAGGGTAACTTCATTACCGAAGTAGAAATTAGAATCACCATTATGGACTAAATGTGCAGGTGCTCGGAGTAAGAAACCTTGTAGATTATTTTTGTTCCACCCTTTTCATCTTTAGAATCTTCATCCAAAATTGGTGTTATTGGCATTTTCAGGGGGTTCGATGATTATAGCCCTTGCTCAAATATTACTTTCTGTTTCTAGCATAACCAGAATGTCATTTAACGATAAGCCCTTTGACATCTTGAGAAAGGCCTGTTGTAACTAAAAATAATTAAAAATATTAGAGCTCTTTGACGTCTGAATGTTTTAAATTTAGTAGCTTACTATGTTTATTATTTTATTTGATATTATAGATAAGTTTTGTTTTGTTAAATAAAATAAACTTGTACCTAAATAATAATAAAATCAATCTAAACTTTCTCCACTACCGTACTGCATTGAATGTGATTTGTACTCGTATGAGCCTAGTGTTCCAAAATCGGAACACCCAACTTTACCAACCCCTAATAACGACAATATCACAAATTTCTGTATATATATATATATATAAGGATAATTTATTTTAATGTACACATAATTAAAGAGCGCCGTTTTTGTGTGTGTCACACCTCAAGGGCCCTCTCAAATCACGGATAAGATTTCTTGTAAAGATGTGTCTTTAGTGCTCCTTTAAAGACACCAACAGTCTTTGCCTTCCTCACATTAGGTGGCAGTCTGTTCCACTCCATTGGTCCCGCAAACCGGAAAGCACGGTCCCCAAAATTAGTGCGTGTCTGACGGTGTGGCTGAACCAAGTCCACCACGCCATCCCCTGCAGATCTGAGCGTTTGGCGCCTCAAATCCCTCTCAACGGGTGTAAACATGTCAGCCAAATATGAAGGAGCTGTACCATTTACAGCCTTATACACCATCAGACAAACACGGTAGACCACCCTCTCCGGAAAACGAAGCCAATGCAGTTTCCCTAACAATGGAGTAATGCGAGTAAATTTAGACATCCCGAATATGAGTCTTGCCGCTGAATTCAGCACAGACTGAAGACGGTTGAACTGCTTTTTCGGCTGACCTATGTACAGCGTTGAGCAATAGTCAACTCGTGACATCACAAAGGCATTAACCAGGGTCTTGACTGCTCCCGACGGTAAACATCTCCTGATCGCCTTTATCTGGCGAAGTTCAAAAAATGAGGAAGATACAGTCAAGTTCAATTGCTCTCCCATTGTGAGGTTCCGATCCAGTGTGACTCCTAGAAGTCTGACTGAGTCGGAGGGCTGAATCAGCTCTCCCCCAATGGAGAGTGGTACTCGAGTTGTCAAAAGATGATCACGCCTGGTTGTAGCCGCCCACATCACTTCTGTCTTACCCATGTTAAGGATTAGGCCATTGCTTGTCATCCATTCACCAATCTCCGCAATGCAAGCTGCCACCCTGTTACTGAGAGTTTGTGCCATATGTGGCTGACACTGAGAGTAAATTTGCCAGTCATCTGCATATGCATGTGTAATGAGGCCCCATTTCTCAACTATACTCTCAATGTCAGCAGTGTATAAAATAAACAGGATCGGTCCCAGTACAGACCCCTGCGGCACCCCGGAGATCAG
This sequence comes from Agapetus fuscipes, assembly GCA_951799405.1. Taxonomy (NCBI): domain Eukaryota; kingdom Metazoa; phylum Arthropoda; class Insecta; order Trichoptera; family Glossosomatidae; genus Agapetus; species Agapetus fuscipes. The sequence continues at coordinate 16,897,885 of OX637350.1, forward strand.
CGAATAGGAAGGTGAGACACAGTCACAAGTACGCACTACCTGCTTGCGATCCGCCAAGTAGGAGGAGAACCACGCCAGCGCCTTATCCCTCAAGCCGTACGAACCCTCCAACCTCCTTATCAGAATATCATGACATACGGTGTCAAACGCCGCACTCATGTCCAGAAGCGCTAAGAGAGCAAGATCTCCGCAATCCACTGCCGATATCAGATCTGAGACCACCGTCAGTAAGCCAGTTTCAGTCGAATGATATTTTCGATAGGCTGATTGCCTCTTAGGCATCAGATCGTTAGCACTCAGATAAGATACCAGCCGATCAGAGACAATGCGCTCCAGTACCTTAGACAGAAACGGTAAGTTTGACACCGGCCTGAAATTGGAGAGATCGTTAGGATCGAGATTTGGCTTTTTTAATATTGGCGTTATTTGCGCTTCCTTTAAAAAGGAGGGGATAGTGGCATCCATTAGGCATCCATTGATAAACCTAACAATAAATGGAGCCACTAGAAGAATGCACTCTTTTAGTACCCACGTCGGCACAGGATCCAGATCACACTGCTTATTTGGCGATCCCGCTACAACTCGCGTCACCTCTTCAATAGAGGTCAGCCCAAGCACTTCAAGCTGTGAATTACACAAAAGTCCCAGAGAACCAGGACTAACCCCTAGGGGAGAATATCTGGTCGGTATTTTACTTTGAAAGTAAGCAGCGAGATCACCAGCAGTCGTCACCGGACCCGCACCGGCCCGGGCACCACCAGACACGTTCTCCAGAAGTCTCCATAAACGCTGTGGACATTTTTCACTAGCAATAATGGTACAATAATGCTGGGACTTTTTCTGGAGGATAGCTGACCTGTACAGACCCTGTGCAATTATCCACATTTCTCTAGTGCTACCTGGCTTGCCGCTCCTGAAATTACGCTCTGCTTGTCGCATTTTGCGTTTCAGCGCACTGCATTCACTATCAAACCAGATAGCACTATTCCGCTCCCTAACATGTTTGATTGTAATGGGAGCATGCAGATTTATTAAACTTTTCATGGTGTCATTGTACAGCCCAACTAATGTGTCTGGGTGCATTGAGACGTAGGTTTCCGGACAACAGATCGGCGATAGAGACAAATCCATTTTGAAGAAATCGATCTTAAATTTGTTCCAGGACCTGGAGGTAATTTTCCTGTATACAGGAACAGGTCGTCCTAGATTTAAACGTACCACCACCAACCTGTGGTCCGACAAACCCACATCTCTTACCTCTGTTTTCAAAGGAGCATCCTCCTGTCTAGTGATGACCACATCCAGTAGGCCACCCGCGTCATGAGTGGGAGCATCTACCCACTGTCTGCAGCCATAGTCCGCAAGCAAGGCAGTGAGAGTAACACAATTGGTGTCATCTCTGCGCTCAAGCCTGACGTTAACATCCCCCACTATCAGAAACATCTCATTACGAGTTACTAAAACTTCAAAGAGCTCCCGAAATTCATGAAAAAACGCCGCCGTAACAGGCTTAGAGCCGGGGCGATATACAATAGCTATTGTGAGCGTTGCACCGGAAGATACCCGACATACAAGGCACTCAAATGTCGTGAAAGAAAAAAAGTTAATCTTCTCCACACGACATCCTGGACGCACTAGCAACGCAACTCCGCCATGGTTGGTCCAGGAAATATTCTCTGTCCCTTTTCCATGATGTGGCCTTGCCCGTGCTTCCTCAAATGTCGCGAACCCCAGTGCACGCAGTCTCTTCATGGCACTTGAGTGGTAGCTCTCATGCCACGTCTCTGTCAGTGCGAGGATGCCAAGGTCATGGCTTTTACATAATTCACAAATGTCATCCACTTTATTGGCGATAGATCTCGCATTCCAGCATCCAAGATTGATCTTCCTCTCCAGAATTTGCTGATGTCTCCCGCTGGTCAGCAGGGAGCTCGGCGATGAAGGTGCCACTGAAGATCTGGATGTGGAAGCAAGATCCTCACAATGCACTGAACAAACAGCAGGAGTTGTCACTGGCGGGGCTGAGTAGTTCAGCCGTCGCCCTCCTCGTTTTCTGCGCCTCACGCGCCTCCTCAGCACAATGTTTGGCCACTCTTTTGTTCGACATTGCACTCGCGGCACAGTGTTAGTTATTATATCTTTAAGTACTTGCAGGGAGTACCTCTGCACTGGACATAGCACTGGCGCGTCTGTTTCTGTCATGCAGGCGAGTAAGTAGGTACCTACCCACTGCAAGCACTTTGCCGCGATGTCACTTGTCAAAAATTAGAGGTTATGGAATTTTTTATTTTATTTTGAATTGTTTATTTGTAGGCGCATTCACTGTGTTTAATTGCACTGCGTAAGCATCTGAACTGCTGGTTAACTTTTAAAATATTGTAATCACTAGAACACAGTTTTAATTAGAAAAAAAATTACAAAAAATAAACAGAGCTTCTACCGCCCGCTAATCAGCGGCGGTAGGTAGTCCTCGTATATTGTGACTAAAGGCTAGTTCGCACAAGGCCACTGATTTAGTCAAGTAACGAGTAATTTAGTAGTGGGCGGGGCGCTACTCGCCCGTGAAGCGTTCGCATTACGGTCCAGTACAGTACACAAGTGCGAAGTTGGCTGCAGAAAGCCCTTTCTATAATGGCGGAAAATTTGAATTGGCTGCAGTTTGAAAATATTAATTGAGTATTAAAATAATGTTATTATAAAGCCCTTTAAATTGGCTATGGTTTGGTAATATTAACTGATTTATGCCCGGCCACCTAGCTAGGAGCCTGTTTAGCAAACAACTTCGAAACTCGACTTTTGTAAATTCGAAATGTATTTTATGGTTTATTAAATAATATACACATTTTAAATAAAAACAACACATGACTATTTGATGTTTATAATAATATCTACCATTTACGCTGCAAACATTATTTTTTAATTGAATTTTTATCTTTTCAATGATGTGTACAAAGTATATTTTGTATGCACACACTATAATACGGCTCTAGTCTGCAGCTGCATTCAGATGCATTTCTCTGTTGCGTTTTTCGTTGTTGACAATAATTAACATCAATATTCAACATGTAAAATCGGCATTTTCAAATACACGGCGGTCACCAATCAATTATCAAGTTAAAGAAGAAACATGGTTCAACTTTTCAGAGGCTGACCGCGAGAAACTTGTTCAATCCTGCTACATACGCCTCTCACGTCTGTCACAGATACCAGCTGATGGCTTACAGTGGCATAAAATTGTAATGCCTCTAATTAGTTATCCCCGTGTGTCACTGAATTGTTTCTGTACAAAACAACAAGTAACAATCCATCTGAAGGATATCATAAGGCCTGTGATATAACAAATTTATGGTAGGTACCTATAAACATCGATCAATGTAAAAGATCGATGTTTTTAAATACGTAATAAATTCATGGACGATAATAGTTATTTCCACAACATCTTTACCAAAACTATATTTGTACAGCTCTATTGTCAGCAAGGAGCTACATGATTGTATTTTTGACAGCTGATATCCGCACCAAAAATCGATGTCATACTATTCTTATCGAAAAAAAATTACCTTTCTCAAAACTTTTTGGACATAGATAAGTCCTAGCAACTTCTATATTCTCAAGAGTTTCTAAAAAAACAAGGATATCGGTGTGCATATCCACTTATTTACAGTTTAAACATGACATAACCTGACTGACAGGTCGCTAAGTTTAGGGAGCGGAACATCGGGCTCGCAAATATAAGAAGTTCTTAAGTACTTAAATATTTTTAAACAGCACTTTATCTTTAAATATTCTTGCTAAAAACGGGCATTATCTTTTCAAACTGCAGCCAATTTAAATTGCCGCCATTCTTGCATTTCCGTTTCCCCGCCAAGAGTGAGCGGCCAATGGCGCGGCCGCTAATAAACTCGACTCGGACTCGGGCTTTTCCGTGGCTCTTCGGACTCGGACTTTTCCGTGGCTTCTCGGCAACACTCGCCCGCGGACGGTGGGCGGGGCCGCTACTTGCCCGAAAAAATAGAATGAAATGGATCGGCTTGACTAAACCATTGACTTAACTACTGGACTAAATTGTTGGGGTTCGCACACGTTTAGCCACTAAATTACTCGTTACTTGGCTAAATTACTCGCCTTGTCCGAACCAGCCATAAAACACGGTAGTGTATGTCAAGTAGATTAGTAATATCAAAAATTATTTTCATGGAACCAAAAATGCAAAAGTAATAATTACCTAAGTGAAAAAAACCGTTGCTGAAATCGTCCAATATTGTATGTCAATGTTTCTAAATATATCACAAAGTCGTTACAGGTCTATGAACGTTCAAATACTTCTCACAAGCAAGCTACACTAGCCCTATCACCAACTTGATACTCCTAACGCCATTTTTTGTTGATATTAAAAAGTAAAAAAAAAAAAACTGCAACGAGTCTAGTGTTCCGAAATCGGATCACTAGGCTTAAATGGGTTAATAAGTGTGATGTTTGCGCGCCAAGAAAAAGTTCTAAATTCAAATTGTTACTGAGTCCATTCTTGTCATTGCATCCTTGTTATGTTTAGGTTAGAATTACGGTCGTTGGACATATTTACAATAATTATAACTAAACAGTACCCTTAGTACGAGTTGCAAAACTCGAGTAAAAGAGTGAAGTTAACGGAAATTTCAAAAGTGTGATTTTCCCCAAAATATGCCGTTTTTGTTTCTTGCACTTTATGGTCTTAGCAAAAGAGTTACAGCGATGAAGAAAATCAAGTTCAAACAAACAAAAAAACAGCATATTTTGGGGAAAATCACTCTTTTAAAATTTCCCTTAACTTTACTTTTCTCAAGTTTTGCAACTCGTACTAAGGGTACTGTTAAAAAAAATTGATCAGATATTACACAAACAGTTATAAGAGAACGTTTCGTTAGCGACTTAGCTAACGTCTTCAGGAGACATCCTCTCTGCAGGATGATTTTTCTGTTTTCAATCAAATTCAGAACTGATTTTTTCTTCTATATTATTGTCACAAATCATGGCATACCTTCGAGCGAAGGTAGTAATTATGACATTAGTTTGTCACAAATATGTACACTTTTATTTTGTTTCCCGTCCACATCCCTAGATGGCACTATGTTATCAGTTAATCCTCAGTCGTCGTGCAGAGAAGATGTCTCCTGAAGACGTTAGCTACGTCGCTAACGAAACGTCGAGAATAATGTAAGTTCTCTTATAACGGTTCGTCTAATATCCGACCAAAATTTTTCAACTGTCAACTCCGGAAGACATTGGAAATGCCAACAAAACCTCGAGAATAATGTTTCTAAATAATAAAGTTTGACTATGATAAATCCAAGGAAGCTACAATATTTTTATTTCAATATTTGAGTGCAATTACAAGAGAAGGAATATTAACAAGCTAATCTTCAATATTTTTAAATAAGTAAGCAAACGGCAGGATAATTTACATAGTGACTGCTGATAAATGTCTTAAAATATTCCTGAATGCACACAAATGTGTAAGGTGACATCTGGGAAAGCGATCTACATGAGAACGTTCATTTGAGATTTGCCTTTACGTAAGTGCCCGTGTGTCCATGAAAGTGATTCTCAAATATTAATGTGCCTTTGCAACCTAGATAATAGAAGATGGCAAATCATTTACCTGTAATGCTTTCCTCATTCCAAAAGCAATAGAACTGCAGTACAAGGTCTCATAAGCTTCCATCGTCATTTTCAATTCATCTCTAACTCGCAGCAAGAGCAATCCTCTCTCTGCACAGTTTATCGTCACCTATCAATAAAAGTAAATAATTCATAAAAGCTTAACCTCACCTTATTTCTTGTAATGTGTATTTAGTATATCTTTCGTTAACTAATGTAATCACAATGTAGGTTAATAAAAGAGTTTTACATAACAATGTAATTTGTATTTCAGACCTACACGGCTTAAACTGAACATGGTGAAAATCAGAACTAAACTAATCTAGTTTTCTAAATAGATTTGTGAAGAGGAATGCTATTCACCAACCTCTTTTGCCTGACCAGTTGTCTTCATGCAAAAGCAGGAGCTTGTGTGCATGCAATGACATCTGTTGAATGAGGGTCAAAGTTATTGTCGATAGGACAAGGCCGTGCTCAAACCGGTGTTTGGCAAATCAGAGTGCCTATGCCTTATCCATGGGTGTAATTAGAAAGGGGAAGGGGGGGGGCAGCTGCTGCCCTGGAGGAGAAAAATTAACCTAAATAATCCTAAATTGTTATTTAACTGTATTGCAATTACTGAAATGACCATTTTTCGATCATGGTTTGCCCCCCTCTAGAGATGTGCGACATATGAAAGCTACTGATATTTTTTTGCAATATTATAAATTTCGATAGGGAATATCAGAATAATCTTGCAATTTGCGTGTCTAAACCTCCCCCCCCCCTTCTCCCCCGTCGACAGAACTTCTATGGACGGCATTTTGAGATGTTACCTGCCCCCCCTAGAATGTCTCCTGGGTGCCCTTGGTCCCCTCCTGTTCTCCTTGGTCTCATCCTGGATCCCCTCAACCATCCCAGCAACAACTACATTAGTAGTAAAACACCTATATTACTGCTAACTCTACCAAGCTACACATATAGTGTAACTGCTTTCCCCAAAGGTGTCACATGTCGCGAGTGGTACCTATTTATTTTATAGGTTAGGGGGCCGGCCTTATGCCAACCACTTCAGTTGAAGCGGGGGTCACTCAACTCTCAAGGGGGCTGGTACTCATTTATTGTGAAGGTTAAGTAACCCTTGTCGGTATTTTATTTTGGGTTTAACATAAACACCGAAATGGGAAATCATTCCTGACACCATTGGTGGGATTCGAACCTGAGCTCATGGCATCGGCATGGAATGCAAGCATTCTACCGACTAAGCTATCGACCGGGCTGGGGAATGTTCTTATTTATTAGGTAAATTCTTAAATAGATTGCAGACTGTATTGGCTGAGTCATATTCAGCGAACGGACAATCAGAGGCTGGGAAGGAAAATGAAGACCGTATTTCCAGAAGTTAACACCAGCAAGCGTCCGCAAAGACAACAAAGACCACCGCAGATTAACAGATTTTGATAACTCGCCTTGAGGATGCTTTTTGCTCGTGAAAGCGAAATGTCCGCAGATGGAAGAGCTGCAATTAGAACATCCTCAAACCCGAAAGAACACAAAAACGATTTGTTCAACTCTGAATGTTGTACTTCCATAAAAGTGTATTCCCTACATACCTGTCGTATGAGCTCGTCAAAGCACTGGGTGTAGAGCTGTCTCCTCACAGGGCATATCCCAGTTTCCCTTGCCTGTCTCTGTTGTAGTTTTGTGTCGAGTGATTCTTGCAGGTTCATGACGTCTAATCGTGTGGCTGGTGTTGAAGATACCTACATGATGATGTATTTACTACTTGGTCTCATTTTAAATAATAGTCATTAAATCCACTATGGACTCACCATATTCAAAATATATCTCGCCTATGTGACGTCTCCTATTGTAAAAAAAGTGGATTCCCGATAATCAGGGATTTTTTTCGAGTTAACAGCATTGTGAAACATGTTTAGTTGACTGTTGTAGTAAATGCAGTACGTGGCGCTTTACATGTAGGTAAGTGCCTTTTCAAACTACCAACTTATTTTTTTATTAAATTTATGGCTCTCTGTCCTGTCTCTAGCCTGGCCAGATGACATCACCTTTTTCCCTGGATTTAAAATGTCCTGAGCCAATTGGAGGCTTAATGCAAGCTGTCCAATTGTTTCTGTCAAACTTCAAACGGGGCCACAAATCTTCTACTCAAAGTTATTCTTATTTTTATGATCGATCAAAGCACAGAATAAATAATATTGGAAGTAAGTGAAATATGCTGTTTATCCGTTAGTGCCAACGAGCGCGATCGCGATAATCTATAATCTATAATCTAAGTTGCAAGGATATATTCATTTAAAGCTCTCAGATGTATGCCCACAAACCAACAAGTGTAGTTCGCGCTTACAAATGCTGAATGTGTACTTACAAATAAAATCCAAACCTCAAATGAACATAAGCCCCACAACTTTTGCCGACCTTCCCTGAAACAGGGGTGACATTGGCAAAGTGAACCATTTTTTACAGTATGGGTGGTCAGCCTCATACCAACCTATAAGTCAAGGAATATGAATAATAAATTACATTTAAATATAAAAAAGAACAAAACCTTACAAAGAAATCTATACAAAAAAAAAAAAAAAAAAAAAAAAAAAAAAAAAAAAAAAAAAAAAAAGATGCGATCATGCGCATAATAGTCAAAAGTACCACGAGCGCTATGGCGCTGGCAAAATCAGTTGCCATTTGGCGGGCCGCACTCTGGGGAAGGTCGTTCACACGCATTGGGAATTTTTAATCTTTGTACCTGTCACATTAAGTTCAAATTATAATATCATTGCTAATTACAATACAAAAAGGATTTGGGAAAAATATTTTTTTTGACCTTTAAATGTCGGAATACGAAAATCGTTGTGAAGAAAGTGACATTGTGGTGTTACCCGGGCGCAGTTAACGCGCTGCGTAGTGTGCAGCAGTAAGCATTACAGTGCTTTCTTTTCAGATCTCTTTGGCAATTTTTAAGTAAGTATGTATGAGGAAAAAACAATGGCACTAAAACAGTTGTACCTGTTGGGTCCATATTTGTCCTTCTTCTTCCCATTCTTTAGGAGGTAGGATAGCATTCAGTATTTCCTCAGTCTCTCTCCTCGCCTCTGCCGTAAGTTGAGTGGCTGCAGAAGTCCCAGGACGCGGGGATAGTGTTACTTTGGCCTATTTTGTAACAATATTCTCGTGAAAATCAATACCTACCTTTTTATACAATTTACATGAAATTGAATTGTCTTTTTTGTAACAAAGTACAAGTGAGATTCTAGTCTATTTAGACTCATCGATCAACATAAAATAAATATCTGGAGCATCAGAGCTGTTAGGCATACCAAAACGATTACACACAAAGGTGCAGACTACAATTTCAAGGAACTCAACAATGAAAAGTGTCAAATGCAAATTGTTGTAATTTTATGTCTTTTTTTTATTGTATACCCGTTACGTTCCATTGCACATGCATTACTATGTAAAGAAACTGACATGGAACATTTATGTCCGTTGTATTGATTTACAATTTTACTGCAATTCAGATGAAATTTAAGAAGTATCTTATCAAAAATTGTAATCATTCAGACGTACTCCTTTCTTATCATCGTGTTTTGTCACCAAAATAGGGTTTTCGTATTTGACCAGAGTGTCATCAGCTGCTATGATCCTTTCACCCATTTTAAATGTAATTTTGTTTTAATAATTCAACAGAGAAACTCAAGTTTGTTGAATGGTAGAGAAAAAAACATGACAACAGACTGCCATTATTATATCTCATCACCATAGCAACACTAGCTTGTTTACAAAGTAAAGAAGGGTGGATCTAACAGACAAGTATTTTAATTATCTAACCATGAAAAAAAATGGAGTCAGTACAAATTACAAAGACAAAAAAATTGTCACATCCACTGGCTAGGTTGCTAGGGAAAAAACTAAGCCAATATTTATTTTGTAGTTGCTGGTTGCTAACCTGTGACGTTTGCACACCAAGAAAAAATAAATTGCACAGAATCTGTACTCGACTTTCTTGCAAAAATTAACCCACTGTATGACGTATGTAAAGCTAGAATCATCTACCAGCTAAAGAACTACCAACTCTGGTAGAATCATCTACCAGAAAAAGCGCCAATCACACAAGAAAGATCCTTGAGAGTGTGACGTCACAGTTTTGTTGTCTATGGAATATGTTCCGACTCCATTTGCTTGAAAAGTTTTGACTTCCTCTTATGCTAAATGATTTACATTCATACACATTTTTTGGAATAGTCTCCATAATCATGATTGACACAACAAACTGAAGTGAGTATTGGCCTTCTTCATTAACTTCAGCCAGCGCTGTCCCAACTCCTTTCTTCTAGAATCCCACATTCCTGCTAAATGACAATCTACCATCACTTTGTCCAGCCACCTTATTCTGGGTCTTCCAACTGCCCTGCGCCTTCTGGATTTGTCATCAAGATATGGGAGTAGGTACTTTGTAATTTGAGATAAGTTTATGTTTTGAAAGAAAAAGGCCTCAAGAAGCAGGACTCCATAGCAGTGGCAAAGGGTACTACTAACACGATTCCCATCGGCTTCCCTTTTGAAATGAGGTAACAAAGTAATTAAAAAATATATCCACAGTCAAAAAAATATTCAAAACAGAAAAAAATACAACGTAGCATATTTTTTTCCCATTGAAAGCATGCAGTCTTCGCTTAGTAGGTAGAGTGCAAAATTCTGCGCGGGAGCGCTCTGTACTTTGATACAGGCAGCACAGCACGGTTTCTGTCTCAAGGACCGAGTTGTTCGGCGTTGCATATGTGTAGTGGTTCCTAGTACCGCAACACTAGAGACGTAGGCATCAGCGGCGAAGGGTCCTAATAACACGATTCCCATCGGCTTCCCTTTTGAATTTCGCAAAAAATATTTTAAAGTATTTATGTAATTAGTAAAAAGAAACTAAAGTATTTTTTGAAAACCGAGCGAACTTTCTTCGGCCTTGTGAAATGAAGCTGCCGAAGCCTGCCAGAAACACGCGAAAAACACTATTCCCGGCCGATCTACCGGGTTGTGTTTACGACAAACTATTGAGGCAGAGGGGGCAGTCGGAATGTGCGAGGGAGAGTTTCTTATCAGGAATGAGTCGCGCATATTACACCGCTCCATCACCGAGTTGCGCCTTTACAATCAACGTGTCAAAAGAGAAGATGTGATTTTCATTCGAAATGAGTAAGGAATCTTTCAAACGTTTGCATGTTTACGGAAATAAAAAATACATTTTAATAAAATTAGATTAAATAATTAATGAATTTATGTTTTTTGAAAGATGAGCCATTATAAATGTTTAATTTCTGTCAATAAAATATGTTTTTCTACTCCCATTTGGTAATTTACTAATTACAAAACGGCTAACGCAATCACAATGCCATACATTTCTACACCCGTTGCATAATGTTACATTATGCAACCGGTAACCGTGTTAAAATGAACATGTGCGCATGCGCATTGTCAGAATTGTAACCATTTTTTAATTTCAAATGTCAACCTTGTATGGGGGTATGAAGACCTGTCAATCCAAGATGGCCGCAAGCGATCAGCTGATTGGGCTTCATACAATATTAGTGATATTCATATCAGCTATTCCACTAGGGGTGGCCAGTATCTCCTTAAATGTATCTACGCCATTTTTCATGCCATGGTATACTTATAAAGGACATTTTTTTTCAACCTGGTTGCCTTTTGAAAAGTTTTACCCTACGCCACTGCTCCATAGTCTGACCAATGCTGTCTGAATATTTAAAATATCCCTCGGCTACGTGACGTCAGCCATAGTTTATTCCCGATAATCTCCTTGACTGATGGGTTGGTATGAGGCTGAGCCCCTGTGCTGTAAGAATTGGTTCACTTTTGCCAATGCCACCCCGATTTCAGCAGGAGCTGCACGGTTTATGTTCATGTGAGGTTTTGTTTATTTGTATGCACACATGCAGAATGTGTAGGCGCAAACCTACATGCACCTGTCTGTGGGCATGCATTTAATATGAGCCTTAAATGTTAACATATCTTCGCAACTAGATTATAGATTATTATAGGGAGATTTTGCTAGTTTACAGCATTACAGTCGATACTCGTAGAAAGATGGAACTAACCATTTCATATTTTCAATAAAATATCATTCATAAATACAAATGAATACTGATATTAATTGAAGATAATATTTATTGTTGTGAAATTACTTTTAAAACTGAATTTCATGCACATGAAAATGTACTTGGTTTCAAATTAAAAAAAAAATCATTTCCGGTAAACATAGAACACTTTTTGGCATTTAATTCCTCCAAAATTAATAGCATTTTGTTCAAATCTATTCTTAAAAACTGTATAAAAATCTAAAATTATTACCAATATGTTTAAAATTAATTCTTAAACCTTTCTGCAACTAAAAGATGAATCCACGGCTGTAGCATCCTTCAGGGTGGATATACGTCATACTGAAAGGGATAAGTTGAATAATTAAAATCATTTTGTTTTTATTTCACCCCACCAATATTGTTCCTATACTTTTATAATTTTTTTTTTTTTTTTTAAGGAATCCTGTGCGGGAGGCTCCCCAATTCTTGAGAGTCTTGGGGGTCTATGTCACCCTGGAAGGGTGCCGCAGAGGAGTTGCTTGAGTTCTTGGTTCTGTCGTGAGGCGCTGCAAGGAAGTGGTGATTGGTGTTGGTTTTGAATAAAACCGGATTAAATTGGGAAGGGAACACAGATACTGTTAGACCATTCCATAAGCGGGCAGTTTGGCAAAGGAATGAGTCATGAAAAGCCAAGTACTCATAGTTTTGAGACTGCAATTTTGCTGATTCAACAAATTTACTTGGTGTATTATCGTATTTCGCATTAAAGCGACTACTAACAACACTTAATAAATGTGTGTAAGATTTCACCTCTAAAAGATTTGACACATAAATAAGGTTTGTACGGGTGAGAGACTAGCGCTTCTGTTGGTCAGATTTGCAAGCAATTCGGAAGAATGGCGAGGTTTATTTTTGCGCCTTTTCAATGTTAGCACGTCATTTGTGAGTTCAAAACATTTGACAGATTAGTTGGTAGCACTGCAAATAAATGTCAAATATTTTTTTTTACTGTAAGACAAATCGCACGTTTAATAATAAAGAGCAATAACTCAAAAATTGGGAAAATCGAGATTTTGTAATAAAATGCAATAACAATGCGAGAAGAATAAGTAGAATGCGACAGCCGTTCAATTTGGATGAATATGACCGAGACAAAACATCGGTCGCCTTTTTCATCCCATACAAGTTGTACTGGTTGTCTGAACTTCAAACGTGATTTCCCAACATTCTTATATTTTGAGTTATTGCTCTTTATTTTTAAGCGTGCGAAATGTTGGAAAGGTTATATTATGTAGGTTTAGTAGTAAAAAGATATTTATTATTTCTGAGATCATGACAAAAATGTTAAAAAATAATTCAATACACATTTACTTAGTCTATCCAAAGTACGCCGGATGAAGGCGACTTACAAATAGGAGGAACACGGTAGACTACCCTCTCTGGCAAGCCAAGATATTATGGTGACAAGATGGTAAAAAATGCATTTAACCTCTCAAGCGCCAGCGATTTTCTGCTAAATCCAGCCACCCAACTCGTGGTTTTTTAAATTAAATATCTCCAAAGATACAAAACATATCTCCTGTGGGTTTTTTCTCTCAAAAAACAGTGAAATAAAGTTTTTTTAGTGCCTACCAAAAAAAAATAGTTATTTATGCCACTGCCAAGTAATGATAGTCTTTTTAACACGAGTGCTAGTTTGTGCCATGAGGCGCAGCCGAATGGCACAATAGAAAGCAAAGTGTTACAAAGACTAATTACGTGCAGTGGCATACAATACTTTTTCTACGACCATGAGAGAATTAACAAAATAGTGAATAATAGTCATTATAATGTACTCGTCCATTTGAAGTAATTAAAACCTTACCTTTATCAAAACGTGTGATTTATCATTCCCTTCGATTATCTAATCTAACCTAAGTTGTAAAAATAAATTATATTTAGGTTTCATTTTGAATTCATGCCCACAAGCCGACACATATGTATAAGGTCGCGCTTTTACATCCTGCATATAAGCTTAAACATTCAAACCCAAAACTCAAATAAACATATGCCCTGCAGTTGTATTGGCAGGTGAACCAAATTTGTACAGCATAGGTGATCAAACTCATACTCACCTATTAACCAAGTAACTTTTTGAGTTTGTTTATTTTTTGCGGTGAAATTTTTTGTATTGTTTTCCTTTCAAGCCTTTTATTTTCCATTGAAAAAAGGAAAGCTTTATTTGGAGCAATCCGATAAATAAATTCAATAAATTTTAGCACTATTAACAATTTTTATTTGACTCTACACATAAAATATACTTATTTATTTTCATCTGAACAGGGCTGAAAGCCTCATCACCACGGTAATTCCTACCTACCGAATATCACTAATATTGTATGAAGCCTAATCAGCTGATCGCTTGCGGCCATCTTGGATTGACAGGTCTTCATACCCCCATACAAGGTTGACATTTGAAATTAAAAAATGGTTCCAATTCTGACAATGCGCATGCGCACATGTTCATTTTAACACGGTTACCGGTTGCATAATGTAACATTATGCAACGGGTGTAGAAATGTATGGCATTGTGATTGCGTTAGCCGTTTTGTAATTAGTAAATTACCAAATGGGAGTAGAAAAAAACTTTTATGATACTCCATCATAATTTAGATTACGGAAAAAAGATCGAGATTCTAAAAATAGATATTATACCTCATTAGTATGCATAGGCAGGAAATCCAAATACATGACAAAAAAATGGAAATTAATGACCCTTTTCATTTACACAACGATTTTTTTTGAGTGTGTTAGTGTTCTTATGTCAACAAATTGTGGAATTCGGTTTTGTCAAGAGTCTGTTTTCAAGGTCAACTTAAATATTATATTTTAAACTAGGGGCTCCGCCCCTGGCTGCTACGTAGCCCAACCCCTTATCATTAGGCAATGTGTATATTGCACATAGTTTTCTTGCGTTAAAACTTGTTATATTAGAGTACATGTAAAATAAAAAATGCAGTTTTTGTAATTTTTTTTTTTTTAAGTCTTTTAACAAATGAAAGAAAACTAAAAGCGAATAAAAAAACGAAACAGGTTTTAATTTGCTCCACCATAGTCCTTGACTTATATGTTGGTATGAGGCTGACCACCCAAACTGTTAAAAAATGTTGCACTTTGCCAATGTCACCCAACAAAAGAAGAGCCTGTATTAAGAAGGTTATGATTCTGGAGGAAATGTAAGAAGTATGTAAGGACAGAAAGAAATGGCGGTTGATCTGTAATGTTGGCGGCTAGGGTTTATTAAATTGGAATTTGTTTTTATTTGTAAATGGATATTTTGTACTTGGATATTATTATTTAGTGATGTATAAAATGTAATTTGTCGTGTGTGTTCCTTGACTTATAGGTTGGTATGCGGCTGACCACCCATGCTGTAAAAATGGTTCACTTTGCCAATGTCACCCCTGTTTCAGGGAACGACGGCAAGAGTTGCAGGGCTTATGTTCATTTGAGATTGGGTTTTTATATAGTAGGTTCACATGCGGCATGTGTTAGCGCGAAATTATGCGTGTCTGCTTGTAAGAATGCATTTAATATAAATCCTAAATGATATATATCTTTGCAGCTTAGATAAGATTAGATTAGACCCCTGTTCCAGGGAAGGTTGGCAAAATTTACAGGCAAAAGTTTGTTTGTGGGCATGCATTGTATATGAGCTTTGAATCTTTTTACATCCTTGCAACTTAGGTTATAGACCTCTGTGTCAGGGAAGGTCGGCAAAAGTTGTAGGGCTTATGTTCATTCGAGGTTTGGATTTTATTTGTAAGTAAACATTCAGCATTTGTAAGCGCGAACTACACGTGTTTGTTTATGGGCATGCATCTGAGAGCTGTAAATGAATATATCCTTGCAACTAAGATTACAGATTTAAATCCCTTTTTATTTTTTTTTGTTTGTTGTTTTTTTGATTTGTATCAAATAAAAAAAAATATCTTAAAAAAAAAAAACTTTACAATTTTGCCGCTAGATGTCTATTATTGTCTTTATGCATTTTCATACATTTTCGTGCATTTCAATTCAAAACAAAAAGAGGTCTAAAAAATTGAGGCGGATTTAAAAAAAATACTTTTTTCAGAAATTATAATTACTTCTACTGAAAACTCCTGTTTAACGAAAAATATTTTTTTTTGTAAATATTGAAAGAAGTTACATGAGATTATACATAAGTGTATTGGAATGTGTTTCTCAAACACATACATGAATGGTACTGTTTTGCAGCATATATACAAAATTTGATTTGCCTTACATCGGGAATGTATTTCCTCTGCTGTGTTGGCATTAATTTTGAAAATCGAAACTCCAAGCGAATGACGACGGCCTGGAGTAATATAATAAAGGATAGGGGCAAGTGGTGTACCTATGGACAAGCTCTTTTTTTTTCGACTTAATATTTTTTTTCTCGCAAGTTAAGAAAGGTAGAGAGAAAATTGTTTATGTTATGTATTTATTGTCTAATTGCGCATAAACAACTTATTTTTAGTTTTGTATAATATTGACCTGTGTTGTATTACGACCTTTCCCCCAAAAATCGCATTTTTGTCCAGAGGTACACCTATGGGTGTGTACCTGTGGACAGGGGTAAGTGTACCTCTGGACAGCATGTGTACCTCTGGACATCAAAAAATTAAAGTAGTTTAAAAATGTTATACCTAGTATTATTTTATATCTTATTGGTAGAGATGTGTATATTTCGCATCTCACGAAAACGCGAATTGTTATTTTATGACGTTTTTACTTCAATTCTCGACGATTTGGAGGTTAGGGAACATGTTTCTAGCAAAATAAGCATTTCGCAATATCGCGAAATTTCCAATATCTGACTCTTGGCACGAATTTCCACATTATATACGTTGATACCACGAAAAACGCCTAATTTTCGTCATCCGCTTTTGATTTTTAACAAAAAAAACACAGAATAATTCGGCACGACGCTCAAACAACGCCTACGTAAAGAAATCTTCTCGAAAATCGAAGTTTTGCTGTTTGCAATATTTTTCGACCATCGATACTCCCATGATTCTCCGTTCGATATATCGCACTCGATCGTTCCTGACGCACTCTGTCGTGAGTTCCGCACACTGCTTGCGCCCGTGTTGCGGGAAGTCGGTATAATAAAAAATATTTAAACTCGATATGTGGAATTATTTATTTAAATTATAATATATTTAGCGATTTGCTGGTATTTTGGCGATTACACCGTATAACACCGCTTTTTGATAATCTTGGAACCGCTTTTTGGGAAATTATGGCACCGCTTTTGCACATCTCTACTTATTGGTGATAAAACTGCACAAACTTATTATTATAAAAATGTCAACAAAACATTTTTATAGCGATTATTAAAAACACGTAATATATATTGTTAGAAAGACCTACCTTATAACAAAAAATAATATTAAAAATATATTTTATTTTCCATGTATAACTCATACATCTCTTCGAAATCGTATGAATCTGATTCAAAAACACCTTTATCCAAGGGCTGCATTTTATGAAAAGTGTGAGGATGCAAAGTTGAAATGAAAACTCTGGGTTCTTTTGCTTTTTCAATAACTTGTATATTTATATAGGAATCGTCGTTATCCATGATTAGGAGAATTTGTTCACTTTTTCAAGGTATCACATGAGCATTGAGCAACTTGATTCGTTTGACCAACTAAAAGATGGATATAAAAAAATAATTAGAATATTCTAACAAGCATTTTACTTTAAGTTGAGTACCTGTGGAAACAAGGCGTGTACCTTTGGACGTCCATAGGTACACGCAAAAATGTGTCCAGAGGAACACAAATGATACTAAATTAAAACATTAACTGACATTTAATTTTGAGGTTCAAAATAAGGTAAATGAATGCTCTATCGTTTTAAGCACTCCCTAAACCCTACATTGGTATTATCATTTGACTGAAATATTTCATAATCACACCATGAAAACTGTTTAAAAAATGCATAAAAATTTACTTTTTCTACTACTACGGTCGGATGGGGCGGCACATTTAAAACAACACTCGAGCCTCTTAGGGTGGTGCAGAGAATGGTTATCAAAATAATGTTAAAGAAGCCTTTCGACTATTCCACATTGCAATTATATCATGACTTTCCGGTGCTAACAATTGACCAATTGTATAAGAGAGCGGCTCTCTACCAAGTTCATAAGGATTACTTTATCCACGGATATAATCCGCAGGGATATTGTAATCCCGAGTGGTAGATCGCGTAGAGAGTCGCTTCTAATCAAAGTTCCTAGAAAGAATACAGCAACCGGCCAACATCACTACGATTATTTGGGTGTAAGGTGGTACAATGCACTTTTTTCCAGGTATAAGCATGATAAGCACGCAGATCCTAAGGCCATTAAGTACATGATCAGCAAATATTTGAAAGAGGTGTAAATAGTTGAGTGTTTATATTTAATTGGTTTTTTGTATATTATTCTTATCATTATTATTTTTGTTATTTTTTCATATATCTACATATGTGTATATATGTATAATTCCTATTTCTGTATTTTCTATTTAAACATGTTACCTCTTTATGTTATTTTATTTTATTTTTTGTCTTTCTGTTTTTGCTGAGTAAATGACTAAGGGCCGTTCTTATAAACATCCGTTTGTTAAATGTCAAATCTAATAAACCGAAACTTGGTACAAATTTCGTTTTTCTGTATTATAACAATTCGTTCGTAAATTTTCGGTTTAATTTTACCGGCGGATCTAACCGACAGCCGACCCCCGGTTTCCAGGTAGATACCGGTCGGTTTGTTAAGGTTTGAGGTTAGGTCAGCTGTCAAAGCATTATTTTTTTGCGGTGAGTTTTGCGCGTCTTTGGACTTCTCCGCTCTATCCTGTTGAAGATAATTTCTTCCGACAGAGATAGAGAATTCATTAAAATAGGGCTGTATCAGTCGTGATCGTGTTTGTCATACGCAACTTTAGGTTATGTTTCTTCTCTGACAGCAAACGGATGACATATGTTTATGAATGCACGCAAAAAATCATCAAAAATACGAGTGCATTATTGAGAACTAACGGACGGTTAAAAATGATTTATAAGACGACCATCGGTAAAATCAGTCCGTTAACGTCCATCCGTTAGTTAAATGAGTATTTACTTACGGATATTTAGTCCAACGTTTATAAGAACGGCCCTAAATGGTGTATATATTATTTTTGTTTTTTTATGATTTTTATCTATTAAGTGATTAATTTTAAGTTAAGATAAGTTGGAATCCTCCCCAAAACACAAGCTATGCTTACTTTGGGGAGTATTTATTGTAATTAGATTTTTAAAATTTATTTTTATTGTAATACTTTGCACATATTGATAAAAACAATAAAGACCTTATGAATGAATATGAATTACTCCCATTTGGTAATTTACTAATTACAAAACGGCTAGCGCAATCACAATGATATACATTTCTACACCCGTTGCGTAATGTTACATTACGCAACCGGTAACCGTGTTGAAATGTGAATATGCGCATGCGCAATGAGAGTTTTAGTAGGAACATGCGCGGTTGTGCAAATGTATGATTTCATAGAGGTAAAAAACCCTTAGAAGTTATTGTGCATACCTATTTTAGTAATCATACATTTTTCCTTACGAGAAAATAAATATAACATTGATTTGTACTTCTACTATCTGCAATAATTGTAAATAATAACTTCAATTATATTCCGTTCATAATTCTTTGGTTCGCCATCTTTGTCCATACCCATCAATATAAAATATATAGATGCAGCGTCTTAGTTGATTTGTGCGCCAAACAAAAGCACGCTTGTTTTAAGCGGGGTTTTATTAAAATCAGTTACCAGGCTGCCATGTTCATATCTGTTTTTGACGTAAATAACTTATACCTAATATTTTCGCTGTTTACCGATAGCTAGTTTTCGTCTTAGTTTGTCACAATCGGAAAAAACAGACGTTGTCTATCTATGTACTTTCTATTGATCGATTTACAAAGTCACGCTCCCGCGCAGGCGCCAAATGCTTTCGCGCATGCGTGGTTTGTATAAGTCGGCCATTTGTTAAAATGGCCGACTCTCCAATCTCCAATGCAACGTGTCATTGATTTGTAAAGTAATTTATTTCCCGTAAATAATTCAGTACAAAAGTTAATACAGCAATATGTGGTAAAATATATCACCAATAAAACAAATAAAATAGCCAACAGAACCGATAAACTAGTTATTATCTGTAAAATGAAAGTGAAAAGTGTTATGGAACTACTTACTTCAATCTGAAACCACCGAATTGATTTTTCGAAAAACTTCAAATTGTATCCCTTTTTGAAAAGATATTGAAATGGCTTTAAAGGTAAATAATTAAGATATTTTCACCGCAACAAATAAACATGTTTATAAGCGAAGCGCACAAGAAATTATCCGTTCTAACAATGGTAAGGTTTTAATTACTCACTTCAAATGAACGAAGACATCATAATGCCTATTATTTCTTATTTTATTATTATTTTATGGTCGTAGAAAAAGTATTGTATGCCACTGCACGTAATTAGTCTTTGTAACACTCGTGCTGTCTATTGTGCCATTCGGCTGCGCCTCATGGCACAAACTAGCACTCGTGTTACAAAGACTATCATTACTAGGCAGTGGCATAAATAACTATTTTGTTGTTGAAAACTTGAATTGTAAAAAACGGGCACGTGTTGTAGGTGATGACAAGTTACACACAATAATATTGAGAGCTATCAAAAATGTAATATCCTCGTTTATGTGAGGATTTTTAATCTTCTGTATTTCCAGAGATATGATGGTGTCCAAAGGTACACAGCGTCCAGAGGTACACCACTTGCCCCTACCTACAAACAAAAATGAATGCTTTGAATTTATTGGTGGATGGTTCTACCCAATAGCAGTACTTCATGCGATTTTTGATCTTATTGCTGTGTAAAAACTAAAGAAAAATGAAAAAAATCGCGATTAGTACTATGGGCCGCCAATAGGCGTTCTGGCACTGGAGGAGTTAACTGTGAAATTTATGGTTCCCTTTGAGTCAATGTTAGAATTCAAATGAATTCCTAATGTGTTATTTTAAAGACATTGGTAAAAATATTTATTCTGAAATGTATGTGCCTAGGGCCCTTGAGGTGTGACACACACAAAAACGGCGCATTTTTATTATGTGTACCTTATAAATAAATTATCCTTGTATATATAAATATATTTATCCAGTGCACGCACCTGCCCTATATTATATGTCTGGGTGAGAAGTCTCCATATCGCTCCCCCAGTTCTTGTTTATCGTATACGCCTAATCTAATCTAATCTAATCTAAGCTGCAAAGATATATATCATTTAAGATTTATATTAAATGCATTCCCACAAGCAGATATGTATAATTTCGCGCTAACACATGCCGCATGTGGACCTACAATATAAAAACCCAATCTCAAATGAACATAAGCCTTGCAACTCTTGCCGTCCTTCCCTGAAACAGGGGTGACATTGGCAAAGTGAACCAATTTTTATATTATGGGTGGTCAGCCGCATAACAACCTATAAGTCAAGGAACATACATTACAAATTACATTTTTTTTAAATCAATAAATAACAATATATACATGGGCATAAAAAACTAAATCATAAAACCAATTTCACTTTAACAAACCCTAGCCGCCAACATCACAGATCAACCGCCATTTCTTTCTATCCTTGCATACTTCTTTCATTTCCTCCAGAGTCATAACCTTCTTCATACAAGCTCTTCTTTTATTATGACTCTGGATATTCCATTCATTCGCAATTTCGGATATTTGGTCCATCCATACCTTTCTCGGTCTTCCTCTACCACGACATCCATCTATTCTACCAACATATACTTTCTTCGTCAGTCTTTCCTCATTCATTCTCTCCATATGCCCAAACCATCTTAACAAACTTCTTTTAATCTTCACTTTCACACTTTCTTTTGCACCACATTCTTTTCTTACAAAATCATTCCTCACCCTGTCACTCCGTTTTTTCCCAATCATACTTCTTAGAAAGTCCATTTCAACAGTATGGACTTTACTAATTTCACTTTCATTCACCGTCCAGGCCTCGCATCCATACATCAAGGTGGGTAAAAGTATGCCACTGCGTACCGCCAATTGAGCATTTTTAGATATGTTTTGATTTTTGGCGATACAAGCTGTGGCACCCAGTACACACCTGCCCTTCATTACTCTTCTTTCAAGTTCACCTGTCATTCTTCCATCTTTTTCAAACTTACTTCCCAAGTATACAAACTCATTTACCACATCAACATTCATTCCGTTTATTCTAAATTCGTAGTTCGTATTTTCTTCATTTCTTTCAAAAATCAGAACTTTCGTCTACTTGCATTCAATTTCAAATAATTACCTAGCAGAGCTTCGTTCAATCTAGAGAGCATCGTTTGCAATTCTACTGCTGAGTCCGATACAAGAACAGCATCATCCGCATACAGTAGAACACTCACTTTGCTCTCTCCTATCATTAATCCACAATCATCAAGTCTAGCATCTCGAACACACTTGTCCATGACTATGTTAAATAGCCATGGGCTCATCACACATCCTTGCCTTACACCCTTAAAAACTTCAAACCATTCACTATACGAACATCAATATGAACACATGCTATACTATTTTCATAGTTTGCATGCACCGCACCTAGGAGAGCCCCATTCACTCCGTATGCTTTCAAAACATCCCATAACATACCTCTGTCTACTGAGTCAAAAGCCTTTTCCAGATCTACAAAGGCCGTGAACAGCTTCCGCCTCACCGACAATTGTTTTTCAACAAGTTGTCGTAGAGTAAAAATCTGATCAACACAGCCTCTACCGGCCATAAAGCCGGACTGTATATCGGAAATCCTTTCACTAGTAGTCAGAATCACATTTTTTATAATCACCTTACAGAAGACTTTTCCTGGTATACTGAGTAGACTGATTGGTCTGAAGTTCTGACAGTCTTTTTTGTCCCCTTTACCTTTGTAAATGGGAACAATGACTGCCTTCCTCCAATCCATCGGTACTACTCCTGCATTCACACAAAGCTTACATAATTCGTACATCCAATCTATCACGCATTCACCTCCTGCTTTCAACATTTCACAATTTATTCCATCAAACCCAGCAGACTTTCCATTCAAATCCAATCTTGTCAAATGCCAATCTTGTCAAATAAGACTTTGTCATGCAGTTGTCTTATGAATCAAATTCTACACAATCTGAGCTAAGAAAAACCATAAAACTCGATAATGTGAGAGTTCTTTTAAATATTTTTTAAATAAATTTCTTGTTTTCATAAGACACATTGGTCCAGTACACATGCAAACATTGCTCATGTAAAATTTTCACAATGGCGTATACGATAAACAAGAACTAAGGCAGCGATATGTCTACTGATCATATGGGTACATAAAAAGTGATAAAAAAATGGTCATGCATAGAGAGCTGATCAGGCTTTCAAATGTCCTCTATTTATGTTTTTTT
The DNA here is from genome assembly GCA_951799405.1 of Agapetus fuscipes. NCBI lineage: Eukaryota > Metazoa > Arthropoda > Insecta > Trichoptera > Glossosomatidae > Agapetus > Agapetus fuscipes. The sequence continues at coordinate 16,921,128 of OX637350.1, forward strand.
TAATAAGAATCCTGTGCGGGAGACTCAAGGGATCTATGACACTTGTAGTTCCGCAGAAGTGTTGGTGATGTGGCGGTTGATGTCCTGATCCTTTGTTGCAGGGCTGTTAGCTGTGTAGTGTTGTGTTTTGCGGTGGCTTTATTTTGAGATACTGAAAGGAAGTGGCTATCGATATTGGTTTTGAATAGGACAAGGTTGAATTGAGGTGGGAACACAGAATAGATTGCATGTAGCACATTTGGAAAGAAAAAAGTTTGAAAATTACAAACTGATCACTCTGCCACACCAGGAAGTCCCAGGGTGCCTATGGACGACTTTAAATAGGGTCCGCACCAAGCAGGCTATTGCAACTTCTTGTTCCATAGATGGGGATTAGCTCCATCTCCAGGGTGACTGGGGCGGAGAACCAGACTGTCTGCACATAGTGGAGGAGTGTTCCATCAGAAAACATCCTTCTGGTCTGAAGACCTTCATGAAGTCACGCCAGGAGCAGGGAAGTGAATGGATGGCTTGGATGCTTGCCTCTGAATTTTTAGCTCTTGTCGGCCATACAAAAAGTAAAGGAAGTATGTAGAACATTTGATAGAATGATCAGCTATTCATGCACCTCCATGTATTATAGCTTTCTATCTACCTATTTTATCTATAGATATGTCAAGACTTCTCACACAGGCCTTTCTATTGGTCAATGGTTTACACAATATTATAAAACAGGCATAAGAAATATTTCAACACTAGAATTGCATTTATATTCATATGACAATGTTTTCATTGTGAGTCGCTGCTTGAGCTGGAGCTGGAGTCCGTGGACATGACTTCCACGTCTTCGTTGGGCGCCTCCTTGACTTGCCGCGTGCCCGCAGAACCCTCCAAGGGAACCGAGGCCCCGCCCACCGCCAGATGGAGCTCTCCTGATGGATGCCAGGCAAACTGGTTGGCCGCCGATGCTGGGATTTCTAAATAAAACAAATTTTACAATCAATAATGTGCTGATAAATGATTTTAAAGATGATGGTTAATTAAACAAAATAATAAATGTGACTTGACCGGTCCATAGTCTAGTGCAGCGTTTTTCAACCTGTGGGCGCGACCCCCTGGGATGTCGCGGAGCCTCTGTAGGGGGGTCGCGAGAGGTCGAGAAAACTTCAGTTTTTTTATACAACATATAATTTGTGAGACTTAAATAAAAAGTCGATAAGAGTTAAAATTCTTAATTTAAAAAAGAAGCCATGGAGTTTGTCTTTTGCTGTAATGACATTTTCATCACACGCTTGAAGACTTTTATTCAAGTTATTTAAATGTTCAAATAAATCAGAAATAAAGGCCAATTTTAAAAGGAATTCCGGGTCAGAAATGAATTCAGAGTAATGTGACTTGGCTTGCTGTAAATATACTAATAGTTCAGCGCGAAGTTCCATAACTCTGGTCAGTACTTTGCCTTTTGATAACCACCTAACCTCTGTATGGTAAAGCAAATTACGGAGTAGTATCCGCATATCTTCACAAATGTTTCGAAACAATCGAGTCTGCAACGCTTTTCCTTTAATAGAATTTACAATGTTACAAGTTCCTTGACTTATAGGTTGGTATGCGGCTGACCACCCATACTGTGAAAAAATGGTTCACTTTGCCAATGTCACCCCTGTCTCAGGGAAGGATGGCAAGAGTTGCAGGGCTTATGTTCATTAGAGATGGGTTCTTATAATGTAGGTCCACATGCGGCATGTGTTAGCGCGAAATTATACATGTCTGCTTGTGGGAATGCATTTAATATAAATCTTAAATGGTATATATCCTTGCAACTTAGATTAGATTAGAATAATAATATTAAGAACTTGACTGTATTCTTGCAGTAAGGATTTGGCTGCAAGAGCTTGGCGATGGAGAAAGCAATGCATCCAACAAGCGTTTGGCATCTGTTCTTTCAGTCTAGCAATAAATCCACTCTTCGCACCAGTCATGGCTTTTGCTCCGTCACTAAAATAGCAATGCATTTTTGTGCAATCAATATTCATATCTTGCGTAGTTTCAAGGAACATGTCATGCAAGCATTGACCTGTAGTATTTTTGGGAAGTGCCTTGCAAAATAGTATTTCTTCCATTATTATTTCATTGGATTCAAAACGCACAAAAGCTACAAATTGCGCACAACTCGCAATATCCGTTGATTCATCAAATTGCAAGGATACAAAAGAACTTTTATTTATTTTTTCTATGACTTGATCACGAACATCAGTCGCCATATTGCTTATCCTGCGTTGAATGGTATTGTCAGAGAGAGGTATACTTTTGAGCTTTTCGACCTCTTGCTTGCCAAACATAATCTCTGCTATATCTAAAGCCGCTGGCAAAATCAAATTTTCGGCAATAGTGTGAGGTTTCCCTGCTTTAGCCACACGAAAAGCTACTCGATAACTAGCGAGCAACGCTTTCTCATTCATTTTTTTATTTTATTTTTTGATTGTTATTCAATTAAATAACACTGTTTTATTTCCACAAATCTATAATATATTTAAAAATTATCAATTTTTAAATATTTTAAATAGTACAAACGTTTTCGACCAATATAGTCATCTTGGTCGAAAACATTTGTACTATTTAAAATATTTAAAAATTGATAATTTTAAATATATTATAGATTTGTGGAAATAAAACAGTGTTTTGAAATTTAAAAAGTGTTATTTAATTGAATAACAATAAAAAAATATGAATTTTCAGTGTTAATACACAAACCATAAGAAATATAACTTTCTCATTCTGGTTGGACATTTGTCCTATAGCAGTTTTTTGACATTCAAGAGCTTTTAATTTTTGCTCAAAAAATTCCACGGGTTTATGTCTTTCATTAGGATGTTTTGTGTTTAAGTGGTGTACCAACTTCGATGGCTTCATGCTTTCTCTTGACAAAATTTCAAAGCAAATTAGGCACTGCGGTTTACTGTCAATCACAGTAAACCCAAATTTTAAATAAATGTCGTCATAAAGACGATTTTTCTTTATTCCACTACTCCCGCTAGACGTTGATGGTTCTGATGATCTTTTCAGGAATTTATCCATTTTCAATTAAAACAACTCACAATTATAACAACTCACTCACACAATAACTTATAAAACAAGTGATTCGCGCTCTTCGAACAACTAAACAGCAGACATGACCACGTGTGACTTACGTCACGCGGCAACTGCCATCGCATTCTAGCGAGAATTATCTCGAAGGGTAAAGAAACGTCTCGAAACACGTGGATCTTTCGTGGACTACCAGCGCCATCTGTTGCCATCCTAGTGTTACCAACAGATGGCGCTGGGAGTCTAACCCTAATGATATATTTTATTTGTTTATATACATATCATCATGAATCATCTTATCAGATTTGATAAAACAAAGATTCTATCTAAAGAAAGATTTCTCATCCCCCGACTTGTGAAGGAAGCAATTGAAATACAACTTCAACAGAGATGATAGCTACAAGCTTTCCAGTATATGGAGGCCAGTACTAACTTCAATGATCCACCCTTTTATTAATCGGACGATTTCACAAGAAGACATAATATCGTCCTTCTGTACAACTGGAGCTAGAGCGACTTCTATGGATGTATCTCCGAAGGTTACTAAAAATACCTACAACCTTCGGCCTCGATCTAACAACAATAATTCAACAGTTCGTGGTTCCTCCTTATAGAGGACACACGTCTCCTGAAGTGCAATTCTCGATGTTCGGTTGCACTAAAGATATTAGTTGCCGGTGGAGATTAATAGCCCTTGCGAAAGAGTTCCTTTGCCGTTTTGCGATTCTCGTTCCTACCGACCTTCCGACTATCCTTACAAGGGACAGCAATGGGTTTTGTATGTTTTTTCTCGATTGGCCAGACTGACGGATGATCGATGTGATAATCGTCCGACAGGTGCCAGCCCAAAGGGTAAATTTCCCCATATATTTAAAAAAAATACTAAAACTTCATCAAAAAGTAGTAAAACAATAATAAGTGCAAATAAGTACGAAACAACGGAATGAAAATACATAAAACTACATTACAATGTAATAAAAAACTCAGTTCTCAACAATACAATGTTTGGTGAAAACTATTGTTTATATTGTACTTTTACTCCTTCAACTTGTTAAAACTAGCCCAATTTATTTTAATTAAAAAATTTAAGGTGATTTGTTTATTTCAAATATGTTAAAATTAGGAAATGATTATAAATAACATTTTATGTGAAATTATTTTTCCTTGGACTTTGGGGGCAATTCTCATAGTTCACAGCTCTCGCATAGCAGGCTGGCAAATCAGGCTAACTTCACGTCTGCTGTCAACTGACATTTGACAATTAAATCTATGCTTAAATCTTTGTAAATTGAGCGTTATAATGATTGAAAATCACTTGTAAATAATTATGTTTACAATTTATCACAAATGAAGATGAAACTGTGAAAAAATAACGCAATTTCTTAGTGCAAATTTATTGTTGTCAAAAGCATAATAATTATCTGCATGACGTAGGTACTTAGCGACGCGCATATTATGCCGTTCAGAATGCCAATTTTCGTAAGATCGTAATTCCTATTCTACGTCATAATTTCCTATAATAATGTCACGTGGGTCACAAATAAACATAAGGAATGAGTTTGCGAATACATTTATTTAGGTCATTAAAGAAAATAAGTCATATATTTGTAATAATCTACTGACAATTTCTGTCCTTCGCTGTACGGCGGGGTAAATCGGCCGCGCTATATTTTGACAGTTCCGGGAGATTCCTCACCTTTATAAGAAATAGCCTTCAGCCAAATTTTCAAACGAGAATCACAATTCACCTTTCATTCGGCAACGAATCGGTATCAGTCGCCTTCGGCCTCGCCTTTGAGATCCCGAATAGCCCTTCTGAGGACGTCGGATATGACTCCGACGAAACGTAGAGAAAATCGTTCTTCTCTTTTGCACGGTCAGTAAAATCCATTTTTTTTCATTCTTTAATACATCTAATATGTTTGTATTTGTTTGTTAGTTATCAATTGGCCACGTATTCAATTTAAAATTATATGTTTTACGTACTTAATACTTAATTATATGTTTATATCAGATTGCAAATAACGCAAATGCCTAAAATTTTTGTAAGTATTATATATTTTTAACATACAGGGAAAAAAGGGTTGGGGGGCCGCGAAATATTTTTTGATGCTAGGGGGGTCGTGTCATGAAAAAGGTTGAAAAACACAGGTCTAGTGGTTAACGCTTCGGACTTGTGATTGGAGTATTTAAAGTACGAATATTATGTGGTGTTTGACAGCACCTCCTGTAGTGATGCGCTGCAGATTACTGAGTGTGGGAGTGGGGCCGTTGAGGGGCAGGTCACACAGCCCTGTCTCATCTCTATGTCACTGATACATGATAGTGTTACACCATGTTTACCTCCTGTAGTGATGCGCTGCAGATCACTGAGTGTGGGAGTGGGGCCGTTGAGGGGCAGGTCACACAGCCCTGTCTCATCTCTATGTCACTGATACATGATAATGTTACACCATGTTTACCTCCTGTAGTGATGCGCTGCAGATCACTGAGTGTGGGAGTGGGGCCGTTGAGGGTCAGGTCACACAGCCCTGTCTCATCTCTATGTCACTGATACATGATAGTGTTACACCATGTTTACCTCCTGTAGTGATGCGCTGCAGATCACTGAGTGTGGGAGTGGGGCCGTTGAGGGGCAGGTCACACAGCCCTGTCTCATCTCTATATATATATATATAAGGATAATTTATTTTAATGTACACATAATTAAAGAGCGCCGTTTTTGTGTGTGTCACACCTCAAGGGCCCTCTCAAATCACGGATAAGATTTCTTGTAAAGATGTGTCTTTAGTGCTCCTTGAAAGACACCAACAGTCTTTGCCTTCCTCACATTAGGTGGCAGTCTGTTCCACTCCATTGGTCCTGCAAACCGGAAAGCACGGTCCCCAAAATTAGTGCGTGTCTGACGGTGTGGCTGAACCAAGTCCACCACGCCATCCCCTGCAGATCTGAGCGTTTGGCGCCTCAAATCCCTCTCAACGGGTGTAAACATGTCAGCCAAATATGAAGGAGCTGTACCATTTACAGCCTTATACACCATCAGACAAACACGGTAGACCACCCTCTCCGGAAAACGAAGCCAATGCAGTTTCCCTAACAATGGAGTAATGCGAGTAAATTTAGACATCCCGAATATGAGTCTTGCCGCTGAATTCAGCACAGACTGAAGACGGTTGAACTGCTTTTTCGGCTGACCTATGTACAGCGTTGAGCAATAGTCAACTCGTGACATCACAAAGGCATTCACCAGGGTCTTGACTGCTCCCGACGGTAAACATCTCCTGATCGCCTTTATCTGGCGAAGTTCAAAAAATGAGGAAGATACAGTCGAGTTCAATTGCTCTCCCATTGTGAGGTTCCGATCCAGTGTGACTCCTAGAAGTCTGACTGAGTCGGAGGGCTGAATCAGCTCTCCCCCAATGGAGAGTGGTACTCGAGTTGTCAAAAGATGATCACGCATATCTATGTCACTGATACATGATAATGTTACACCATGTTTACCTCCTGTAGTGATGCGCTGCAGATCACTGAGTGTGGGAGTGGGGCCGTTGAGGGGCAGGTCACACAGCCCTGTCTCATCTCTATGTCACTGATACATGATAGTGTTACACCATGTTTACCTCCTGTAGTGATGCGCTGCAGATCACTGAGTGTGGGAGTGGGGCCGTTGAGGGGCAGGTCACACAGCCCTGTCTCATCTCTATGTCACTGATACATGATAATGTTACACCATGTTTACCTCCTGTAGTGATGCGCTGCAGATCACTGAGTGTGGGAGTGGGGCCGTTGAGGGGCAGGTCACACAGCCCTGTCTCATCTCTATGTCACTGATACATGATAATGTTACACCATGTTTACCTCCTGTAGTGATGCGCTGCAGATCACTGAGTGTGGGAGTGGGGCCGTTGAGGGGCAGGTCACACAGCCCTGTCTCATCTCTATGTCACTGATACATGATAGTGTTACACCATGTTTACCTCCTGTAGTGATGCGCTGCAGATCACTGAGTGTGGGAGTGGGGCCATTGAGGGGCAGGTCACACAGCCGGGGCAGCAGGCCTTGCCTCATCTCTATGTCGGTGGGATAGGGGCGCCGAGGGTCTCCCGGCTGCCAGGATAGCGGGGCGCAAATGGCATTAGATGCACTTATTCTGTTCAAACAAAAAATACCAAATAACCATTATAGACACATTATTGCTTTCAAAGATTCACTGAAATTTTGTTTAAACACTAATGCTGGAGTGATGTTTTCCGGGATCTGTTGCCGTGGTCTGTGGGAGCTGGAGCTTCCGGACGTTTCGCCCATTTCTACAATGGGCTTCTTCAGCGTGAAGTATGCGCTGGAAGCTCCAGCTCCCATAGACCACGGCAACAGATCCCGGAAAACATCACTCCAGCATCATCAGCCGGCCGTGTAAGCCTAAAACCCTTATTCAAATATACTTATATGATCCTGCTTGTTTTTTAATATAGCGATTCATTGTTGGTAGCATTCAGAAATAGCGACCCTGCTTCCACAAACTATTGTGCGTGACCCAAATACGGGGGCACAATTCTTCTTTATTTTAACTGTATCAGACGGACAGCGGATTTTCAATGATTTTTCAATCTTATCTTATCTTATCTAAGTTGCAAAGATATGTTACATTGGAGATTCACATTACATGCATTCTCACAACCAACTCTCAACTGAGCTATTGACAGGACCGTGTTATGTTATTTTTATAATAACATTTAAAATAAAGTCAGTGTGTACAGTGCATGTATTGTGGGCCAAACAGAGCCGAACGGTCACGGAAGCAACCGAACTGCGCCGGACGATCTCATTCAGCCATCGATTATCGCTCGCTAGTTCTGGGCAAGAGGTTGGCGACCAAGCATCAAGCGGTGCAAGGGAATTTCAATGGAGCTCCCACCGCTTCTACTTGGAGCATCTGCCATCCAAGGCACCCACCTTATGGACCGGAGCCTGGTGCAGAGGAGCCTCCACCCTGGGGCTCCACGTGTTGAGGTATCCGCCTCATGGACTGCGGCTCTCGGGGGGGCGAAGCCCCGAGCCGTGAACATCACCTCCCGAGCTTAATGTAAGCTCGCCTAGGACTCCAGCCTACAGATCAGTGCTTTGTGAAAGTGAGCCGCGAGAACTGTGATTGTGTTTGAGTGTTAATACAGGTCTGGCTATTTCCTTCTTCACCCTTTCCCTTTTTATGGATTTAACTTTAACTGATTAAATCTCTTTTGTTAACATTAGCTCTTGTCTATCAATATACAACCCTTTCCAAAATACAAGGTGAGCAACACAAAGAAAGAACCCCACGCCCTGAGAGTGATGCCTATGATAGCTAGCCGGAGTGAGTATCCTGTAGGTACATCCTGAAGATACCTTTCCATCTTAACATAACAACCGACTGCATCATGTTCCTAACAAATTGTAAAAATATGCCAAATTCTGTCTTTGGAGTATCAATATGGAACAAACAAGCTCAAAAATTTAAAAACAAAATTTAAAAAGAAAATAATGATGAAATTTGATAAGGTAGTGGGGAATACCTGTGAGCAAATTTGATGAGTTCCTCGGACTGCACCGGTCGCTTTCTGGATTTGACAATGGATGCCAACTTCTGTCTTGCTTGGTATAACGATGTGGCTAATATCTGCTCTGCATCTTTTAGTTGCCGCTGCAGCTGACAGATATCTTGATCCTTAAAATCCACAAGCAAAAAAATATTTTTTTTGGGCATATTTGATCTTAGATTATTGTTTTACATATGCATTGCTCTCATTTTTAAGTTGGCTGTCAACCATTTTGAAGCATAACTACCAACCTATCACATGAAATTCTTAATTTGAATTCTAAATAAAATCTGAACACATGTTGATCTTTGATTAGTCTTTTACTTATAATGAGGCCTGCACGTGATTTGACTTAGACAATATTGTAAAGTAAGCAGGCAGATGGCTTGAGAAAAGGCAAACAAATTTTCCATTGGAAAAACCCATACAAGACCGACATTCGCTAACTGATATAAAAAAGTGTTTGTACTCCATGGGTAGAAATAATAAATATAAAATCTCTTACAATGTGGATAACTCTGCAGCTTTAAAATAACAATGTACGAACTGCAGATGAGATCTGCCCATTTCAAAATGTCCAAAAAGTAGGGATGTTGCAAGGTCAGGATTGTAGGGCAGACAAACTAATAATTTGTAATTGGTTGCCAAGAAATCTTGTTACAAAGACTGTGACATTTGCCCGCCAAGAAAAAATAAAAAATTTAAAATCCATGCAAAGAAAATGTTTGATTTAGATTACCTGGTATTTGTGTGAACACTCCCTCTTATAATATTAGGATGATTTTTTTTTTGTGTGTGTCACACCTCAAGAGCCCTCTGCGAGCTTGATCATCACTGTAGAAAGCGCCAATTCTCAAGCAAGACTCAGTTGCTGTAAGGCTGGATGGACCTTTAGTTACCAGTCTTTGGTAAAGTATATGAATTTTTAACCCAGCGAAGAGCACATTTGAAAATATAAATGTTACATTTACCCATGCATGCAATCACAAGTACACATTAGATAATAGCGGACATACCTGGTTGTCCACTTCCAGCCTGAGGCTGTTCATCTTCTCCTGGATCTGGGCTTGTTCCTCTGCCAGCTCCAGGGTCTTCTTTAGCTCCGTGTCCTTGGCCAGCAGCAGCTCCGTGATCTGCGCATGGTCTATTGCCGACATCTTCTGGGGCTTGGGAGCTATGCTGTTTTCTATGATTTCCCTAAGGCATAATAGGTTCATTCAGTGCTAACATCTTTTTTATTTGTGAAATAATGAAGAGGTTATGATTCTTTTTTGTCTGTCGGGCTAAGGTTTTGTCAAAACATTGATACTCCGTATTCACCAATCCTACTAACACTTTCCTTAAGTCTCACTAGTCCTTAGATTGGTTCTTAAGATCAAAAGAAAAATAAATATCGAAAGTTAAAAGGAAGTATATATATGAAGGAAGATAAGCGACGTTTTGGTCAAAAATGAGTTATGAATGCTATCCTACTTAAAATTTTCCACTCTTTCTAATGCCCTAACTCCCATAGCTCTATGATGATTTTTGTGTTGTTTATGCCCAAGCAAACAACTGCGTTTTTGAAGTATGGTTTTGGTGTAACCGCCAAGATTTTGTCCTTTTTTTGTCCTAAAGACGCTTGTGACATAAAAAAATCGTAAAACATTGTAAAACCACATTAACAAGAATGCCAATAAGTGCCTTTATTTTTTAAATTTTAGAGCTGTTTTGATTTTGACGATATTATAAAAAATAAAAAAGTTTTGCCATTTTTCTGCAATCTCAAACTTTAAACTGCTCTCCTGAAAAATGTAGTTTATGTCGCTCATGCCCTATAGTCTTTTAGCCGTCAATTTTTAGAAACATGACAGCTTCTGTAGGACAAGGCTCACAATGTATGTGTTTTAGGTCAAAACAAAAGTACTTGTATTAATTTTTTATCACACAATCGGTTTATTAGAAAAAATAAAGTAAGTTTTTCGTATAATTAAACATAAGTAGTAGTAGGTATAACTTAAACATTAAAAATCATACAATTACAAAGATGGCACAGATTTGTCCGTGTGCTTAGAAACAAGACTGAAGTAATAATGTCAAATTTATATGTATATTTATGGTAAGCCGAATGTCACAATAATCAAGTACAGACATTGTGTTTAAAAAATGTTGACATGTGAAAGAAAAAGAAAATATTTAGGGAATGTGGAATGAGTGTAGATCTGAATGGAGCCAGAACAAAATAATCTGTTGGATTGCTAATGCTATAGCTTACCATTACTTTGTTGGATTGCTAATGCTATAGCTTACCATTACTTTGTTGGATTGCTAATGCTATAGCTTACCATTACTTTGTTGGATTGCTAATGCTATAGCTTACCATTACTTTGTTGGATTGCTAATGCTATAGCTTACCATTACTTTGTTGGATTGCTAATGCTATAGCTTACCATTACTTTGTTTTTGGTTGTTAAGATTTGTAACATCACTCAGTTGAGGGAAATTTGAAACGTTCCGACTCCATGGTACATTTGGTATTAATATTTTAGAATTACAAGATTGGTAATATTGAATATTTGACTATAATGTGTGTTTTCATGTAACTGGCGTTAACGTATTTTAAAGATCCTTACACTATGTGTTTATTTTGTCTTATGTCTATGTGTAATCATTGGTGAACATTCAGATATCGGAAATAAATCTTAATACTTAACTATGTAACTTATAAACTTAAAGAAATAAAGGAGTATTGAATGAAAGGTTTGTTCTTTCGGTTTTTACATGCAACACCGACACACTTTACGTCAAAGTTTTTTAACACAATTTTAAGGTTTTTGGAATGACAGTTAAACCAGATTTACGACAATACAAAATAATTACCCTCAAATGACACAGTGATTGTCTATGACAGTTACAAGTAATTTTGCATAATTTATTTTGTCATACAAAAAAAATACCACATTCGTCTTTCCAGTTCTTTTGCAATGGAGAACAAACCTAATATTCAGTCATTTATTACCAAATTCAATGGACAAAAATTACAACTAATACCAAAATATAGAAAGACAAAATGGTCGTTCGGCCATGATCGTTTTTGCCTTTCTAATTGTAATAAGCACAAAATTAATCAACTACTTAAATAGAAGCCTGATACAATATGAATAAACGATTTTGAAAAAACTGATTAAAAACATTGTAAGGCAGTGTAAATATCTGCAAGTTATTGACCAGATCTACTATGGTTCTATTTTGACATTGTTGGAACAAATTCACACTGGCAGAATCAGACCCGAAGTAACTTATTTTTTTGTTGACAGGCAAACGTCATCGGGTCTAGGTGACAAGAGTTCTTAGAAGCCGATAACAAAGAATTAGCTGGCTTTTTCCCCAGCAACCCAATCTGCTGACATTACATTTTTTTGTGTCCTTGTCACTGACTTTGCACCAAATGTTTTCATTGCCCAGAAACACTTGGCTATGAAAGCTATTGTGCAGGCGGCTGAGTGGGGATCCAAACAGCACTGTTGTTTTTGCAAACAGCACTGTTGTTTTTGCAAACACATGCTGGTACTATTACCTTTGATCGTTCCAATATTATTATGCGTATAACCATTGACTTATGATATCTGTGGACTAGAAATTATTTTAACGAAAATGACATAATATATATCTGTTTCAACTTACTTACGAAAATGGTCATTAGTAAGAAAGAGAACAAAGAACTTCATAGTTGCATTTCCATGTGTACAAAAACTTGGGCGAATGTAAAAATGTTTCTAAAAGTTGGTACTATTGCGAATAATAATAACTGCCGAACAAGTCCGAACACAGCTAAAATTGACCGATAACACGTGTTACAAATATTGTGATCGCCAAAATTGATGAATTTCAAAGGAAAATGGTATTATTTTAAGACATTATCGGGGCTATTCACCCGCTGAGCCCACGTTTTAGTCACCCGTTGAGCCCACGCTTTGACAAACTAATGATGCCTCGCCTGGAAGTTTCATGACCACGGTCATTCTTACCTGAAGCTGTCCATAAATTACATCATCGATTTTGGCTGATTTTTGACAACCCCCCCCCCTTACAATCATCCTATAGTCATTATCTAATGACCCTCCCCCCCCTCTTGCTGTAATAATGGATGAGCTTTATAATTAATAATGTTATATTACTTACATAATATTTTGTAGAAATTGGTATTTACAAGAACAACGTCACTTTTGGTACTCCTACATCGTCCCGGCGCATCCGAATGCGACGGACGTTTGACGCGTGCTCCCAGCACGACGAAGCGCTCTCTCACAATTTAAAAATCCTCCTAAAAAATCGATCCTCAAAAAAACTGCGTGCCAAGGAAGGGATCGAGAGCTTCAAGAAGGGAATGAAGACCCATTTCTTCACCACCGCGTCAAGCCTGAAAGCGCCCTTGCAGTGACAGTAGTCACAAAACGGCGCTATAAAAATCATCATCATCATCATTACCATCATCCGCAGACCAGACTCCCCCCCCCTTAATGCAAATGACGTAATATATGTACAGCCCCTTACCAAATTTTGGTAGTTTTTGTATGAAGACTGTAATCAGCTGTTCACTTGCGGCCATCTTGGAATAACAGGTCTTCATACAAATGCATCATTAGTTTGTCAAAGCGTGGTCTCAACGGGCGACTAAAATGTCTAAAAATAGCCCCGTATGGCATGTGTTATAATTGGGTTTCGAAACGCAAGATGGATTTGGACAAAATGGTCTTATTTCATATGACTATACCACTGCAACGTTTGACAGGACTGAGACAAATGTGGGCTACAGTATGTATCAATGCAGTAATTTAGTTTCTGCTCCTCTATGTTATTACTCAATCCGTATAACTTTAATTGAATATTAAAAACTCAAGTCAATTTTGTATCCCTATTTGCAATCTGGTGAAAAGGTGAATCCGCGCATGCATTGACAGGCAACATTGTGAAGTCACATAGCCAGGTTGCTGGGAAAAAGGCAAACAAATACTTTGTTCCAGGTTGCTATAACCGTAGTCGCATAGTAGGGTGACATTTGCACGACAAGCAAAAAGTTCTAAATTCAGTTTTGCTGAGTCCATTCAAAATCGTAACAGATATTTAAAAATAAGTAGAACCAATACCTACTATCAACATTACAGGCATGTGATCATCATTATAGTTAGGTGAACAACCTGATCAACAGTTGTCTCCAGCTTAAAGATAACAGTCCTTATAGATAATATGCCTATACGTGGTATTGTCATGCACGTCTAGTGATAAGGCTGTGATGATAGTAGGTATTGCCAGTAAACAACAGTTAAAAGTTTCTGTTGTTATAAATTGTATCTAAATCACATCAACGGATTATATTTTCAAATGTTTAAATTATTTACCTATTGAATTGTTGAACAAGTTTATCTTTTATATGATGTCCATAGGAATCCATTTTGTTTCAAATTATAAAATGTAAGCCCAAAATAATTATTCAAATTTAGAAAAGCGTTCAATCTCAAAAAAAGCTAACAGAGTTAGTGAGTGTTGTCATCACCATGGTAATATTAAGCTGTGAGCTGCCGCACGCTGAGCTGGTATTCTATATCTGTGAACAAATAGGTCTCGGCGGGCCCCAACCTGCGTATTGATGTCAACATGCCTGGTACAGAGACAAGATGGCAATCTAGGACCGATAACAAAAACTATGACAAATACATGGAAACAGAGGAAATAACCTTCTCTATGTTAATATATTTATCTCATTTAGTAAAACAGAACCCTAGGTTGCTACCCGTATCTTTTGCAGACTGAATTTCCAAAAAACATATTTTTTTAATTTGTGAAGAGGAATACCATGAGGTCCACACGTGAATTGGCATAAACAATACAGTGTAGTCACCCGGCTGAGTTTCTAAGGAAAATACATACAAATATTATGTTATTGGTTGCTAAGGACTGCAGTCCCATATAAGGCTGACGTTTGCTCGCCGAGAACCAAGTTCCGAATTCCAAAATGTTCCGACTTCATTCCCTAAGCATTGCCTGGCCAGAAAAAGGTTTTGGTATCTATCATCAATAATTAATATATTTTTTTAATTGAATGAATTGTTTATAAATATATACCCAATGACATCTGTTGAACCAGGGTCAAAATTATTCTCTAGGGGTTAACAGAAATCCAACAAGCGTTATAAATAAAAATTTCAACCAAAGCTACCATCTTGACCGCTAGGCCATAGCGCCAAATAAATCCTTATGGACAAGATATAAAAGTTCTTCATTATTTATATTGTACTAGGAGTATATATTGTGTCCTAGGTGTGAGTTGTTTGGTGAAAGGGTTAATACATCTATTTCATAAATTTTAAAAAAGACAACACAAAAAAAAAAATTAAATCCTGTCTCAAAAGACAATCTTACAATTAAAATTATAAAAAAGAAATGATTTTAAATAAGGGAGAAAGTACCTACCCCTCAATATAAGTTACAAAAAGAATGCCTATGATGTTCTTTCCCTTCCCATTAAATACTGCGTGAAAAAGGCCGCTTTCTCAAGGCTTTTCAGTACAATACAATATACCTTTTCTCAACAATTTAGAAAAAATCTTTTGATATAACTACGGTATACCATTTTTTTTTCATATATGTATATAATCATGGCTTAACGCTACAAAAATACAATATATTGGCTCTCATCTATAGAATATCCATAACATTTTCCAGCTCTCCTCTAAAGTGAAAATAAAAATACATGTGCAATCATTGGCTAATAGAATGTGGACAAGCAAAACCTTCTAAGGACCAAAAGCTCATGTTTTTAAGTATCTTTGAAAACTAGGAATGTTTAGAATTTCAGCACTTATGTATGATCTTACTGAAAATCAGCTGTTTTGTTGAGTCGCACCGCAATTAGCATTTATACATAAGTACCCGAGTATAAACCATTGCCTAAAACTCCCCTCGATCACATAAATAAATAAATGTACGTAGAGAGCGTAGCACCCCTAGTGATTGATTTAGTTTTTGTACATTTTTTCTACGAACATGATTGAGGGGAGTATAGAGGGTACTGTGCATCAAAATACTCATAAAATATATAATTTGTCCACACTTTATAAGCCTATTTGAGCAATTTTATAATACAAGTAATTAAATGGGAGACTTGCATATCACCAAGAGAAGTTGTGTGCCATTAGTACTTCCTAAATAAAGCACTTCATAGGAATCATCAAGGTGATGATCGGTGGATGTTTGTGTAAATTAATGATAAATCAACAAACGGTACACTGTCACTAGGAGAGCGCGTTCACGTAGATCTTAAAAGTAAAAAAAATCAGTCTTGGAATAGAAATCAACTGCGCGTGACTTATCAATACATATTATTTTACTTAAACAATAATTACCGCAATACTAATCTCAGTTTCACTCAAAACATATCTCCAACGAAATGAATGTCACGTTTCAAGCACAAATTATTCTATTTTCATCCTTTTGTTAGGACTGGAGTCTGTCATATCGTTCGCACTGTCATCCGCTGATAGTTCCTTCGTTTTCTTCTTGTCAGGTCGGAGGGCGTCGATTGCAGCTACGATTTTCAAAGCAGGTCCTAGCTTCATCTTCATAGCCTGCACTAGATGCTCGGGTTCAATGAGAAGTAACGCCTTCCCATCGATCTCGTGCATGACAAAGTCTTCGCAGTACATGTCACTGTTGGGGATTTGCTTGATGAAGTCACAGACATCTCCTACGCTCCAATTGGTGGCAGGAGATTGAGAGGATTGCGATTGGGATTCGGGCAAGCCTTCTTCTTTTAAGTTTTTGTTGACGGGTCGTTGTCCTCGACTGCACGCAACACTGCAGAACCGTTTCAAGTTTTTAAGCAACTTCCCGCAAACCTCACACTTGTCTAAATCCCCTCTCTGACTATTTGCATTGTTGATCATCTCTCTTTCTCTGAGAGCATTGTCAGCGTTTCTCTCTCTTGGTGACATGACAGCAAAAGGCTCCGATGCCTCTTGGATAACAAAACCATCAATGACATGCGTAAGTGTGTTAGGTTTCACCATAGCTTTGGGCAGGTTTTTATCAGAAGGTTGATGACAGAACTGTGTAGGGACAGATGGTTTTGAAGGGACAACAACTTGGCTTGTAGTGATGGGAGTTGTGATCGCACTAACTGTGGAAGTTGGAGGTACACTGGGCTCCAAGAGTGGAGCTTCTAGAGGCGGTTTGACTGGCACTACAAGAGGCTCACTCGATACAGATGGAGGGTCCACCTTCACTGAAACTGTTTGCAAGAGATTGTCTGTTTCAGGGATGGAGATGCAGGGAACTGAATGCATTGAGACCGGCAACATTCCATCACTCACACTAATTGTTTGGAACACTGGCTTGACTTCCATTTGAGGCAGCTTGCACACTGACTCCAAGGCTTCTTGCTGTGCCGATGGGGAGAGTAGCATGGGGCTTTGTGGGACAGGGGTCTGTGCAGGTGGAGCTTGTGTGGTGGGTGCAGGTTTAGGTTGTTCTTGCGGCCGCTGCACAGGCAGAGCATTATCTTTAAGTGGAACTTTCTGTGCTTGTTTATCTTTGAGCGCCGGAGAGCTTGGTTTGCTGTACTTGACCATGTTCCCAGCCATTGTCTTGGCAGGACTGATGATCAGCATTGGCTGTTGAGGAGCAGAGCTGTTTTGTTGCGACGCTGGGTTCATGGGGTTCTGCTGCACGAGCACCGGGGCTTGATTAATTTGGAACTGCTGCATCTGAGGTTGACCTTGTGATGTTTGTACTTGCTGCTGCTCAGGAGTCTGCCCCCCCCCAGGATGTTTGAAGTCTTGCACTTGGTTATGCTGTATCCCTTGCACCATGTTTTCCATACAGAACAACGGGACAGTTTGTTTGACAGGTTGACCAGCTTGTGGAGTGGGCATGATGTTAGGTTTGGTTTCCACTGCTTGAGTTTGCTGTAATTGTTGTTGATAATGTGCTGCAGCTAGTTGTTGTGTTTGTTGTTGTATAAGCTGTTGCTGCAGCGCTACTTGTTGCTGTATCAGCGCCGCTTGTTGCTGCTGCAACTGTTGCTGTTGCTCTTGCTGTAGTTGCTGCTGTTTCTGGTATTGTTGCTGCATGTGCTGCTGTAGCTGTACATTCTTATTGTTCAATTGTTGAATATTTTCTTGTGTCATCCCTTCAGGCATGGCAATGATCTGTCCGGATGAGTTCATAAACAAGACAGGTTGTTTGCTTGCAATGGGTTGGTATTGAACAGGAATAGGAGCTGGTTGAGTGAGTGGTTCTTGTTTGGGTATTGGTGCCGGTGCCATCTTTACGTCGGCGAGCTTTCCTCGGGGTCTGATTTGCTTTATGTTGGCCGAGGTTTGGGTGGATGCACTGCTACTGTTGAAAGGTGGTCGCTGATTGTCAGTTGGTGGTCGCGGTTTAATCATTGGCGGTTGTGGTTGTGTCTGTTGCTGACCTTGAGGAGCAGCTGTGGCCAAACTAAGATTAGGGTCGCTCTGCACCACGGTAGGCACTGGCTGCCCGACACTCTGAATGAATATCGGGTTGTGTCCCACAAACTGTGCTTGCTGTAAGCCGCCTGCCCACATTTGCTGCCAGGGAGCGTACTGCTGATTGGCCTGCATAGGATTGAACACCTGCATTGTCTCTGTTCCCTCTTTTTGAGCTTTAGGATCTTTCAAGCCTTCAGGCCTCGCTTGTAGGACTGAAGTTGTTTGTGTTGGAGCAATGTTAGCTTGGGAAGGCATCACGTTCACTGGAGAGAAATAGAAGGTCTGGTTTTGAGTGGTTGGGATGGTGGGAAGACTGGTGAATGCCCCCGCTTGTTTGTTCTGTATTGACTTGTCAGTTGTGATGAACTGGATCTGATTAGGGTTGATCCCTGGAGGCAGGGTTATATTTCCCGGCATTAAGATCTGTCCCTGCGGGTTGTACAGATTGGGGACGTAAGTTGGGTTCTGCATTGGATGTGGTACCAGCTGTATCCTCCAGTCCCCTGCCACCTGTTGCCCCGCAGGCAGGTAATGCATCTGTCCTGCCCCAGGTATATTAGCTTGCTGTAAGCTAGCCTGTTGCACATTGGCTTGCTGAACGGTGGCCTGTTGCAAGTTGGCTTGCTGCAGCATCTGTTGTTGCAACTGTTGCTGCTCAATAGACCCCGCCATGTTGGGGTTGGGATTTGCCATTAGCTGTCTAGGATCCTGTTTTACATCTTGTGTTATGATATTAGTTTGATAAGTCCCCATTGAGCTAGGCACAGACATAACAACAGTTTGGTTCTGTTGACCTGGTTCTTGTTTGGGCTGCAGTCTTTGCTGTTGCTGCTGCTGCTGTTGTTGTTGTTGTTGCCCTACTTGGTTGGGTATTCCCATTGAGTTGGTGACATACATTGTTGTTTGTGGTTGATGCGGGACATTTTCTTGTCTTTGCTGGTGCCCCACAGCTTCCATGACTGCCTGTTGATAAGATATGACAGAGTTTGAGGAGGCCATTCTGTTTTGCTGCTGCTGCTGTTGCTGTCTCTGTTGGTTCATGGAATCGTTGACATTCTGGTGAGGGTTCTGGCTGGGCGGCACATCTCTCTGATGAGCAGGCCTACCATAGTTATCTAATTGGTGTTGGTTACCCATGTTACCTGCCGGGGACTTGACGGCCTGCCTCTGGGCTATGTTCTTTTGGCTGTCCATGTTGGCAGGGTGTCGGTTAGGGTTTGTCTTGTCGCTGGGCGGGAAGGCGCTGGCTGGTCTCTCGGGACTGTTCAGCAGCTTGGAGACTTGCGAGTTGTCGGCAGCCATCACCGGCAGCTAGCCCGTGTGATGTTATACACTTGGGAAGAAAGACAACAAAATGTACTAGTTGTCACAAACGTTGAACAACACTTTTATTACAATGGAATCGGCACAAAAGGGCCAGGAAAAAATGTGACGACACGCGGTCGGGTTCCACAGAAAAAGATGGGTAACTTAATATTTTATACCCTTGTCACCTAATAATCCTGTGACGATAACTTTGTTCCGACTCCATATTTTAATCTATTTTTATTTGAAAATATTTATTTAAAACACACTCATTAATTTACGTATTAAAATTTCATTAAAATCATGATCTGTTGAAATAAACCAGAGATTCGCAAATGTTCCAAATAAATGCAATTTTGTGTACAATGGCGTGCTCTTTGTGATTGCACTAAACTTTTCAAATCATCTTGCTTTCCATGGTGAAAAAACATTGGAATCACATAAATCCGCAATATTAAAAGCTGATTATAAATTAAATTTACATCAGAGCGAAGTAAATACGTCTAAATACGCAAATTTGAATCAGACATTTCATATTTTGCCCTGTAACACCGACAGACGCTATACCAAGAGAGGACCTAGAGTTCACTTTCAATACATGAATCTACGGAGCCAGCCTAGCTCCGCGATCCAGCTTTAAATCTATAAAATAAGAACAAAAAGAGTTTTACTTACTTGGAAATCAGTTCTATGTCATCAATTAAAGATAAAAGATGTTCTTTCGTGCTCAAATGCGAAGCCATTTTATTTTTCTGTACAATAAAAACAAATTCTTTTAAAGTATACACGCTATCCAACATTACAAACATAAAAAACGCATTTTCCCGAATCATAATATTATGTTAATTAAGATCCGGATCAATTTGTCTGCCTACCTCTCGTCTCTTCCAAAGTCCATTCGTCTTCCATTTTCGTCTTCAAAACCTTATTATTTTGGTGAATACTTAAAAGTAGCATTTCAAATCATTTAAAACAATTACAAACCTGAGGTTGATCACTTTATAAAGACTTGTCACCTTTCATTGGTATCACCTCAATGCAAAACAAAGAAAAAGAAAACAAAAGTATGTCAAATTTAAACGTCAACCTTGTTGTAAATTTAATTTGTGATTATTATTTTTGTTGTTGTAACTAACGTGATTGCACAAGTTGTTTAAACAAACAGGTAATATAAGCCTTAAATGGAATTAATTACAAGTATTTTTAGAATTAAATTAGCAATTTATGTGTTTATTTGTTAGATTGTAAAGATAGGCATTGAGGGATTATCAAGATTTTAAAATTAAAATGATAAAGTAATGATATTGAATGAAATGTTGCACATTACCCTACCGTAAATTCTCGAAGAATTCAATTTTCATTCATAAAAATAAATCAATCTAATTTATCAAAATTTGTTGCTCCTCCTGTTTGGGGTGGAGCATTGTTAATGTAGGTACCTACTTATTTTATTTTTAATTTTATGGATAAGGTATACAGTCTTACGCCAACCTTAATCAAGGATTTTTTAAAAAACACATTGAAATTCTACCTACTTCATAAATTCTACGAGGGCAGTCTTAAAGCCTAGTTTGGACAAGGCGACTATTTTAGTCGAGTAGCGAGTAATTTAGTGGTGGGCGGGGCGCTGGTCGCCCGTTAAAACAGAGTAAAATGTATCGACTCGACTAAATCATTGACTAAACTACTCGACAAATTTTTTGTGGTTCGCACATGTTTAGCCACTAAATTACTCGCTACTCAACTAAATTAATCGCCGTGTCCGAACTAGCCTTAACACTTCAGACTCATTATGGAGGTGATAGGTTTGATTCCTAGCGAAGCGCCAAAAACTGACATTTTACTTTTAAGAAGGCTCTTTGCTCCTTGCAGTTACAAAGATTAACCCAGCCTTTCACCAACTTAAATTTGATGAGAATTTGTCGCTGGCTTGTGACAATGAAGCTCACAGCAAGTCCTGAGATTCATATAAAAGCTGCACTCTAGAAATAATAAGTTATTATTTCTTTATATTATCTAGGTTTTTGGCAGTTACTTCGTGAAAGTTCATTTTAATAGATTAAAATAAAAAACTTCTTTGTTACAATTCATTCACTCCATTCCCTACAAAGGTAAAATCATGAATAATTTTGAAAACCTAGAAATCCAAAAAAATATTAATTTAGTAAATAATCTCTTAAATAGTTTTATATTTCCTAACACTTCTCCCCTACTTTCTATGTTTCCTACTACACCCCGCCCACATAACACTCCCCCCCCCTCCCCCTCAGTAATTCAAATCCTCACGTCATAATGTATTGTATTTGTATGTTAGTTTATATTTACACCTGAAGATGGGAGGTATTGCTTCTCCCGAAACCGGTAGTGTTTAAAAAATAATAAAAGCTCATGTGAATTGTAACAAAGAAGTTTTTTATTTTAATCTATTATTATTTCTTTTACGAGTATCAAGAATTAAAAATCTCTCACTCTCTAAATCCGTTTAAATAAGTTATATTGACACCTTAACGGGAAAGTGAATAAGTGACATACTCTTATTAAGGCTCTTTTATACCCTAAATCTACCGTTTTTGTTTCTTACACTTTATGGCCTTAGCAAAAGAGTTACACCTCTGCGGCACTACAACAAGTGTCGTAGACCCCTAGAGTCTTTAGAATCTAGGGAGTCTCTCGCACAGGATTTCTTAAAAAAAAAAAAAAAAGTCATGCATGTTTATTAATTTTTATCCTAATTATAAAGTTTGAACAAAATATGTAACTTAAGAATTGTCACCACAAAAAAATATTAAAAAAAACACATTTTTTTAAACATTTTTATCTACTTTTTCGTGTGTGCTATGGAATTTTTTTTTTTCTTTTTAATAACAGAACTATACAGTGTTTATATAGTGTTTTTGCGTTCTAATGAACTTTAAACAAAAACAACAGATCTTCTTTCTGGATATTTATTTTCACTTAATTTATTTTACAATTTACATTTATTTTTAGCACTTTTAGGAACTCAAATTTATTTTCACAGTTCAGCACCTCACACACTCTTCAATCAAAGGCGACTATTTGTCTGTCTTAGTGTACTCAATTTTGCTTCTTATATACTTCTAATCTAATCTAATTCAAGCTGCAAAGATATATATCATTTAAGATTCATATCAAATGCATTCCCACAAGCAGACATGTATAATTTCGCGCTAACACATACCGCATGTGGACCTACAATATAAAAATCCAATCTCAAATGAACATAAGCTCTGCAACTCTTGCCCTCCTTCCCTGAAACAGGGGTGACATTGGCAAAGTGAACCATTTTTTACAGTATGGGTGGTCAGCCGCATATCAACCTATAAGTCAAGGAACTTCAGAAACAGAAGTCTCTAGTGACTAATTTGACAGCAAACTCTCGAACGTTCTACCAGCTCCAAGATTACAAAGGGATTATTTAATTTCTAGATTTCTTAGTCCTTTAATTATTGCTACCTACGATCTAAATCTAAATCTAAATCTAAGCTGCAAAGATATGTATCATTTGAGATTCATATTAAATGCATTCCCACAAGCAGACATGCATAATTTCGCGCTTACACATGCCGCATGTGGACCTACAATATAAAAAACCCAATCTCAAATGAACATAAGCCCTGCAACTCTTCCCGACCTTCCCTGAAGCAGGGGTGACATTGGCAAAGTGAACCATTTTTTACAGTATGGGTGGTCAGCCGCATACCAACCTATCAGTCAAGGAGTACAAGCAATTAATACAATCAAATATATATAAAACAAATAAACTCTAAACAATTAAACATTAAAAAATTAAAAAACTACAAAACATATTTTTTAATTTAAAAGCCTCAGCTTTAACCGCCAGCATTACAGATCAACCGCCATTTCTTTCGATCCTTGCATACTTCTTTCATTTCATCCAGAGCCATAACCTTTTTCATACAAGCTCTCCATTTATTATGACTCTGGATATCCCATTCATTCCCTATTTCGAAAATTTGGTCCATCCATACCTTTCTCAGTCTTCCTCTACCACGACATCCATCAATTCTCGCAGCATACACTTTCTTCGTCAGTCTTTCCTCATTCATTCTCTCCAAATGTTCAAACCATCCAAACGATGTACACCTATATTAGTCTACTTTTGACATAACACTATAATAATTATTACTACCTACAATGTACACCTATATTAATCTACTATTTACATAACAATATATTGTTTAGTGAAATATCGGAACCATTTTTTTGTAATGTCAATAGTTTAAATATATAGCAAATATGGCGAGTCAATTTGATAGCTTAAAATTTTGTACAGAAATAGTTCATCTCTGTATGATCTACGGGTTTCAAGGGCTCGAGTGGTATGCGGCTGACCACCCATGCTGTAAAAATGGTTCACTTTGCCAATGTCACCCCTGTTACAGGGAAGGACGGCAAGAGTTGCAGGGTGTATGTCCATTTGAGATTTGGTTTTTATGTTGTGGGTTCACATGACGCATGTGCAAGCGCGAACTTGTACGTGTCTGGTTGTGGGAATGCATGTAATGTGAATCTCCAATGAAATATATCTTTGCAACTTAGATTAGATTAGATTAGAGTGGAGTATAGGTTACATGAAGATGCGTAGTCAAGATAATGGTGATTTCTGAAATTTAAGTATCTTAAAAATTTCTTCTGCACTCTTTCTATTTGTGTTATGTAGACTTTATAATGTGGATTCCAAATGACTGCACAGTATTCCAAGCGAGATCTAACAAAAGCGTTCTAAGTCAATTTGAAAACATCCAATGAGGTAAATTACCGTAGGTATCCTAAAATGCTGAGGGACTTTTTGACTGTAGAGGATATGTGGGCTTGAAAATTAAGCTTACTATCTAGAAATACCCCTTGTATCCTGCCGCCTTTCCTCTAGGGGTGGCCAGTACCTCCACACAAGTGCCTCCACTTGACTCTGTCCTTGTATACTTCTTTCATCTCATCTAATTTCATCACTCTTTTCATGCATGCTCTTCTCTTGTTTCCACTCTGTAAATTCCATTCATTCGCAATCTCATTTATCTGATCAATCCATTGTTTCCTAGGTCTTCCCCTTCCACGCTTACCTATTTCATTCCCTTTATACACTCTTTTTGTCAGTCGGTCTTCATTCATCCTTTCAATATGTCCAAACCATCGCATCACACTTCTTTGAACTTTCACGCTTTCTTTTACTCCGCATTCATTTAGAACCCATTCGTAATTAAATCTTTAATTAAATTGGGTCTGGGGAGAGGTAAATTTTTAAATTTATATTCGTGGAAAACAACATGGCTATTTTCACAGAAAGAGACAACACTACACTTGCTTATATTAATGGATATATTGTTATTGATGCAATACATCTGTAAACACTCAAGATCCTCCTGCGGTAAAGCGCAGTCGATGGGGAATTGATGTTTTTGAAAATTTTAGCATCATCTGCATATAATAATATTTTGGAATGTTTAATGTAAGATTTTATATCATTTAGAAAAATAACAAACAAAAGTGAATAAAAATTGGCAGTTTTGAAATTGGATGATAATTAACTATATAATTTTTGTTGTCAGATTTGAAAATTAGAGGAATAAAAGCACTTTTCCAGGAAGACTGAAAAATACATTCAGACAATGATAATTTAAATAGGTAATATAGGAAGTGGGATGAATAGTTGTTTTGCACATTTGGATATGAACAGTGGAGGGATACCATCGGACCCCGACTCTATTAAGGTCAGCACTAACTAGACGTTTACAGACATCAGATCTATCCACGGTAGTCGAGTGTATCTCACAAAGACTATTTTGTGCAGCATTAGAGGTATTACGAGGGCTGCCCTTTATATTTAGGGATTGGGGAAGTGACAGGGTGAGGAATGATTTTGTAAGAGAAGAATGTGGTGTAAGGGAAAGTGTGAAAGTGAAGATTAAAAGAAGTATGTTAAGATGGTTCGGGCACTTGGAGAGAATGAGTGATGAAAGATTGACGAAGAAAGTATATGTTGCTAGAATAGATGGATGTCGTGGTAGAGGAAGACCGAGAAAAGTATGGAAGGATCAAATCTCTGAAATAGCGAATGAATGGGATATCCAGAGTCATAATAAAAGGAGGACTTGTATGAAAAAGGTTATGACTCTGGATGAAATGAAAGAAGTATGCAAGGACAGGAAGAAGTGGCGGCTAATCTGCAATGTTGATTTCTAATGTTGGTGTATTCATTTGCTACATTTTTTGCATAGGAAATTTTTGACTTTTTTTGTATAGATTTCTTTGTAAGGTTTTGTTCTTTTTTATATTTAAATGTAATTTATTATTCATATTCCTTGACTTATAGGTTGGTATGAGGCTGACCACCCATACTGTAAAAAATGGTTCACTTTGCCAATGTCACCCCTGTTTCAGGGAAGGTCGGCAAAAGTTGTGGGGCTTATGTTCATTTGAGGTTTGGATTTTATTTGTAAGTACACATTCAGCATTTGTAAGCGCGAACTACACTTGTTGGTTTGTGGGCATACATCTGAGAGCTTTAAATGAATATATCTTTGCAACTTAGATTATAGATTATAGATTATGGACAACCCTAGTGTTGCAATCTGGCAACTGACAGCTCTAACGTAAAGTTTGACATTTTTGAGGTTATGTGTACTGTAACGAGATGAATTTGTTTGTTTGGTGGAATGGAACATTAGATTTGAATTTGAATAAAAAAAGGAAAACAAAAGAATGCAGAAAGACAGAAGAAAAAAAAGCTTCCCTGGCGGGAGAGCCACAAGCATGTGAATTTTGGTTATATGTAATCAATATTGCTGTGGTAAATATAATAATATATATACATTGTGATTGTGGATAAATAAATTATTATTTATATATTGTGATTGTGGATAAATAAAAGTGTTTATAAAGTTTTGGTTCATTATCCTCTTTTGTAAGTGATATGATTCCTGGCGCTATGCACTCAAGCAGTCATAATTCTTCAGAGCACGGCCAAACACCTCATTGAAGATCTTATAAATAAAGTAAGAAAAACCCTCACAGTACCCAAAACTTTTTGACATACGAGCGCTATTTGTGTTGTTTACAGTATTTTAAAAGATTCATCTCGGCCAAAAAATGGAATTAAATCGTGAACATTTTCGTGCGATTATTTTTTCAACTTTCGACGTGGATTAACTCAACAATAGTGCATCGATGAACTTAATTTAATTTTTGGCGATGAAGCTCCATCAAGGACCAGTGTTTATCGATGGTATGGTGAATTCAACCGAGGTCGTAGTTCATTTCAAGACGAATTTCGTGAAGGTCGTCCAAAATCAATTGTTGTTCCGGAAACCATTGATGCTGTGCGCCAACTGATATTGCAAGATCGTCATGTGACCTATCGTGAGATTGCGGTGCTTCGAAACACGTCTATGACATCGTGACAGGTGATGAATCGTGGATTTACGCGCCCGAAAATAAACAGCAGTCGACTGTATGGGTGTTTCAAGATGAGCCAAATCCAACAAAGGTAGTTCGCGCACGAAGCACTTCCAAGCAAATGGTCGCCTGTTTTTTTGGAAAAACTGGACATGTTGCAACTGTACCACTAGAACAACGCAGAACAGTCAATTCTGAGTGGTACACAACCATTTGTTTGCCAGTTGTCTTCCAAAAAATCAGGAAAACCAACCGCCACAGACGGATCACTCTTCACCACGACAATGCAAGCTCTCACACATCGGCTCAAACAACTGCATTTTTGAGCACTCAAAATATTGATTTGATGAGTCATCCGCCGTATAGTCCTGACTTGGCACCAAATGACTTCTTTTTATTTGACATTGTAACTTTAAAGCAACTCAACACCAGGGCCTTGGAACCAAATAAAAGGGATGATTTACTACTATTGAGTAAACTACAAAGAGGCAAAAAGAGACGGAGGGGCTGCAGGGGGTCTGGCAGAAATGCATCAAGTGCAGATCGACAGCATGTAGTCCCACCCGCAATAGTAAAACTGGCTGTGTGGAATGCCAGGTCAATAGGGGACAAGGTTGATGATCTTGTAGAGTTGCAAAAGACGCACCAGCTAGATATCTTGATGCTGTGTGAAACCTGGCATCAAACAGATGGTCATAGCATTAGAGCCTTACGTGATGCAGGATTTATTGTTGTTGAGGCTGCCAGGGAGAATACATCCGATGGTGCTCACACTATTGGTGGCGGAGTGGCAATCATTGCAATGGGTGCATTTAAATTACAGAATATTAATATTAGCTATTCTTTCAAGACTTTTGAATGCATCGGCTGTCACATACTCTCACCTGGTGCCTCTCTAGTCATCGTGGAAGTGTACAGACCTGGATCAAAGGTACCGGAGACAGCGTTCTTTGATGAGTTCAGAACCCTGATGGAGAAATGCAAGAGCTACTCCTGTTCTTTTGTTGTGACAGGTGATGTAAATATACACACCGAAGATCTAAATTGTCATTATGCAAAAAAGTTCCACGAAATACTGAAAGATCTGGGATGTATACAATGGATCACATCTCCTACTCATGATGCTGGTGGCACTATTGATGTGGTCATCACAAGGAGTGAAACATTGCGATTGCTGGGCGGTATAAATGTCATTGACATTGGCCTGTCTGACCACAGAATGCTCACGATGAATGTTGACTTCTCGAGACCTAGGGCTGCATACCATGTGATTACCACTAGGACATGGAAGAATTTTAATCTGGATGGTTTTCTCATGGAACTACAGACTTCGGAACTCTTGGACTTACGGGTTCTAGAAACCATGCAGGTGGAAGAAATGGTGAATAAATATAACACCATTTTATCTAGCCTAAGAGCCTAATAAATAAAACAGCACCTGTAAGTACTTGGAGAATAAAAAGGAGGAAACCCGATGATCGGTGGTTCGATGATGAATGCCATGAAAAAAAGATAAGTCTGAGGAAAAGTGAACGAACCTACAGGAAGACTAAATCAAGAGAGAGCAGGCAATTATGGATAGCAAGACAGGGTGATTACAGAAATTTCATACAGCTGAAAAAAGAGATACATTGGAAACAGAAAATTGAGGAAGAGCGTGGAAATCCGCGAAAGCTGTGGAACTGCCTCAAGGACCTGGGACACCTGACTGCAGCGAACACAAGTGTCTCATCACTTAGGGCTCAGGAACTGGCAGATTTCTTCAATAATAAAATAGAGGACTTATTTTATATTTAGGATTAACCTGTGATGGCTCATATAGTCTGGAGGCAGTGATCGGAAGTGTTTCTTTGTGTAATTTTGCCTGTGTTGAGGAGGATGAAGTGCGGAAGTGTATCCTTTCATTGCCCAGCAAGCAGTGTCGTTTGGATCCTATGCCTATGTGGCTACTAAGGGCATGCTTACCAGTAATGCTCCCTATTATCACTAAAATAGTGAATCTCTCAATAAAAAGTTCACATGTGCCAGTGGGCTTAAAAACGGCAACTGTAACACCGGTCATAAAGAAGCCGAACCTGGACTATGATGACCCTGGTAACTTTCGGCCAATATCAAATCTGCCAAGGTCAAGGTGTCAAGGTGTCAAAGT
Source organism: Agapetus fuscipes (assembly GCA_951799405.1). NCBI lineage: Eukaryota > Metazoa > Arthropoda > Insecta > Trichoptera > Glossosomatidae > Agapetus > Agapetus fuscipes. The sequence continues at coordinate 16,950,146 of OX637350.1, forward strand.
GTCAAGGAGGTTCCATCGGACTGGAGAGAGGCGGTCATTGTGCCAATTTACAAAGGTAAAGGTGACAAAAAAGACTGCCGTAACTTCAGACCGATTAGCCTTCTTAGTGTGCCAGGTAAAGTGCTATGCAAGATTCTTATCCAAAGGGTAAGATTATCCACCCAGGAGAAGGTTTCAGATATACAATCTGGCTTTATGCCGGAAAGAGGTTGCGTAGATTAGATATTCGCGCTTCGACAGATAGTCGAAAAACAGCTGGCCGTAAATAAAAAGGTCTACGCGGCTTTCGTAGATCTTGAGAAAGCCTTCGACTCGGTGGATAGAAGTATGATGTGGTGTGTGCTTGAGAGGTATGGTGTGAACAAAGCACTTCTGAACGCGATACGCGCCATCTATGTAAATAGCAGGGCGTGTGTCAGGGTGGATGGAGAATACAGCGAGTATTTTAATGTGTACAAGGGTGTGAGACAGGGTTGCATAATGAGCCCATGGTTATTCAATATAATCATGGATCTGTTAAGGTTTGAATAGTTTTTTCTTGACATTTAAATTTATAAGTATTGTTATGCCCTTAATTACACAACCAGTGAAATATTGTTACAGTCAGGTTCGTTTAGAGTTCTTTACACACTTGTCGTAGCACTTATTGTTCATTTGTAGCACTAGATGGGAGAGACAGAGTGCTGACGTCCAGCCTCGATATCTCTCCTTGTTGGGAGCACGCGGGATGTCTGGTAGAGGTGTTTGGACAGAGCGGTTGCTCGATGTCGCTCGTTCCAGCTTCCACGATGCGTGTGTAGCGCGGGTAGCAACGTCAGAATCTTAAATTGCCCAACAATTACTCCCGGCTGTGTGTATGTGTGCGCAGATGGAGGGTTACGTTTGGAAAGTCAAAAGCATCCGCACGAGTCCTTCCGATTGCGTATGTAAGTGTGCATGGAGAGATAGGACCGTTTGGGAGGTAACAAAAGCACCCGCACGATTCCTTCCGTAACACACGTGTGTGTGTGTGTGTGTGTGTGTGGTGCAGGGGGAGAGTTTCCGTCTTAGTGCAAGCCACTGATTCATTACCAGTACCTACGGGGCAATTTGCACTGCTCCTCACATAGGCAAGGCTTCGGGTGGAATCGACCCAGTTGGTACTCTTTATCCGAGAAACTAGCTCTACAAAGAAAGGTTGAGACCACCTTGGTTCTTGTTATCCAGCGGAGCCGGATTTGGGAGGCCAAGTACCATGCCTTGAGATAATCAATGGAATATCTCCCTGATGGCTCAAATCTCATTCCTTATGAAGAATGCTTGTTCGATTTTGCGTATGAGTTTATTTGTCTCAAAGCGCCATCTGTGGGTGTTTCTCTGAAGCTCACTGACACCACAGATCATTGTGTTAAACAAGCGAATCTGGAAGGGCATGGCATATAAATTGGAGAGAGAAAAGTCGGAGTTCTGCTTTATGCTGATGACGCAGTATTAATTGCTGATTCAGCAGCGGAACTTCAGGCAATGCTCTCTAGTCTGAACCATGCTCTGTGTGTAAACAAGTTGAAAATTAATGCAAGTAAGACGAAAGTACTGATTTTTGACAGAACGGATGAAAATGAAGAATGCACGTTTATGTTGAATGGTACGAAAGTTGAAATTGTGGATGAATTTAGATACTTGGGAAGTATGTTTGAGAAGAATGGAAAGATGACAAGAGAACTTGAGAATAGGGTGTGCAAGGGAAAGCAAGTGGTCGGTGCAATAGGAAGAATAGCAAAGAACAAGCGATTGACGATGGATCTGAGAATGGCGGTACACAATGGCATATTGTTACCGACTTTGATGTATGGAAGTGAAGCATGGACAGTGAACGATAGCGAAATGAGTAAAGTATGTACGGTGGAAATGAAGCATTTGAGAAGCATGACAGGAAAAACTCTGAGGGATAGAGTTAGGAATGAATGGGTAAAAAAAGAATGTAATTTGAAAGAGGATGTGAAAGTTAAGGTACAAAAGAATGTGATGAGATGGTTTGGGCATGTGGAAAGAATGAATGATGATAGACTGACAAAGTATGTATACAAAGAAAGTGTGAAAGGAAAAAGAGGGAAGGGACGACCGAGAAAAGTATGGAGTGATCAGATTGAGGAGATTGTGAAAGAATGGGATATACAAAGTGAGCGTAAAAGAAGAAAATGCATGAAAAAGGTGATGGATATGAATGAATTGAAAGAGGTATGTAAGGATAGGAAAAAATGGAGGCAACTCTGCAGAGGCTCTGGCCACCCCTAGCGGAATGGCGACAGAGTTACAGTTACAGCCCATTATTTCTAAAGTGCTTCAACGTGTTGTATCATCTCAGATCATGCAATATATAAAATCAAATAATCTCCTTTCTGTAACGCAGAGTGCATATCGAGTGAACCACTCCACGGAGACTGTTATGCTAAGAGTATTATCTGACTTGATTTCTGGTGTCGAAGGTGGAAAGGTGGCTTTACTATCCACACTCGATATGAGCGCTGCATTTGATACAGTGGATCATGCAATGCTGGTTGATAAGCTGTCCATAGAGCTTGGTTTTTGTAATGGTTCGCTTGACTGGCTGGTATCCTATTTGTCTGATCGCTGGCAGTCCGTATGTTATGGTGGAACAGAATCTTCACTCTATCCTGTCAAATATGGGGTGCCGCCGTACTCGGACCTATATTATTTATCTTATATATAAATTCCATTGACAGGATAACAAATAAGTGGGGCTTCTTATCCCATGGATATGCGGATGACCGCATATTATACAGGTTTGCTGATCCTGATCAGAAACATCTGCTGGAAAATGACATAGTAGGATGTATAGGGGAAATTGCGCGATGGATGGCACATTGTAAGCTTAAACTTAATCCATCTAAGACAGAGATAATGTGGATCTCTTCCCCGCGCAGACAGCACCTTTGTGGGACTAACTCTATTCCTATTGAGGGTGTGAGTATCAAACCATCCTCAATCTTAAAATTTCTTGGAGTATATATAGATTCTGGACTTTCACTGGAAACCCAAATATCAAAAACAGTAAGTGCTGGAATGTTCCAGATTAGATTGATCAGGAGCATCAGGAGATGCTTGCCAGTCGAGGAAACCAAGGCTCTTTTTGCTGCATTTGTGCTCTCCCGGCTTGATTACTGTAATGGGATATACAGTGGCTTGCCACTTGTACAGCTGGGCAGACTTCAATCTGTGCTTAATGCTGCGGCACGTTTGATCTGTAATTTAAAAATTACTGAGCACATCACACCCTCACTCAGGGATCAGCTTCATTCAGGCTGAAAATAAAGGAGAGGGTGGAGTACAAGGTCTGCTTAACTGTATTTAAGTCCTCGCAGAACATTGCGCCACTGTATATCTCAGAGCTATGTGTGGGGGACACAGTAGAGGGTAGGCGGGGTACCCTGAGGTCTGCATGCAATACTGCTGTGAATAGATTCAGGGTTCCCTGCAGAAGCAACATGGCCAATTATTTAGATTGTGCCTTTTGCATTGCTGGCCCTCTGCTGTGGAATGCCTTACCACACGAGCTGAGAGCTGTGGAGAGTACAAGTGCATTTAAGTCAGGATTGAAGACATGCTTGTTCAGGAGGGGCTATGGCTCTGCAGTGCCCTTGCAGTGAATTCACAAAACGGCACTAAAAATATTGTCAATTTATTATTATTATTATTTAGTCCCGTATTTAAAAAATAAAATAAGAGGTCAACGTTTGTTGACACCTGAAGAAGCGGTTGATGCGTTCAGAATGCATGTTTTGGAGACACCTCAATCAGAGTGGCAAAAGTGCTTTGACAATTGGTTCAAATAGTCTAAGAGCTAGACGTATGAAACCTTACCTCATCGACTACCAGGCAGAGACATGGTCAGGCTGGTAGTTTGCATCGAGTACATGATTTTTTCACAGATCTGCCGTTTCCTATCCTGGAGCGTTTTGGATGCGGCCTCTTCAAAGAGGCCCAAAAAATGGTGCAAACTACCTCATCGACTACCAGGCAGAGACTAGTAAAAACTAATGCTCCATATTAATTACCTGCTTTTTGCATTAAAAAAAATATTCCAAACCTGGAGCGTTTTGAATGCGGCCATTTTTTTGTAAATTATAAAAAACGATCTTTTGAAGTTAGTTGTATGAGCCATGGAAATAAAGTAAAAAAATATGATATTACATACATTACTTGTAATAAGAGGATAAACATACTACAAATTTGTATTTCCAACCCTTCTTGTTCAGGAGAAAAGGGGGTAAAATGTTATTTTTTACAATATATTTTATAACTCAAAAACAAAATAGAAATTGTGATATTTTTGTACGTAAAATATAGAAACATAAATTTTTATACAATAATGACCTCTTACATATTCTTGCTATCTGCTGTAGTTTCAGAGCATTTTCTAAAAAACTTTACGGCAGTTCCCGTTTTTGGTTCAAAATTCGGTTTGAACGTCTTAGTATTTTATTTTAAAAATTTATAAAAAATACCATCACCTAGAAGATTAAATTTCCTTTAAAACTGTATGAATATTTACTCTTTTATTGTGAAAGGATTGTATGTTATAGCGGTTTAACTTTTGTAACGTATTTTGATGGTTGTATATAAGTACCTACGATATATAGCACGAGTATCTGCGTAATATTATGATGATTTCATATTATCATCATAATATCACGCAAAATATGTTACCACAAGATTAACCGCTATTCTGTTCAAACCTTTCACGATAAAATAGTTTATATCCATACAGTTTTACAGGCAATTTAATCTTCTAGGGGATGGTATTTTTTATATATTTTTACAATCAAACACTAAGGCGTTCAAACCGGATTTTGACCAAAAAACGGGAAACGCTGTAACGGTTTTTGGGAAAATATTTCACTTCAAACTTTATTTTCTCTGAAACTATAGCAGATAGCAAGAATATGTAAGAGGTCATTATTGTATAAAAATTTATGTTGCTATATTTTACGTACAAAAATATCACAATTTCTATTTTGTTTTTGAGTTATAAAATATATTGTAAAAAATAACATTTTACCCCCTTTTCTCCTGAACAAAAAGGGTTGGAAATACAAATTTGTAGTATGTTTATCCTCTTATTACAAGTAATGTATGTAGTATAATATTTTTTTACTTTATCTCCATGGCTCATACAACTAACTTCAAAAGATCGTTTTTTATAATTTACAAAAAAATGGCCGCATTCAAAACGCTCCAGGTTTGGAACATTAATTTTTATGCTAAAAGCAGGTAATTAATGTGGAGCATCACCTCTTACTAGTCTCTGCCTGGTAGAAATGAGGTAAGGTTTCGTGCGGCCGGCTCTTACCCTAAAACGCATGCAAAAGTGTATAGATCGGAATGGTGAATATTTTGAAAAGCAATAAAGCAATTTTCAATGATTAAGTAATATTTGTTTTTGTTTTCTAATCCCGAAATATAAAAGGCAACCCTCGTACTAATAGGAAAAGGTTCTTCAAAGCTTGAGTGAAAAAAATCATTCATGCGTTACATATGGACAAACCGTTGGTGTATTTATTTTTAACGAAATAAACTTCATCGGGAATATCTTGATGGTTACGCTTAGACTTTGCGTATTTCCAAAAATGACGAGGATTAATTTTTATGGACTTGGTAAATAAATAAATAAATATATGATTCAGTACCTCAAGTAAAACATTGCGGTTATACCTACTCTAACAGCAGAAAAATATATGGAAGTTACATGAGTATCGCCACTAGTTAATGTAGAACTGTAGCAGTTTCATGTATTTTTCCTATCCAGTCACATAGATTTGTAATGTTACCCCACCGAGAGAATTTTGAAATTTAGAACTTAATTCCTTAAATTATACAGCAAGGGTTGCAGGGTGTGTGTTAATCCGAATATTGGGATTTTATTTTGTCAATACACATGCAGCAACATGTAAGTGCAAACTTGCATGTTTCTGCTTGTGGGTATGTGTTGAATATTTATCGGAAATGTTTATTTATCTTTGCAATTTAGATTATGGATTCAGACTTCATTAGAGTAGATTTATGCTGAAAAAAAAATTGTCATGTTTGTTTATTGGAATGTGTTCCGTCCTGTTTCTTATAATACTCAATTTTCCACTTTCCCTCTTTGAGCATCTTATTCATTCACAATTTCTCTGTTTCTATGAAATGTTTATAATAATTATTTGACATGTTATTTATATAATTTAAATATTTTCCATTTGAATAAAATATTGCCATGCCTTATAATAATGCACATTTATTTTTTATTTATTTAAAATCAATTAATGGCTTTCGCCTTTTACAATTACAAAAAAAAATACATTTAAAAAATCATTGCATATATAAAGATAGAACAGATTTGAAACTTAAAATAAAAGTAAAAACTCTATATAATCTTAAAATTGGAGAAAACGAAAAACTACTAAAAAAACATAAAAAAGCTAAAATGAAATCCTTGCATATGCTCGTAAAATAAAATAAAATAAAAATAAAAACATATTAAACATAGACATAAAATAAAAAAAAAACTATAACATATCATAAACAAAATGAAATATCTATTACAAGCAAGAGAACAGTAATTTAATCAACAAGTACAACAAACTGAGACCTAGCAGCTGGAGGAAATAATTTTTTTAACAAAGTCCTAAATGAAGCGAGATCCAAATTAAATATGTCAATATCCGACAAATATTCATTGCCCAGTCGATGTAAGCGGGGAATTATTGTCGATCTTATATAATTTGTATTATGGTTGTCTATATAGAACAACTCGCGATTTCTAGTACATCGTGTAGGTATACGGAATTTTATGAGCTGCAACAAATCAGGGTTGTCAAAACAATTATTTGTAATTTTAAACAAAAAAGTTAAATCCCCAATAATTCTTCTGTCCTCAAGAGATTCAATATGTAATCTTATTTTCAAATTTTCGTAATCTAAATCATGTCGAGGTATACCCAATTTGTAATTTATGAACCTTAAAAATTTATGTTGGATCCGCTCCATATTGTTGATATGGACATTGTAACTGGGAGACCATATTTGGGAATTGAACTCCAGCTGACTACGGACTAATGACTTATAAAGTATTGCAATTGCGTTTACATTTGTGAAATCGCCAACAGTGCGAAGGACAAAGCCCAATGTTTGCAATGCTTTTCCGGTCATTTTTGTTATGTGGCTCACAAAAGATAATTTCTCATCAAAGATAATCCCAAGATCTCTTATTTCCGTAACCCTGTTCAGTTTGTCATTTTCGATACAGTAGTTGAAGTGTATGGGATTTTTGTTTCGAGAAAAAGTTATACATTGACATTTTTCAACATTTAAGAATAATTTATTTCTGTGACACCACTATGACTCTGGAGGAAATGAAAGAAGTATGCAAGGATAGAAAGAAATGGCGGTTGATCTGTGATGTTGGCGGCTAGGGTTTGTTAAAGTGAAATTGGTTTTATGATTTAGTTTTTTATGTCCATGTATATATTGTTATTTTTATTCTTTGATTTAAAAAATGTAATTTGTCATGTATGTTCCTTGACTTATAGGTAGGGACTGGAAAATAGTGGTGTTATTTTTTAGGAAATTCGCGTTATTTTTTTGTGAAATTCGCGTTATTTTTGATCAAAAACAGGGAAATTCGCGTTATTTTTCATGATAAACGGGGAGACTTGGTATAATTTTTAGGGTTGATTTGATCAAAATAAAGGTTTATATAATTGCAAAACAAAATATATTACTAAAATTTATTATATAAACAACAATATGTACCATCAAAAACAATGAATAAACAAAATCTGAATCAATACGAGTATCTGCAACCGAAGATGGTGGAAGTACCCACCGAAAACGTTTTTGCAATAAAAAATACTCAAGTGGTAGGTACAAAACAATCTTTTTTAATTTTAGTTTCTTAAAAAAAATGTATATTATTTTTTAAAAGAATCCTCTTTTACAAAAAAAAACATTGATTGAAAAAAGTATTAATATTTCAATGACACTCCGAATACCCTGCAAATATCCTTTTAAAATATTTAATTTTTGTGCATATAGTCTCTAGATGAGGGTTATCTAATTTTTCAAGGGATATTGGCTTTTATGAAAGCTTCAAGTTGTGCTCTTGGCTAATCCAGCAACAGCTTCACTCCTTGAAGTATTTTCCTTCATTGATGTCACGATTCAAGTCTGCTTGGATGATCCAGGACAGTTCTGCGTATCATTAATTTTTTAATAAAATAGATTTGTGGATAGAAATGCAATTCGCCAACCTTCTCTGCCTGGCCAGATACAGGTATTAATATCATTAATTAATAATTCATTATTGTTTATTTTAATGAATTATTCATTTATAATTACCCAATTACATCTGTTGAACCAGGGTCAAATTTATGGTCAAATGACCCAGGCGGGGATCGAACTCCGCGTCTAGAGTTCTAGCGTGTTTTTAAACGTTGAAAGATCAGCCCACTTGGCCCTCTCGGTTATAACACCGACCAATTTTCCTGTGTTTTGCACCTTGCAAAGGGTTTTCGCAGGATTTTTTTCTTTCCAACAAAATCGTTGCGTTGCAAAAGCGATTCATGACAACTTTTTCGCACAATTTCTACCAAAAGTACGAAAATTCGCGATATTTGCGTAAAACCTCAAATTTCGCGTTATTCGCGTAAAAACATCAAAATTCGCGAATAAATTCGTTTTATCGCGATCGCGAAATTTTCCAGTCCCTACTTATAGGTTGTTATGCGGCTGACCACCCATAATATAAAAATTGGTTCACTTTGCCAATGTCACCCCTGTTTCAGGGAAGGACGGCAAGAGTTGCAAGGCTTATGTTCATTTGAGATTGGGTTTTTATATTGTAGGTCCACATGCGGCATGTGTTAGCGCGAAATTATACATATCTGCTTGTGGGAATGCATTTAGTATAAATCTTAAATGATATATATCTTTGCAGCTTAGATTAGATTAGATTAGACACCACCTGCCCAGTTCATTTAAATTGTTCTGAAGTATATAGCAGTCACCTACATGTTCTATTCTTTTGAATATTTTGAGATCATCAGCAAAAAACAAACATTCTACAAGAGATGAGGGCATCTCGCCAGCCAGATCATTAATATAAATGAGGAAAAGTATTGGTGCAAGATGGCTCCCTTGCGGCAAGCCGCTTGTTGCCTCAAAACTATTTGAAATGGTATCCTTTATCTTAACTCGCAACAATCGCCCCGATAAGTAGCTTCTAAACCATTCTAGCAGAGCACCCGTCAATCCTAAAACGGATAGCTTATTAAGAAGGATGCTATGAGGCACCTTGTCGAATGCCTTACTGAAGTCCGTATATATGCTGTCCATTTGACATCCATGTGCAAGACTTTCGGCTATAGCATTTTCATAAATAGCTAGATTTGACAGAGTTGACCTGCCCGAAATAAATCCATGTTGTTGAGGCTCAATGATACGAGATATAGAAGGCATAATTTGTTCCAGCACAAGAGACTCAAATAGTTTCGCCATAGAGGATTGAAGGCATATTGGTCTGTAATTTGAGATATCCGTTTTGTCACCTTTCTTGAAAACCGGTGTGATATTGCCAATCTTCCACACAGATGGAAAAACTGCGTTTTGTAAGGATATGTTAAAAATTATCAGAAGAGGGATAATAAGAGCATCGGCACATCTTCTCAAAAAAATTGGTGGTACATTATCGGGGCCGCATGATTTCTTTACATCAAGTTGGAACAATTTAATTTCTAATTTTTTTATTGGAATATGACATTGAGACAGGTCGATCATTTTATTACCAACACGACAGGGATCAGTCACATTAGGCAAATTGTCTACATAAACATTACTAAAGTAATCAGAAAATTTGTTAACAATGTTGTTTACTTCACTTACACATTCATGATCTAGAAACATCTGTACTGGGTAATCATTATCACTATTGGACAATGACTTTTTTAAATTTCCATAAACTTTTAGCGTCGGTCGTTGTATTCTCTGCTTTTTTTATATAATTGGTATAACATACCACCTTTAATGTATTGCACTTGGTTCTCAGGTCTCTGAACGCATTGAAGTGCTTAATATTAGATGATTCTTTGTAAGTTCTGTGTGCCGCCTTCTTCTCCTGGATCCTCTCAATGAGTTCACGTGAGAACCATATAGGATATGTGCTAGCTCTGTATTTCTCATGTGGTATAAATTTATTTATAGTATCATATAGAATGCCATAAAACACAGCGATTACATATTCAATGTCCTCATTTTGTAGAAATGACCAGTTGCATTTGAAAAGAAAGTCAATCGCACTATCTTAGTCCCCCTTGTTATAGTTAAATGAGAAGGTTTCCCTACTGTTACATTTTGTAGTTTTCAGATTTATATTAACATGTAATGGAGGATGATGAGTGTCAACTGGTACTAATTCATCATTGGATAGATCTACATATAAATTATCAATGTTAGAAAAAACTAGGTCGAGAAGGCGATTTCTAGAATTGCAGATAAAGTTTCGCTGAGTTAATCCCAGAAAAATAGTTGATTCTATTAGTTCTCTGGCGCCTTCATTGTTATCTTCATTAACTGGAAATGTGCCTATATTTGGTGACCATTTGACTCTGGGTAAGTTGAAGTCTCCAAACAATAGGAAACTGGCTGTTGGGTGTTTGCTCTGTATTCTCTCTACCTCTTCACAATACACTTTGTAACATTCTGATGGTGATGCTGGTGGGATATAAACGTTCCCAATTATGATTTGATAATGATGTACTTTAATTAAGACAAACAATTGTTCAATGCTATTATTATGGATCCTGATCGATATGGATGAAATATTTTTTTTTACTGCAATTAAAACTCCTCCTCCCCTCTCTTTTCTGCTCGTGGTTTGGTTCCGATCGCATCTTTACATATTGTATGCAGAGAAGGACAATTCAGACGATTTAATTGTGCTATCAAGCTATGAGCTATGAGAGAGAAGCTATGAGAGAAGAATGTGGTGCAAGGGAAAGTATAAAAGTAAAAATCAAAAGGGGTTTGTTAAAATGGTTTGGACATATGGAAAGAATGAATGACGAAAGACTGACGAAGAGAGTGTACGCTGCAACTATGAATGGAAGCCGTGGTAGGGGAAGACCGAGGAAAGTATGGATGGATCAAATTTCCGAAATAGCGAATGAATGGGATATTCAGAGTCATAACAAAAGGAGAGAGTGCATGAAAAAGATTATGACTCTGAATGAAATGAAAGAAGTATGTAAGGACCGAAAGGAATGGCGGTTGATTTGCAACAATGGCGGCTAGGGCATAAATTCTAAGTGTAATATTAAGTTTAATTTTAATTTTACTTTATTTTAAGTAATTTTAATTTGTAATGTGTCTCATTATGAATTTCTGTATATCATTTATAATTTTTTGTGCTCCTTGACTGATAGGTTGGTACGAGGCTGACCACCCGTGCTGTAAAAATCGGTTCACTTTTGCCAATGCCACCCCGATGGATAACAAAACAAGTAATCGGTGGTTTTTGGGTAAAATTCATCAAAATTTCATTGTTTTCTTACCAAGTATAATGAAAATTATCCCGCCAGAGCCGCACTTTTGCCGATGATTGCCTAGTCCAGTCCATAGATAGATGAATTGAATGAACTATCTAATGGTGAATGATTTTTTGAATGATTGAACTATTCTAGAACTATAACTAGGCCTGTCTTAGAGCTTTATGGATTCCGTGTCAGAGGGCAAGGGCTTCATACCCATCAAGGGTGTCATTATTTCCAGTTTTCCAGCACATTATTTCCTGTTTTTTGGTGTATATTTCAAACCCAAAATAAAAATACCAGCAATTCTTACTTAGCCTTCACAAGAAATCTAAATCTAAATCTAAATCTAAGCTGCAAGGATATGTATCATTTGAGATTCATATCAAATGCATTCCCACAAGCAGACACGTATAATTTCGCGCTCACACATGCCGCATGTGGACCTGCAATATAAAAACCCAATTCTCAAATGGACATAAGCCCTGCAACTCTTGCCGACCTTCCCTGAAACAGGGGTGACATTGGCAAAGTGAACCATTTTTTACAGTATGGGTGGTCAGCCTCATACCAACCTATAGGTCAAGGAATAGAAATAAGAACCAGTAATCCCCACTTCGAGTGAAGTGGTTGACAGTGAAAGGCAGGCTCCGACCTGTGAAAATAAATAGGTTCCATATGTCACATTTCTCTAAGAAGTTGGATTTTTGTGCAGCTTAGCTGTGATAAACTTTACTTATAGGTTGGTATGAGACTGACTACTCAAATTGTGAAAATTGGTTCACTTTTGCCTTTTTGACCAGTCCGTAATCTAGTGGCAACACTTCGGGCTCGTAAATGGAAGGTTGAGGCTTTGAATCCCGGCGGAGCACAAAAAGTATAGGTAAATACAATTTATATTTTCAAATATGCTCTTTGCTGGATTGAAAAATTACACCTTTATAATATATATAATTGGTTGTTTTTTTTTTTTTTTCAAAGCACCGTTTACACTAAAATTTAGTCACAAGAGCCCTTTATTCCGGGTATGACCTTTGAAACAGGTGCGTCTTCAGCTTCCTCCTGAAGCTTGCCCTGTCCTGCTCTTTCCTCACCTCAATCGGCAACTCGTTCCAAGCTCAGCCTTGCGGAGCCTACATTAGCTGACCTTAGAGTCCTGGAGCTAGTGGCTTGCTGCATCTGACACAGTTCTCTGAGGTATTCTGGTGCCTGTCCATCTACGATGTCTTTTATCATGACACACAGTCTTTACCGCACTCTTTCTGAGAACTTGAGCCAGTGCAACTTCTGCATAATTGGCGTGATATGGGAGTACTTCGATGTTCCAAAAATCAGTCGTGCAGCCGAGTTCGTCACAGATTGTTCACCTGTTCATCTGCTTATTAGCGTACAAGGTGCTGCAATAGTCGACTTTAGACATCACAAACGCATTTACCAGTGCTTTTATAGCATTGGGTGGTAAATACCAAAGTAATATAAATTATCATTATTATTTGTCCCCCCTATTTCAGGGAAAGTAGGCAAGAGTTGCAGAACTGTATTAATTTAAGGCTTGGGACTTATTTTCTATGTACATATCAAATACATCTATCGCTTTTCAGTTCTTGGATTCTAAATTTCTGACCAATAAAATAAGTAGGAAATGCATAAAGCGCATAGGATCATAGACGGCGATCTAGGTTTTATCTATGTTTCCATGTATTATTAATCTCGTTTACAGCAAAAATCCTAGATTGCCATCTATGATTATGTGCAATTCATGGATAATGAGCTTGAACAAATCTGATACGCACAGAAGCATGAAAAGTAAACAGCACTATTGTTCCAATATTTACTTTGGCCTCATCATCCCAGTCTGACATCAGCTCTAAAGGGCACATCTATAATTTGTCTGTATGTCAATACCACATCTGATAACAAACCCCGCCTTATCTATTGGAAATAGTTACTAGTGCAGATAACGCAGCTCAGATGTTCAATATTAAATACATCCCCGTGCACGCTCCAAAGCCAATCAGTGAGTGATTGAATGTCGCGGCAGAGGCATCGCTGGAGTGTGGAATTTTTGTGAAACGTGCTTTACAACGCCAAAAAATGGTGTGCGAACATTTGGTGGAGACTGTTTCATCTGTGGAATCGTTAGTAATAAGTTTTATTATAATTTCTTTAATAAATTACTCTAATGAATTGGAAGGTGATGTAAGATGGCCAAAGTAGCTGAAAAATTTCATCATTCTATAATCTTTAGTTGCAAAGATATATTCAGATTTAATAATGTGAATCTTATTATAGGACTTATAGGTTGACCTTGACTTATAGGTTAGTATGAGGCTGACCACCCATACTTTAAAAATGGTTCACTTTGCCAATGTCACCCCTGTGTCAGGGAAGGTCGGCAAAAGTTGTGGGGCTTATGTTCATTTGAGGTTTGGATTTTATTTGTAAGTACACATTCAGCATTTGTAAGCGCCAACTACACGTGTTGGTTTGTGGGCATACATCTGAGAGCTTTAAATGAATATATCCTTGCAACTTGGATTATCGATTATAGAATCTTATAAACAGACACGCATATGGGGTGCTTACACAAGCTGCATCTGGACGTGCAAAATCAAATCTCAAATGAACACTAGCCCTACAATTCTTGCCGACCGTACCTGAGACAGGGTTGAAATTGGCAAATTGAACCAATGTTTACCGTATGCGTGGTCAGCGTCACATTGAACGCTTGAAACCATGCTCAGAAAAATATTCATTATATGTGCAACAGGTTTTTCACTTATGTGTCTATTATCTAATTTGTGAGGATATGTTGACATTTGAGATTCATATTTATAATGAATGTTTAAGTGTGCGCTTACACTTCCTGCATGTGTAGGTACTCACAAAATAAAACCCAAACCTTAAATAAATCATAGACTTCGCAATTTTCACTTTTCAAAAACGGACTGGATTTTTTACAAACATCCATTACGTTTCTACAAAATCTCCTTTTGGAATCAAATGCACACATAACAATAAAATATACCTATTCATTGTAAATTCTGTTAACTTCTTAGAGCATGTTAAAATTTTTGACCATTATTAAATACTATAGTAAAATTTATGACACATCTTTTTGAATTCTATCAGGTTAGACCATGTTATATTCGCAGTTTTCTATCAGGTTAGACCATGTTCTATTCGCAGTTTTCTATCAGGTTAGACAATGTTCTATTCGCAGTTTTCTATCAGGTTAGACCATGTTCTATTCGCAGTTTTCTATATGCCAATGTTTTGCTTGTTTAAAGGCATAAATATTTTTTAATTTGTATGGATTATGTATTAAAATTAGTATTGATTTTAAATGATAATAAAGTTTTAAAGAATAAACACGTCATGATTCGATATTTTCTCAGCATATAAGAACTATTTGTCTAATTTAATTAATCATTTATAATACTTACTCATTTCATAATACTCATAAATTGTAGCGTGATTAGAAGTTACTTCACTGTAATTTATTTTTGTGATACACTTTTCTACTGAGCTCGCACTGTAACTAAAACTGGGAGTCCCAATCAGTGCTTAGGTGAGTCGAAATTTGTAACCCTTTTTAGGCTATTTAAGACATCACAGTCAAAATGTGATTAAGGGCGAGCCAAACCTGGATTAAGGGTGATTCAAGCAGTGCGGCCGACCCGGGCCCTCTGCTTCCTAGGAGTTTATGTTCATGTGAGGTTTGTAAGTGCACATGCAGAATGTGTGAAAGCATACTGACAAGTGTCTGCCTGTGGACGGTATTGAGTGTGTCAATATATGTTTGCAACTTAGATTATAGACTTAGCTGGGCGTAAGAGGATAGGCTGGCTTCCACCGCGCAAAATTAAGGAATTCTTTAAACGCTACTTCTATATGCATGCCTATGAAATGAAACATTAAAATACAACCTATTCATATAATATGTTTTTAATGGTAGATGGGTTTGTGGCTCAGTCAATAGCTCAGGTAGAGTGCTTGCATTCCTTGCAAAATAAAATACCGCCAAGGTTTACTCAGCCTTCACAAGAAATGAGTAACAGTCCCTTCAGAAGCCGGAAACCCCCTACTTAAGTTGTAGGCGTAAGGTCAGTCCTTTTACCCGTGAAAATAATTAGGTTCCACTAATTATTTCCAAATGTATTATCCAGTTTGATTATCCAAACAAATTGATTTGTGTTCCCTAATTAGTTCAGATAATGTATTTTTTTTGCATTTCAAGTCATCCATTACTTGTTTTCTGGGTGACCACCCAAAGCATGTCCTTACTTTTACAGGGTGGCAACGATAAAAAAGATTTAGAAACCATAAGTTAGAGTGTTAGATAACAGCTCAAGGTTCATTCCTCTATTTGCATTCCTTGTGTTCTAGTGTGCAGCTAATGCTGGGTGTTATCTAATTATACAAACAAGGTTCATTCCTCTATTTGCATTCCTTGTGTTCTAGTGTGCAGCTAATGCTGGGTGTTATCTAATTATACAAATAGAAAACAGAGCATACTTCCATCTGGCTGACTAAGCCATGTTGATGTTTGTAAACAAAACATTATTTTAATGCTTTTTTTCTAGTAAATTGATTGTATGAAGAATATAATATTTAATCTGAGTTGCAAAGATAGCACACTTAATTAATTACATGTGTCTGCTTGTGGGCATGCATTTTAGATGAATCTTAAATTTCCATATACCTTTGTGACTCAGATTACATAGATTATATTAATATATGCATGCCCACAAGCAGAAACATGTAATTGTGTGTTTACTCATGCTGTATTTGTACTTACAAAAGAAAACCCAAACTTCTAATCTAATCTAATCGACGTTGCAAAAATATGTAACATCGGGGATTAACATTATATGCATTTTCACAAGCAGACACGTATGAGTTCACGCTTAAACATGCCGCATGTGGGCTTTCAATATTAAAAACCCAAATCTCAAATGAACATAGCCCTGCAACTGTTGCCGACCTTCCCTGGAACAGGGGTGACTTTGGCAAAGTGAACATTTTATACAGCATGGGTGGTCAGCCGCATACCAACCTATAATTCAAGGAACATACACGACAAATTACATTTTTGAAATAAACAAATAATATGTATGAATATGTATGAACATCAAAAAAACTGTAGTGATTTTGTACCTAACAGGGCTGTTAATTTTGAATTTTAGAATGCTGCTTCATTGGTTTCCAAAAAACAAAAGCTTGGAAAAAACAATAAAAAATTTGCGTGTAAGAAAAGGGCATGCAAGAGTTTTATTTAATAACACCCAACACTCAAAGACCTTTACATTGGTGACCCCTGACTTGGAAAAACAGTTAAAAAGGGTGTTATTCCAATTAAATTGAAACAGCTGGCGGGAACAAACTCAGCAGATAGCACAATCGTGAAAAGACTGTGGTTACATCGATTACCACAATCCGTCCAAGTTATCTTATCTGGGTCAAATAACCAACCGCTGTCAGAGCAGGCAGCAACGGCAGACCGGATCATGGAGGTATACCAAAACAGCGAGCATACTGTTGCTGCGACCTCCCAGTCCTCCGCTCTCACTGCATCTTCTACGTCACCCAAGACTGAAGAATCCAACATGCAGTATATAATTAAACAACTGGAAGCAATCAATAAAAGGTTAGAGCGCCTTGAGCAGTGCAACCGAAACCGCAGCCAGAGCCGTAACCGAAATCACAACCGTGACCTGAAAAATAATCAGAACGGGAAACAGAACCAGCAGACAGGTTACTGTTACTTCCATAATAAGTACGGAAACAAAGCGTACAAGTGCACCGAACCCTGCAAGTTTCCGGGAAACTTCACAAGCCCCCCACAGTAGCAGCGAGTGAGGAGCTAAAGAAAAATTGCTGCAGACTTGTCATCAGAGACCAGCGGTCCAACAAAAGGTTTTTGATCGATACTGGGTCTGACATATCAGCGATCCCAAAAACAGTAAATACACCTCATAAGCTAGCATCACCAACACTGTATGCTGCAAATGGTACAAGAATTCAGACGTATGGCACGCACACCATCTCCATTGATGTAGGCTTGCGCCGTCTCTTTTCATGGACGTTCATCATTGCAGACGTCACTCAACCGATTATAGGTGCGGATTTTTTAAGCCACCACAATCTTCTCGTGGACCTCAAGAAGAAACAACTCGTCGATGGTACCACAGGGCTCATAGCCATCGCTAACCGGTTGCTAGGCCCATCAGATGGCCTGTCAACTATTGACGTGAATAACAAAGACGATTATAACATGATACTTCAACAGTTCCCAAGCATCACGAGACCTCAAATCCATCATGCATCTACACGACATAGTGTCAAGCACGCCATCCAAACAACTGGACGCCCTGTTTTTGCGAAAGCTCGTCGACTAGCACCAAAACAGTTGGAAGCTGCTAAGGAGGAGTTTAGAAAAATGTGTGAGCAAGGTATCTGCCAACCATCAAAGAGCAGCTGGTCGAGCCCACTGCATATGGTCAGTAAGCCCAATGGAGATTGGCGACCATGCGGCGACTATAGACAGTTGAATGCTCAAACGATACCGGATCGATACCCGATCCCGAGTTTACAGGATTTCTCACACAAATTGAACAAAATGAGCATCTTCAGCACTATTGATCTTACTCGAGCGTACCACCAAATTCCAATTGAAGATGATGATGTGAAAAAAACCGCAATAATCACACCGTTCGGGTTATTTGAATTTAAAGCGATGCAATTTGGATTGTGCAACGCTGCACAGAGTTTTCAACGGTTCATGCACAAAGTTCTGCAAGACTTGGAATTCTGTTTCGTCTACATAGACGACATCCTCATAGCATCAAGAGATGCAACGCAACATAAAGATCATCTCAGACAACTGTTCACAAGACTCACCGAATATGGACTTGTGATCAATCCTGACAAATGTGTCTTCGGTGCTCAGGAAGTAAAATTCTTAGGCCAACTCATCAACAAACAAGGGATAAAGCCCGCTGAAGAGAAAGTGAAGGCAATTTGTGATTACGCGTTGCCCACAACTGCAAAAGACTTGAGAAGATTCTTAGGAATGATAAATTTCTATAGAAAATTCATCCCCA
Organism: Agapetus fuscipes; assembly: GCA_951799405.1. Lineage (NCBI taxonomy): Eukaryota > Metazoa > Arthropoda > Insecta > Trichoptera > Glossosomatidae > Agapetus > Agapetus fuscipes. Next base: position 16,968,816 of record OX637350.1, read on the forward strand.
AGGCAATTGAAAAACAGCAAATACTCTACGACTCCATCGCGAAAGTGAAAAAAGGGGACAAGAAACCGATCACATGGACAGAAGAAATGATTCACGCTTTTCAACAAACAAAAACTGATCTGGCAAACGCAACATTGCTAATACACTCTGATGAAAATGCAGAAATCTCCATCATGGTGGACGCATCCAACACTGCAATGGGAGCCGTCTTGCAACAATGGACCCACAACCAATGGTCTCCGCTGGCATTCTACTCCAAGAAATTTTCAGCAGCTCAATTGAAATACAGCACATATGACAGAGAGCTGACAGCACTATATGAAGCTGTAAAATATTTCCGCAGAATGTTGGAAGGTAGAAGCTTCCATATTAAAACGGATCATAAGCCCATAACTTATGCATTTAACAAAAACAAACAAAACGCATCTCCACGACAAGAGCGACAATTGGATTATGTGTCCCAATTCACCACGGACATAAGATATGTGCCAGGTGAGGAAAATGTTGTTGCAGATGCACTTTCAAGAGTGGAAACTATTGCAATTCCACCGCAAACCGACTTCGAGCAAATGGCAGAAGAACAAAAACAAGATTCAGAACTAGAAACATTTTTCACTGAAAATTCTTCACTCCAGATGAAACAACTATTAATTCCCGGAGGCAATAAAATGATTTGGTGTGACACATCAACAGGAACTATAAGACCATTTGTTCCCAGAAGTATGAGAAAAAATATTATACAGCAATACCATGATATCAGTCATACTGGACCAAAGCCTACGTACAAATCAATAAGAACAAGGTACGTTTGGCCCAACATGCAAAGTGACATAAAAAAGTTGGTAAAGACATGTATCAGTTGCCAAAGGACTAAAACATCCAGGCACACAACAAGTCCACTGCAAGAATTTCCTACACCAGACGAAAGATTCCAGTGGATACACATAGACTTGGTAGGACCACTCCCACCATCTCAAGGACAAACCTACTGTCTGACCATCATCGATCGATATACAAGATGGCCAGAAGCTATACCAATAAGTGAAATCACAGCCAAAACAGTGGCTGCCGCTCTGATCACAAACTGGATAGCAAGATTCGGCGTTCCTGCAACTATTGTCACTGATCAAGGACGACAGTTTGAATCCCAGCTATTTTTCGAAATCACAAAAACACTAGGAATCAAACACAACAGGACAACAGCCTATCACCCTCAGTCTAACGGCTTAATTGAAAGATGGCATCGTACCCTCAAGGCTGCTATCAAAGCTCACACAACAGTGAAATGGACCGAACATCTCCCGATGATTCTCCTTGGCTTGCGGAATGCTATTCGCGAGGACATTGGACACTCTCCAGCAGAACTGACGTATGGAACTACCCTACGACTGCCAGGTGACTTCTTCCAAGATACAACACCAGCAGAACCAGGTTCATTCGCAAGAGAACTACAGCAGTCATTACAAGATATAAGACCAACACCAACAGGCAATCATGGGAAAAGACGGACCTTTGTACACAAAGCACTGAAAGATTGTACACATGTGTTTGTGCGAACTGACGCTTCTCGTACTCCACTACAAGCACCGTACGAGGGACCTTTCTCTGTTGCCAAAAAGAGTGAAAAATACTTTTCAGTAATGATAAAAGGTCAAGCTAAAAACATCACCATAGATCGTTTGAAACCAGCTTACATGCCTGAAGATACAACAGAAACTACAAACGCAGACCCAAAACCAGTACCAGTAGTAGCTAGAGAAAACACACCAACAACTGCTACTCCTGCAACTCCTGGGACTCCTGCTACTACAACCACTACAACAAGATCGGGCCGAAAAGTACACTTTCCAGACAGATTCTACTAAAAACCTAAGAGAAGTCAAGATTCACCGATCACCACTTTCATCGCATCTGCCCTTGGCAAATGCTGGAGGGGACCTCTGTAGTGATTTTGTACCTAACAGGGCTGTTAATTTTGAATTTTAGAATGCTGCTTCATTGGTTTCCAAAAAACAAAAGCTTGGAAAAAACAATAAAAAATTTGCGTGTAAGAAAAGGGCATGCAAGAGTTTTATTTAATAACACCCAACACTCAAAGACCTTTACAAAACCAACACAAAATTCTAATTTACAATTAAAAAAAAAAAACCTAGCCCTAGCCCCCAACATTGCAGATCAACATTATATAGATTAACCGCCATTTTTTCCGTCCTTACAGATAGGTTTAGCCTGATAAATACGACAAGTTATAATAAAATTTAAAATAATAATAATAAATGTTTATTCCAAATGAGATTTTTTTTTTCACCGGCAAATGTCAAAAGGTCTATGTGACTAGGGTCCTTAGCAACCGATAAAAAAAGATTAGTTTGCCTTTTCACTAGCTACCGGCAATTCTTTTGTGTATAGGATTTATGCCGAGTCTGTTATTACACCAACCTGGTACATATTTTATCCTTAGAGCTCCAGACTTGTTTTTGCTTAATATATACTTACTTTGTGTTTGTTTTGTAGGTTCTCAGATGATGTAGTGTACGAAGTGATCGACATCGACTTGGGAAGTGGAATCTTCACTACGACTGAAGATATTATGACATCATTGGCTTCTTTGGTATATTCAGATATGGATACAAGGTATGAGGATCTTTCTACAGCTCCCCTGCACCAAGCCAAGTGCTCGCCACTGCTGGGACGCTCTCTCCGGCATTGCGTCCCCAGCAAATACAAGCGGCAAGAAGTCATGATCTCTGTGTGATCCCCGCCTGCCGGACCAATGTGCTCCATCAGCCTTGTGTTGGCTGCTCAACATTCTGGCCTCCTCGATCTCCCTGCTCACACCTCGATATATTCCCAGCTGGTGCTGTGCGCTTCCTATTGCTGCCCGAATATATATTAAAACGGCGTATGCATGCTTAGAAGAGTGGATCTGTGCGTTTGATAATTATTTTGTTTTATATGCAAGTACTTATTTAAGTACTTCCTCCCCTGAATAATGTATTTAATGGAGGGCAGGAATACATGCTCCAAAAGAATTTATCCCTTTCGCAAAAACGCAACTAAGCTACATGTTAGTGTAACTTCTTGCATGTGGCAATTCGGGACCTATTTATTTTTACGGGTAAAGGGGCCGGCCTCACACCAAACACTTCCAGTTGAAATGGGGGTTTCCCAGCTCCCGGGGGGGCTGGTTCTCATTTATTGTGAAGTACACATTGCCGGTATTGATTTTGGGTTTGAAATAGACACAGAAACGGGAAATAATTTCTGACACCCTCGGTAGGGGCCGAACCCTTGCTCTCGGCATGAAATGCAAGCATTCTGCCAACTGAGCTATCGACCGGACTTTTTACGAGCTTGGTCGTCTCTACAAAGCGCCAATTCTCAAGCGAGACCCAATTGCTGTAAGGCTGGATGGACCTTTTGATGACCGGTCTTTGGTAAAGATTTATGAATTTTTCAACCCAGGGAAGAGCAAATTTGAAAACATAAATGGTATATTTTTTGTGCTCTGCCAGGATTCGAACCTACAACCTTCCATTTACGAGTCCGAAGTGCTACCACTAGACCACGGATCGGTAAAAAAAGCAATAAATTATAATATTAATGTGAGGTGAGGTGAATGAATTACTTAAACAAAAGCACCCTCTTTAATTCTAGATATTAATTATGATGCCTCTATGGAGCACTTGCTCCTAGTCTGCTTCCTTCTTTTACTGCGTGCTTCAACCCAGAACCCTTTCAGCTTATCCAACAGCTTCCGTCTTGATCCAGTAGCCTTCTAAAGGTCGCTTATCATTCTAAATACATCTCCAAATCTTTAGATTAACCTAGAGATAGCTAGGTACATTTTTGTTAACCTTGATCTTTGAAAATTATAAACATTATTTTTGGCATTATTTATAAACTAATAATAATGTTTAATCTTTGTATAATCAACAAATTAATAAAAATCATGCCTGCTAAGTAAGTATGTAAAATAGTTTTATCTAAATGTGAGTCAATGTTATTTTGGGTCAATAGTTTTCTTAAATTCATAATGTTTGTGTTATTTTGTTGAAAAATTAATAAAATGTGTTGCTTGTGATAATGGCACTGCACTAAATTTATCGAAATTTTCATGGTCACTTAAAAAAATTGAATGCGACACTGATGTGTATTTGACGGGCCTTCTTATTTTTGTAAGACGGCAGGTTTTTTTTACATTTCTTAAAAAAATGGATTTTTACTCACTTATGTGATTGAGTCAGAATGAGGTCCCAAATTGAAAATTTCGCATCCCAGGTCTAGATGACTAAGATCTCCTTCTTTTCTAACCGTCTCCATTTTTCTTCAACTCCGTCTCTGAACAGCGATGTGAAACTACCATCTCAAATTTTGCAAGACACAATTTAAAGTACGGTCATTTGACATACTTACAAAGTAAAATAAATTCAAAATTTTAATGAAACTTTTTTCATATTTCATGAACTATTTGTAGAGGAACTTGCATTATTCTCGGCATTTCCTTGGCATCGTAGCCAACATCTTCAGGAGGCGCCCTTGCTGCGCAACGATGAAGAATAAACCAAGAGAGTTTTCTCTGGCCTACTCCTCTCCGTCCTGGTATCTTTTCTTGAATTATCATTGAAGGAGTTGATTCTTTTCCTCTCTCATTTATTGTATTCTACCTCCAAACCTTGCATGAGGTGGCCAGCATCTCCGCAGATGTGTGTATATTTTTTTCTTTCATCTGCTGGACATTTATCACTCTTCAAGCACTTTGCTCTTCTTTTTTCCCCACACTGCAGATTCCAGTCATTTTGAACCTCGCTTATTTGATCAATTCATTTTTTCCCCGGCTATTGCCTACCACTGGTATTCCTACCTTTAGTATTCCCTTTTTACTGCCTTTTAGTCAGTTGTTCATCGTCCATTCAAGAATCTCTCATACAGACTGTTATTTGTTTGACCCATGTGTAATTGTGTACCTTTAATAGCGTTCATGAAGTGCTTGCGTACTGATGATGCCTGTCTTGCTGCAGAACCACCTCGATGTCTGAAAGCTCCTCTGATGCGTTTGACGAGGTGGAAGACTGCAGACTGACTTTGGCGTACGAGAGACTGCACACCGTCCCAAAAACTCTCCTAGACCGGTTTGGACCCATGCTCAAGATCCTGGACATCAGCCACAATAGAATAAGGTAAAACAAATGAACTTCAAGTTGAGGCAAAAAATGTGACATAATTCAGCTGGGTTAGGGGTTAGTTCCGAATCTGACTACTACCGGCTCTGGCACTGTTATCCATACAAACTATTTTGGCACTGACTGCTCATTTTGCAGTTATAAACATTTGTTGTGTCTTTTTAATGCAAAATAAGATAAATTTTACCTGCTAAATAGGTGAAATCTGTGGAATAATTTTTAATGTTTATATAAGTATTCAACTTCCTACTTACATTTTACTTATATCTGAGTACATTATAATATCCAAGAAATCCTGCTTTAGAAGTAATTTTACATAATAATAATTTTAAGGAAGTTTTTCATTTAATTGTGAATTACTATGTATTTCCAACTTATATTATAGTTTGTAAATACAATTCAATATTGAATGCATCCTGTATTTGTTTGTTTTTGATGATTAGTCATTGGGTAATATTCCAATAGGAATTATTTACATCCTGCCTGTAACTAACTAAAAATATTATTGAAAAATGAGTTTAACTTTGACCTTAACAAATCATGTTATGTCAATTTATTGTTCCATTCCTAATCCTTATCTAGGTTTGTTTTGCATGTAAATATATATAAGTATAAATTACACTTTCATTATTTGACAGATAAAATGGCAGCTGACATTTTTCTGTTGCTGAATTTCTTTTGGGATTTGGTAATAAAAACAATAATATGAAGTTTATACGGTTTTTGTGGTTTTTCGGGTAAGACCATGGTCTACATGCAGCTTTTTTATCTGCTGACGTTTCCCCTTCATGAGTATAAAACCGCTACACCGTTATAACTCGCCTTGAAAATGCCTTCTACTCATGAAGGCGAAAAAGCTGCATGTAGACCATGGTCTAACCCGAAAAACCACAAAAACAATTCAGTATACTCGTATAATACCGACCATGAAAGTGTAAGTGAAAGTTTAAAACTTTATTTAATATGAAGTTTATTTAAAAAAATTACAAAATGAACACTATTAGCCCTGCAAACAAGTAATGTAAACTTCCAAACATTTTTATACCTACTTGTGGTCCTTGTAGATCATTTTGTATTCTAATCTAAGTTGCAAAGATATGTTACATTAAGGATTCACATTATATGCATTTTCACAAGCAGACACATATAAGTTCGCGCTTAAACATGCTGCATGTGGACTTACAATATAAAAGCCCAAATCTCAAATGAACACACACCGTGCAACTTTTGCCGACTTTCCCTGAGACAGGGGTGACATTGGCAAAGAGAATAATTTTCTACAGCATGGCTGGTCAGCCGCATACCAACCTATTGCTGGCGACATTTATTTTTTTGAAGTTGGTACAGTAGCACTGCTGCCAACTTGCTTTAGGAATTTAGAACATAACATGTAGTAGACCAAAGTACATTATAAATCTAAATCTAAATCTAAGCTGCAAAGATATGTATCATTTGAGATTCATATTAAATGCATTCCCACAAGCAGACATGCATAATTTCGCACTTACACATACCGCATGTGGACCTACAATATAAAAAACCCAATCTCAAATGAACATAAGCCCTGCAACTCTTGCCGACCTTCCCTGAAGCAGGGGTGACATTGGCAAAGTGAACCATTTTTTACAGTATGGGTGGTCAGCCGCATACCAACCTGCAAGGAATCAGTCAAGGAATAAAGCTCCCAAGTATTATACTTACCAAGGAGGTTATTTGATTATAAAGCTCCCAAGTATTATACTTATCAAGGAGGTTATTTGATTATAAAGCTCCCAAGTATTATACTTACCAAGGAGGTTATTTGATTATAAAGCTCCCAAGTATTATACTTACCAAGGAGGTTATTTGATTATAAAGCTCCCAAGTATTATACTTACCAAGGAGGTTATTTGATTTTGTTTACATTTTTTCAGCAACTTGGACTTCTTATCACACTTCAAGAACATCACATCTCTCATAGCTGACAATAACTTCATCAATGAAAGCACAACCTTCCCACATTTACCTCACCTCCAATTACTGTGGTAATGTTTATTATTCAGCACTCATTGAAAATACAAATAAACGTAAACCATTAGAAATAGTGAAAGTTGAGTGGGTATACATATTATTCCTTCAGCTTATACAACAAAATAAAGTGCCGCTTTTTACTGACAGACCAATATATTAAGCAATGAAAACCTCGGGTGTAGGAAACATTGGCGTACTCAGGATCAAATCTAGGGGGGCGCAGGTTTTGGAAATTGAAGATCATCTTCACCTAAATTTATCGCCGACGGGGGGAGGGGGGGGGGGAGTAGGCACACAATTTTCTCTAGGGGGGGGCAAGACATGATCGAAAAATGGTCATTTTAGTAATTGCAATACTTTTTATTATTATTACTATTATTATTATTTTTTTTTTATTTAATATAACACATTTAGAGTAGGTTACATTTTACATTTTACATTTTTTTTTAAACATATCTATTACATTATAATTCAATAGTTTTATAAGCTGTGCCTCACCAAAAAGAGGCAAAGCTCTTGTGTGTGGTGAGGGATTTACAATCAATTTAATCAATTTCAACTAAGCTACACATATAGTGTAACTTCTTGCCGCGTTATCCCCGAAGGGGTCGCATGTGGCGAGTTGAACCTATTTATTTTTACAGGTAAGGGGGCCGGCCTTACGCCAACCACTTCAATTGAAGTGGTGTTTTCCCAGCTCCCGAGAGAGCTGGTACTCATTTCTTGTGAAGGCTGAGTAAACCTTGCCGGTATTATTATTTTGGGGTTTGAAATAAACACCGAAACGGGAAATCATTTCTGACACCCTCGCACTCGGTGGGATTCGAACCCGAGCCCACGGCATGGAATGCAAGCAATAGTAATAATATTTAAGTTTTTTATACCTATAGTTAAGTTATAAACTAGAAATTTCTTTAAGTTACTTCATATACTTAAGTTATAAACTTAGAATGTGTATTTAAGTGTGAAGAGATTTGAGATGTAAAGAAATCAAATAAAACCAAAAAAAACCGAACAATAAACAAAAATATAAAACAGGCATTACATTACATAAAACTTTAATACCAATTTTGGATTATTTAGGTTAATTTTTCTCTTCCGGCTCATCTGGCTCTTCCTGGGTACACTCAAGGTAGAAAAACTCCCATTGAAATGAGATGGTTTGCATAACGCTGCTCCTTTATTTGTTAGTAAATAGGTTCCACTTGAGACATGCAAGTACATTTGGTGAAAAATTCGTAAAAAGTTGCACTTAATGTGCAGGTTAGTTGTGTAGTTATTGCAGATCCAAGAAGATTAGAATCAGAATGGGAAAAGACTGCAAGAAGATACTAAGTTGTAATAATGATTATCTTATGTAAGACTTTTTCCTCCTTATTCATCAAAAAAGGTTTAATTTTTAAACCAGTTTTCTCATACTAAAAAGTGGGTTTAACTCGGGCTTTAGGTTCAATCAATCTAATGAATTAGGCCGTTTATATTTATAGGTTAAACCACTGCAAGATCCAAACCTTGTTCCCCTGGATCAGAAAGCTGCAGCAGTCTTGTCCCGGACTCAAGCACATCTGTCTGATGGGCAACCCGGCCGCTCCCAGCTACCTCAACGGGGGAACCTTCTACGAATACCTGCAGTATAGGTGAATACTCCAAACAATATTATCTGATCTGAGTTTAGGTAGCATGGACTCAGCACAGCTTTGAATTTACAACTTTTTTCTTGGCGGGCAAACGTCATACTTGTATTTCTACTTGTGTTAACCTCAGCCCTTAGCAACCAATCACCAAATACTCGTTTACGCTTTCCCCAGCAAACCGACCCCGTGGCTACAATTTTGTCTTTATCAATTCATGTGTGGACCTCATTGTTATTCTTATGCTATGTGAATAATGTTATTCTTACCCTATGTGAATAATGTTATTCTTACCCTATGTGAATAATGTTATTCTTACCCTATGTGAATAATGTTATTCTTACCCTATGTGAATAATGTTATTCTTACCCTATGTGAATAATGTTATTCTTACCCTATGTGAATAATGTTATTCTTACCCTATGTGAATAATGTTATTCTTACCCTATGTGAATAATGTTATTCTTACCCTATGTGAATAATGTTATTCTTACCCTATGTGAATAATGTTATTCTTACCCTATGTGAATAATGTTATTCTTACCCTATGTGAATAATGTTATTCTTACCCTATGTGAATAATGTTATTCTTACCCTTTGGAATAATGTTATTCTTACCCTATGTGAATAATGTTATTCTTACCCTATGTGAATAATGTATTTTCTACCCAAGCACTTCTGACAAATAGTATCCCAGGCAAGAAGAATATAAAACGTTGTACACTAGAGACTATTTGTCTATCTTTAACCGTTACAATGAAACTTAATTTATTTACATTCGTCGCTACGTGCATGAATCACTTAACTTAAAGACACTAGTGTTGCGCTAGTGTGCAAGTTTATTGGCAGCCAAAAAAATGCTGCACACCTATTAGTCCACACCATAATAGAACAACTGTTTTCTATTTTACTCAGGCACTGCGAGCGGTGTTGGCACAGTAAACTATGATCACAATCAGCAATCTCCATCCTGATTTATAAGAGATTTCTCACCTTTGTACATCGTCCTTGATTCAAGGTCTATTATTACCTCACATATAAATAAAACTACCGACAAATAGTCATAAGTGTGTCCGTTTAATTCAATTTAAAGTCGCTATGCTAACATTGAGAATACCGGGCCTTATTGTTCGCATAATTGTGGAGTTTAATCATGTAAAAACATGCTTGAATTATAATTGAGAATTTTGGCTTTTCCAGATTATTTGTCATCTCCATGTTCCCGCACCTGGTGCACCTGGATGACCGGGCGGTGACTGAAGACCAGCGCACGGAGGCCAAGCGCCTGTACAAGCGCCCGCTGCTGGAGAGGATCACCAGCTTCAGCCAGAACGACGCTCCGTCCTACATACAGAACAGTGCCATGGCGAGGTGGAGGACCCTGCACCACAAGATGCTGGGGCTCTTTGAGAATACTGGACCCTCTGGCGAATCTACCAGCCGGAATCTGCTCGTTTAAACAATCCTTCTCTTTATGTTAACTCTAACAACGATCAAATATCTTGGTGATTATTATTTTGGATATTGCAATTCTAAATGGGGATTTAATGTTTTGTCTTTCAGTTTTTAAAAGTGAAGCCACTAAAAGAAACCTGTGTGTGTGAGAGTGGTCTTTCTTTTTCTGACAGACTCTCACCTAAAACTATATAAAAAATAACTTGGAATTTTTTATTTTGGTTGCCCCCGCTCTATTCACAAAAAAAAAACTATGGGAACCCACCATGCCAAGTGTGTGATTGGTTGTTTGAAATGCAAGCCCCAGTCCTGGGGTCCAAGGGTCAGTACTGTTGGTGAGGACCTGACATGGCAGATGAAGGCCCTCCACTACGTTCAGACAATCTAAATGCGCCCTTAGAGTAGCAAGTAAACAAAAAACCACCTTTTCCAAAAATAAATATCATGTGGGGTCTCATATTGTTTGTAATACAGTGCTCCTAGTATAAAGCATTGCGCTTACTTACCTGCATTTATAAATAAATAAAATGTATAAAAAATAAATCATCCTGTGGAAGTATCGTCATATATTTCATAAATTTTTGATTTAGGTACACAATCGAGGTGAGTTTTACGTGATGTTTGATACTCAGGGCACAGGTGTGATGTGAATTTGATATTCTTCATAACCCATTGATGCATTATTTTTAGCCATAATGCCCTTAAGTGTCTTAGAGCTCTTCTCCCCCTAATATTTTTCTTGAATAATAAGATGGAGTAGCTATGTTTTTCATAATTTCCTGCAACTAATGTATCTTTGGTTTATAATATTGTTGCAATTTATTTGAAATGAGGTTGTAATGTTTTAAATTTTGAGGAACCTGCAGGATAAACATTCTGTTCCTAAATCTTTGCCTGTCCACCATTCAACTATAATATCTTAAAGGGTATTCAATGAAAATACTGTGTTGAACTTGGGCGTAAAATAATTTCACTAGAACAGTAAAAATTGTAAAAATTGAAGAATTATTTGATATGATGAAATAGTAAAACATATGAATGACAGAGCTCATCCAGTCTCAAATGATCTGTGAATCCTTAGAGTTAAAAGTTAAGAGAATAGGAAAATACTCATTCTTTTCATAGATTATCAAAATTTCTGACAGCCAAATGACGAATCATTGTCAAACATGAAAAAAAATTACATTTACACTAATCTATACAATTTACACTAACAATACGAGTATAATAACCAGATGGCACTAGTTTTTGGTTTTAATGATAAGATTTTATTTAACCTCCTGCATTTTTAATTATCTTTACTGCAATCTATCATGCACACAGATAGTCAAATTTTATTTTAATTCAACATTAGCAATTAACCCTAGAAAGATAACGTGCGCCTCAGAGGCGCCTGCGAAACAAATATTTCGCTGCATTTTTGTAACCGGTCCATGTGCAAGCTTGTGTTTCCGAACCAACTCAGTCCTTGGTCATCTCCACTGAGTGACCACCACTTCTGCTCGGTGAGTACCACAGTTTTGTTGCTATGACGATGCATTGCGCTCGAGAGCTCAAAAGGATGTTTGCAGCAATTGCATCAAAACCATTTTTTCTCTGTATTTCATGGTTTCTGAGACTGATTATCTCTTAATTAATAAGTTTGTAAGATGATATGCTACCAATGTTACCTTTTATTTTTTAAATTTATATAAATACAGAACACTGCTGATTTTTTATTACTTTTGATACTTTTTGTAAATGGTTTCTAAAATCCTATATATTTGTATTAAAATAAAACAAATTAATATACAATTATGTTTTATTTACTTATTCATAAAATAATCCTTCATTTAGATTACAAAAAAAAAATGTAATAATGTTAATTTACTGAAATAATAGGTCTTAAATATTGTGCGCCTCCCAGGGGCTAGTTTATCTTTTCAGTACAAAAAAATAACGTTATCTCTCTAGGGTTAAGTGCAAAACAATTATTAACATGAAATGATTGCAACCTAAGACGTTTAAAAACATGAATGATTGCTGGTAACATATTGTACATCTGTAAGCATTAACATTACCTACAATAAACATACACATGGTTTGCAAAGAGGTAACAAATATTCATTGATATGTAATGTAAATAGTTAGAATAAGCATTTTGTGTTTTAATATATCAACAGTATTTGATAAATTAAATAATGACTGATTGTATGAAGTGCCTGTATGAAAAATGCATTGTGTTTTTCATTTGTTATTAAAACCCTGTCCTTTTAGAAATCTTGTAAACATAATTAAAGATTAATTTTACATTATTGGAGTATTTTTTTCTAATATTCTTATCCGACGCAATATTATTAGTCTGATAAGAAGAATACACCTTTTGATTTACCGCCTTGTTATGTTATTTTAAAATAACATATAAAAAAACAATCTCCAAGTGTACAGTGTGTTTTGTGGGCCGAACGGAGCCGAACGGTCACGGAAGCGGCCGAACTGCGCCGTGTGATCTGATCGGGCCGTCGGTCATCAGTTCCCGGCAAGATGTCAACGGATTAAGACGTCAGCGACCAAGCACCAAGCGGTGCAAGAGGGGGCATAACAATGGAGCTCCCTCCTCCCCATCTACTTGGATTTCCTGCCAGCAAGGCACCCGCCTTGTGGACCAGAGGCATAGGAGACATAGTGCATAGGAGCGCCCACCCAGGGGCTCCAACGTGTGGAGGCGTCCGCCTCGTGAACCGCCGCTAGCCTGAGGCGCTGCCCCAGGCCTTCCGTTCGGAGCTCCAGCCAACGGAGTAGGGAGTGTTCTAGTGACAACCTGCAGGTCGTGCCATTCCCTAAATTCCCCTTTTTCCCCCATATTAGTAAAGTAAATAAACCCTTATTTGTTCATGTTAAGCTTATCTTTTAATTATAAAGCCCTTCCCAGAGTACAAGTAAGCAACCGAAAGAAAGAACCCCACGCCCTGAGAGTGATGCTGATGAGAGCTAGCCGGATGTAAGTATCCTGGAGATACCTTTCAATCTTAACATAACAGCCTTTAATAAAAAAAAACATTGAACTTGGCACAAATTTCAAAGGCAAAAAATTGGGATGAGACACGGCCGCATTGCTAGAGAAAAGGCAAACAAATATTTCCCTAAGGACCCTAGTCCTAGACCTGTGAAGTTTGCCCGCCGAGAAGATATTCTCATCTGTAATTTTGTGCCTAATGCATTATTCAGATATTCCAAAGAGTCATGTAAATGCTTATTATAAATCAGTATTTCCTTGACTTATAGGTTGGTATGAGGCTGACCACCCGTATTGTAAAAAATGCTTCACTTTGCCAATGTCACTCCTGTTTCAGGGAATGTCGGCAAGAGTTGCAGGGCTTATGTTTATTTGAGGTTTGGATTTTATTTGTAAGTACGCAATCAGCATTTGTAAGCGCGAACTACATGTGTTTGTTTGTGCGCATACATCTGAGAGCCCCATAACGGGGCTTCCACACGCTTGCGGCAAACGCCTTGAGTCAAGGGCTTGCAAGCGCTTGCAAGCTCTTGGAAAACCAAACAGGGTCATCCACACGCTTGTGCGTGCGTCTGTGTGTGTTAGAATAAGCAAGCATGGCGGACGTCCAGCTTTTAGCTATAAAATTTGGATAAACTTATTTTTATTTAAAAAAAAAAACAAAACAAAAAGAGAGAAACTAAAAAGAAACGAATAATTCGGCAAAGACGATGGTGGATGATCAAAATTCATAGAAACCGTACCGCACCAGAATGCGCGCGCACAAGTATGTGTGTGCCTGGCATGCGCATGCGTGAATTCCCTTTGACTTGCGTCAAAAAACCGACTCTGGTCGGATCGGCGACAAGCTGAGCCAAGGCGGCTTAAGCCACGCCCCCAGCTGAGCCAAACGGCCGTCCACACGCTCGACTTGGCCGAGGTTGGCAAGCGTGTGGAAGCCCCATGAAACCTTACCTCATCTACTACCAGGCAGAGACATGGTCAGGCTGGTAGTTTGCATCGAGTACATGATTTTATCACAGATCCAAAACGCTCCAGGATAGGAAAAGGCAGATCTGTGAAAAAATCATGTACTCGATGCAAACTACCAGCCTGATCATATTATCTGTGCCTGGTAGTAGATGAGGTAAGGTTTCATACGCCTAGCTCTTATGGGGCATCCACACGCTTGCGGCAAACGCCTTGAAGCAAGGGCTTGCAAGCGCTTGCAAGCTCTTGGAAAACCAAACAGGGTCATCCACACGCTTGTGCGTGCGTCTGTGTGTGTTAGAATAAGCAAGCATGGCGGACGTCCAGCTTTTAGCTATAACATTTGGATAAACTTATTTTTATTTAAAAAAAAAAACAAAACAAAAAGAGAGAAACTAAAAAGAAACGAATAATTCGGCAAAGACGATGGTGGATGATCAAAATTCATAGAAACCGTACCGCACCAGAATGCGCGCGCACAAGTATGTGTGTGTCTGGCATGCGCATGCGTGAATTCCCTTTGACTTGCGTCAAAAAACCGACTCTGGTCGGATCGGCGACAAGCCGAGCCAAGGCGGTATAAGCCACGCCCCCAGCTGAGCCAAACGGCCGTCCACACGCTCGACTTGTAAAGAGTTGGCAAGCGTGTGGAAGCCCCATTATGGGGCATCCACACGCTTGCGGCAAACGCCTTGAGGCAAGGGCTTGCAA
>OX637351.1:600000-777728 GCA_951799405.1 Agapetus fuscipes
TAATCTACAAAACGGAACATTAGACTAAGTACTTACATCTTGGCACAGATTCACTTTCCTAATGTCACTCCTGTTTCAGGGAAGATCGGCAAGAGTTTCAGGGTGTATGTTTATTTGAAATTTTGTTTTTTATATTGTAAGTCCACATGTGGCATATATACAAGCGCGAACTTATACGTTCCTGCTTGTGAAAATGCATATAATCTATAATCTAAGTTGCAAGGATATATTCATTCAAAGCTCTCAGATGTATGCCCACAAACAAACACGTGTAGTTCGCGCTTACAAATGCTGATTGTGTACTAACAAATAAAATCCAAACCTCAAATGAACATAAGCCCCATGAATCTTTAATGTTACATAATATGTTTGCAACTTGGATTAGATTAGATGAGATACCCAAGTTCACCAACAAATCCAAGATTTTATAAATATTTTTTACTATATTTTTTGACCGGTCCGTAGTTCAATGGTAACACTTCGGACTCTCAATGGAAGGTTGTGGGCTCAAATCCGGGGGGAGCAAAAGAAATATACCATTTATATTTTCAAATTTGCTCTTCGCTGAGTTGAAAAATTCATAAAGCTATACCAATGACCGTACACCAAAGGTCCATCCAGCCTCTCAAGGTTTACTCAGCCTTCACAAAAAATGAGAACCAGCCCTCCCGGGAGCTGGGAAAACCCCACTTCAACTGAAAGTGAAATGTTGGTGTGAGGCCGGCCTCCTTACTTACTCGTAAAAATAAATAGGTCCCGAATCGCCATAATATATGCGACCCCTTCGGAGGTAGAGCAGGCAAGAAGTTACACTCTATGTGTAGCTTAGTTGGTTTCAAATGAACATAAGCCCTAAAACTCTCGCCGACCTTCCCTGAAACAGGGGTGAGAGTGAACCATCTTTTTACAGTATGGGTTGTCAGCCTCATACCAACCTCTAAGTCGATTATATACATATGTATTTGTATATATCATATTTCAAAGCATTATCTCATTACAAAAATAAATCAAATAAAAAACATCCGCCATAATTTATTTTGTTTTGGACTTCGATGATTTATTTTACAAGAATAAAAACTGGTGATTGTGTGAGCCCGGCGTGATGTCCCCCTTACTATCGAAGTGACCTCCGGAAGGTCACATGATTTTTATATAACTCACTCACCAACCATTAGCGCAAAGGTAAGATGCAAACGTTCTTGCATCGACATGCATTCATGGATGTCGTGGTAGAGGAAGACCGAGAAAGGTAGTACGGATGGACCAAATTTCCGTAATTGCGAATCTAAAATCTAAATCTAAATCTAAGCTGCAAAGATATGTATCATTTGAGATTCATATTAAATGTATTCCAACAAGCAGACACGCATAATTTCGCGGTCACACATGCCGCATCTGGACCTACAGTATAAAAAGCCCAATCTCAAATGAACATAAGCCCTGCAACTCTTGCCGACCTTCCCTGAAACAGGGATGACATTGTCATAGTGAACCATTTTTTACAGTATGAGTGGTCAGCCGCATACCAACCTATAAGTCAAGGAATGGAATTTATCCAGAGTCATAATTAAAGGAAAGCTTGTATGAAGAAGGTGATGAAATGAAGGAAGTATGTATAGACAGAAAGAAATGGCGGTTGATCTGTAATGCTGGCGGCTAAGGCTAGGGTTTCTCAGGTTTTTACATTTTTTGTACATTTAAAATTAGTATTTTGTATTTGATTTTAATGTTTATCCATATTATTATTTGCTTATTTCTAAAATGTAATTTCTTGTGTAGGTATGTTCCTTGACTTATAGGTTGGTGTGCGGCTGACCACCCATGCTGTAGAAAATGGTTCACTTTGCCAGTGTCGCCCCTGTTTCAGGGAAGGTCGGCAGGAGTTGCAGGGTGTATGCCCATTTGAGATTTGGTTTTTATATTGTAGGTCCACATGCGGCATGCGCAAACCCCAACAAACCCCAAAATATAATAACAATGAGTACCAGCCCTCTCGGGAGCTGGGAAACCCCCGCTTCTACTGAAGTGGTTGGCGTAAGGCCGGCCTTCTTACCTGTAAAAATAAATAGGTTCCACTCGCCACATGCGAAACCCTTTGGGGATAACGCGGCAAAAAGTTACCCTATATGTGTAGCTAAGTTGCGTTTTTTTTTACATAGTGCGCGTCGCTTCCCGTTCGACGAAATATTTTCTTGATTTTTTGTATGTTTCCTCATTACAGGTGGCCAACTGCATGTTAGATATAATATCGACCGCTCCAAGGAAGACAGCACTAAGTCAAAAAATACAGTTTTGCAGGAAAGCCAATTGAATGTCATTTATTCCATGGAGAACTTGCTACATTTTTTGCATAATAAATTTTTTGACTTTTTTTGCATAGATTTATTTTTAAGATTTTGTTGTTTTTTTTTTTATACTTACTTAAATGTTATTTATTACTCGCATTCCTTGACTTAAAGGTTGGTATGAGGCTGACCACCCATACTGTAAAAAATGGTTCACTTTGCCAATGTCACCCCTGTTTCAGGGAATGTCGGCAAGAGTTGCAGGGCTTATGTTCATTTGAGGTTTGGATTTTATTTGTAAGTACACAATCAGCATTTGTAAGCGCGAACTACACGTGTTTGTTTGTGGGCATACATCTGAGAGCTTTGAATGAATATATCCTTGCAACTTAGATTATAGATTATAGAACAATGCCTAAACTATTTTTTACATTCATTCATTAACGAATTTAAAAGAGATAGAGACACGGCTGTCATCTTGGTATAAAGATAATGATTTGTTACCTTCAGAAATGGAAATAAGTCAAAAACCTCAATTTCGGAGTTACTTCCTTCTTCCTTGGAGCAGTCGATAATATAATGTCTTAAATACCTACCGTCCTGGATGACGTGAGTATTATTTTTTGTGTTGGTATTATTATTATTTTTTTTTGTGTGTTGGTATTATTGTTATTTTTTGCGCCAGCTTTGTTTTGACGGCGCGCGCCTCTGTGACCTTGACAGTGAAAAACGCGCGATGTCATTCAGTGGCGCGCAACAGTTGAAAATTATAAATATTTCGTATTTTCTTTCATCATTTATTTATTCAGAAATGGCGGTGGATCTATAATGCTGGCGGCTAGGGATACGTTTTCTCAAGTTTTTCAAATTTTTGTAAATTTTAAATTAGAATTTTGTATTTTGTATTTGATTTTATTTTTTATTTTTTTAAAGATCCTGTGCGGGAGGCTCCCCAATTCTTGAGAGTCTTGGGGGTCTATGTCACCCTGGAAGGGTGCCGCAGAGGTGTTGCTTGAGTTCTTGGTTCTGTCGTGAGGCGCTGCAAGGAAGTGGCGATTGATGTTGGTTTTGAATAAAACCGGATTAAATTGGGAAGGGAACACAGATTTTAATGTTTATCCACATTATTATTTGTTTTATTTTTAAAATGTAATTTCTTCTCTTATAGGTTGGTATGCGGCTGACCACCCACGCTGTAGAAAATGGTTCACTTTGCCAATGCCCCTGTTTCAGGGAAAGTAGGCAAGAGTTGCAGGGGGATAATTCATTTGAGATTTGGGTATTTATATTGTAAGTTCACAAACAAAAACGTAAGTTCCTGAAACAGGGATGACATTGTCAAAGTAAACCATTTTGTACAGTATAGGTGGTAAGCCAAAGAGCATCCTATAAGTCAAGGAACATACACAACCAATTACATTTTTTAAATCGCAAGGAATAACATATCGAATGCGGAAGTAAAATGATGTCATAGACAAAAATGTTGCCAACCACCGAAAAGCGGGACGCAAAAAAAAACCTCTATAAAGTTGGGTTAGGTTAGGTTTGTCTATGATTCACCGAGCGCCCGCAATGCAACGGCTATTAGGCGCTTTTTTATGTGGCCTGTTAAAAAAATACGGTAGGAACAGTTTTGTTAGGTTAGGTCACCCGAATATCAAATAACTTTATGTAAGCAATGTCACACTGATAATGCTTTCATATTTGTTTTATGACAGATTTGATAACGAATGCTTTTGGTAAGGTCGTGGATATAATGTGACATGTCGATGCAGTTCATGACATTGAATATATAAAAAAAATTGTATGTTTGTTTTATATTTGATAGTATTTTTGTTGGTTGAATGATTATAAAACATTATGTAATGAGGGTGAAAAATATTTGAATTTAGAACTTTTTTCTCGGCGAGCAAACGCTAGTCTATTATGGAACTTCCGTCCTTTAGCAACCGATAGTAAAATGTTTGCAAGCCATTTCCCTGGCGAACCCGCCATGGTGACATAATATTATCTATGCCAATTCACATGCTAATCTAATCTAATCTAAGTTGCAAAGATATGTTACATTGGAGATTCACATCACATGAATTCTCACAAGCACACACGTACAAGTTCGCGCTTGCACATGCCGCATGTGAACCTACAACATAAAAACCAAATCTCAGATGGACATACACCCTGCAACTCTTGCCGTCCTTCACTGAAACAGGGATGACATTGGCAAAGTAAATCATTTTCTAAAGCATGGGTGGTCAGCCGCATACCAACCTATAGGTCAAGGAACATACATCAGAAATAACATTTTAGAAACAAACAACAATATGGATAAACATTAAAATCAAATACAAAAATTTGGTGAAAAAAAGTTTGTATTTATGTGCGTGTATAAGAGAGAGGGGAATGCAAATTTAAAGCGTTTGCCAAAAAAGTTATTTATTTTATACCTACCCGTTAAATTAACAGATTATTTTTGTTTTTTCATGTTGGCAACACGCAACGACAGGTAGTCAAGGAGGAACGCGCAATGGCGGAATGTCAAAAATAATCACGAAATAATACTATCTTGCACATTATTATAACAACACCGGTCCGCCGTCCAGTGATAACACTTCGGACTCGTAAATGGAAGGTTGTGGGTTCGAATCCCGGTGGAGCATAAAAAATATACTATTTATATTCTCAAATTTGCCCTTCGCTGGGTTGAAAATTTCATAAAACCTTTATCACCAAAGACCGGTCATCAAAAGGTACATCCAGCATTACACCAAATGGGTCTTGCTTGAGAATTGGCGCTTTCTACAGTTACAAACAAACTCGCAGAGGGCTCTTGAGATGTGATACACACAAAAACAGCGCTCACCAAATAAATCAGTCTAATTTAATTTTAATTTTAACATCTCTAACAGGTCGGAACATTTTGATTAAGGACTGCCTTGCTTATCAACCAATACGCAGAGCTTGGTCGTCGCTACAGAACTCTAATACTCAAGCAAGACCCAGTTGCTGTAAGGCTGAATGGACCTTTTAGCCACCGGTTCTTGGTAAAGGTTAATGAATTTTTCAACCCAGCGAAGAGCATTTTTGTAAATATAAATGGTTTATTTTTTGAGCTCCCACAACCTTTCATTTGCGAATCTGAAGTGTTACCACTGGACCACGGACCGGTCATTTTTGTATTTCTGCAATTTTATTAATCTCTAAAACATTTCAAAATAAAGTTGTAATATTCCAATTAAGATTACGAAATGGTTTACAATATTTATTTCTGGTTTTTTGATAGTGAAAAAATATCATAACGCATAAAAGAAGCAACCCAATGTCTGTGTGTTTTTTTCTTGTATAAAACGCAATGTGACATTCAAAAGAATAAAACAGATAACTGAAGATATTTGTGTTGCAGTTTTATATATAAACAATTGTACATATTTTATAGGTGATAAGGAGTGGAGACAAACGCATTGGCAAGCCTTCGATAATAAAGTGTCTAAATAATAAAATTTGTTTACTAAAAAACTACGATAAAAATGCTACCGTTTTGGCACGTACTCAAGAAAAATTGCAGAATATAAACTTGTGCATATATTGGCTGCAAATGCAGGATAACAAACAATCTAATATTATCTAATCTAAGTTGCAAAGGTATATAACATTGGGGATTCACATTATATGCGTTTTCACAAGCAGACACGTATAGGTTCTCGCTTAAACATGCCACAAATGGACTTGCAATATAAAAACCTTTAATCTCAAATGAACATAAGTACACCCTTAAACTCTTACCGACGCCCTTAGCAACCAATACCAGGGTATTTGTATGCATTTTCGCTAGCAACCCGGCCGGGGCTATATTGTCTATGCCAATTCACGTGCGGACATGATTGTCATCTAAATCTAAATCTAAATCAAAGCTGCAAAGATGTGTATTATTTGAGATTCATATTAAATGCATTCCCACAAGCAGCTACGCATGTGCCGCATGTGGACCTGCAATATAAAAACCCAATCTCAAATGAACATAATCCCTGCAACTCTTGCATTTTGCTTTCAAAAGTTCAATATTTTGCTATTTTCTTGGTTTAAACGTTTGTAGTTAAATAAATTTGAAAATTAAAATTAAAAAAAAAAAAATGTCTAAAAAGAGTCTATGGTCCACTCTATTTTTTTCTATGCTGCAGAAACATGGACCATAAAAGCAGCAGAAAGAAGAAGAATTTACGCTTTCGAAATGTGGTGCTGGAGGCGCATGCTCGAATCCCATGGACGGCTAGACGCACCAATGAGTCCATTCGTCGGGAGCTGCGTTTGGATGGCTTGACTCTGGCCAACATGTGTACACGCCGTATTCTTCAGTTCTTCGGACACGTTGTCCGTGGCAATGAGGATAGCCTGGAACGACTGGTTGTGATCGGTGGCTTGGAGAGGAAGAGAGGAAGAGGAAGATCCCCCACACGATGGACCGATCAAATGAAGACAGCAGCAGGCACCTCGGTGGTTGGAGCGTTGCGGGCAGCGCAGTCAAGAGAGAACTGGAGAAGATTGGTTACTTCCACAAGGGTCACAACCGTCAGTTATGAGGAATAGGATTAAGAAGAAGAGTTAAAATAGCTGGCAAAATGTCGCCGAACAGACGAATAGCCCGTGATATACATTCCTTGTATTCGTGCAAATATTGGTAGAAGAGTCTGTACCGGATTTTATTATGTAATACTTTGATAAAGTGTGGTCAACATATATTTCCGTAAAGATTATGTAAAAAATATATTTTTCGTGAAATTTACCTTCAAATACATTGGAGATAAGATGCAAAAGAAATTATTTTTAAAATCTAAAAATAAAACAGTAATTATATTTAATCAATCATTTTAATTAAATAAACAAATTTCTAAATTGAGTGATTCCATTAGAAAGCAACATGTCCAAGGATGAATCTGTGGTAGATGACTAGGAAGTCACCCAAGGACTTCATATCTGAAGCGACTAACAGAGACAAATGGCTAGCACAACAAGGCACTGCCTTTACAAGAGGATGGGGGGACCAAAAGAGACAAATGGCTAGCACAACAAGGCACTGCCTTTACAAGAGGATGGCGACAAACAGAGACAGATGGCTGGCACAACAAGACACTGCCGTAACAAGAGGACGGCAACCAACAGAGACAGATGGCTGGCACAACAAGGCACTGCCTTTACAAGAGGATGGCGACAAACAGAGACAGATGGCTGACGCATCAAGGCACTGCCTTTACAAGAGGATGGCGACAAACAGAGACAGATGGCTGACGCATCAAGGCACTACCTTTACAAGAGGATGGCAACCAACAGAGACAGATGGCTAGCACAACAAGGCACTGCCTTTACAAGAGGATGGGGGGACCAACAGAGACAAATGGCTAGCACAACAAGGCACTGCCTTTACAAGAGGATGGGGGGACCAACAGAGACAAATGTCTAGCACAACAAGGTACTGCCTTTACAAGAGGATGGCGACAAACAAGAGACAGATGGCTGGCACAACAAGGCACTGCCGTAACAAGAGGACGGCAACCAACAGAGACAGATGGCTGGCACAACAAGGCACTGCCTTTACAAGAGGATGGCGACAAACAGAGACAGATGGCTGACGCATCAAGGCACTGCCTTTACAAGAGGATGGCGACAAACAGAGACAGATGGCTGACGCATCAAGGCACTGCCTTTACAAGAGGATGGCAACCAACAGAGACAGATGGCTAGCACAACAAGGCACTGCCTTTACAAGAGGATGGGGTCCAGCAGAGACAAATGGCTAGCACAACAAGGCACTGCCTTTACAAGAGGACGGCAACCAAAAGAGACAGATGGCTGGCACAACAAGGCACTGCCTTTACAAGAGGATGGCGACAAACAGAGACAGATGGCTGACGCATCAAGGCACTGCCTTTACAAGAGGATGGCGACAAACAGAGACAGATGGCTGACGCATCAAGGCACTGCCTTTACAAGAGGATGGCAACCAACAGAGACAGATGGCTAGCACAACAAGGCACTGCCTTTACAAGAGGATGGCGACAAACAGAGACAGAATGATGGCTGGCACAACAAGGCACTGCCGTAACAAGAGGATGGCGACCAGCAGAGACTAATGATTGATTTGAAAGGGAGAAATCAACATTAATTTTGTTTTCTGTCTGTAGTGTTGGCAAGACTGACTATTTGGAATATTATTCATATTTGAATAATTGATGTTCCACTGTCAATAAACAAGAGACCGAACAGTTGAACATCGACCTTCTTGTTGTGAAGTGACATATCGATAATGGAAAAGAAAGAAATGGAAAAAGACTTTAAACCACAAGCTATTTCGGCTACAAGACTCGCGGACGTGATGGAGCCATTTGTCGGCGGGGAGTTTGACCCGTGGCTTAGACGTTTGCGATTGATGATGAAGTTGTACGAGGAGACAAATCTTTCTCGTTGCTTGGCATCTTTCTTGAGAGGTGCGGCGTTTGATCGGTTTGCTGACTTGCCAGAAGAGACACAGGGTGACGGGGAGAAGGCGGCTGAAGCACTCAGCTGTGTGTTTGGTGTCGGACGCTTCTCAGCTTGGAGTCGTTTCTTGCAAAGGCGCTGGCAGCCAGGAGAGGAAGTCGACGTCTTCGTGTCGGATTTACGGATGCTGGCTTCGCAAGCCGGAGTTAAACTGAGTGATAACATCCTCGCGCTCTCGTTGGTCGTTGGGATGCCCGAGTCCGTGTCCAGGGAGCTCCACCTTCAATTGGAATCCGGGGATGGATTGCCACCGCTGCCAACTATTGTCGCTAAAGCGCGATTACTCATCTGCGAGTATCGCAGCCCATTTTTTTCATCGGTGGCTGTAGAAAGAAAAAAGCCCTTGAAGTGCTACAGGTGCGGAGGTCCGCACATGATAAAAGACTGTTTGAAGCGTGGGACGGACACTACCGTCACCTGCTGGGCCTGTCAGGAGTCTGGCCACGTGTTAAAGAATTGCCCAAAGAAGGGAAACGGGCGGAAGGAGGCTTGTGCGCCGGCAGCCTCCATGAAAAATTAACGGCGCTTCCTGTGGTGGAGGCGCGGCTACAGGGTAGGCGCGTCAGAGCCCTAGTGGACACGGGCTGTTCGAGGTCCATTGTCAGGGCGGATTTGTGGGCAGGAGAAAAGTCGGCGAGGCCCTGCGAGAGCGTCGTAGCAGTCGACGGCTCTCGAATTTCTTGTGCAGGACGGGCGGTCGTTGAGCTGGAGGCGCTCGGGATGACCGTGAGCTTGGATTGTTTACTCCTGGAAAAGGTGTTTTCAGGGGCTGACATAGTGTTGGGTATGGATTTTATTAGTGTGGCGGGGGGTGTTTGTGTGTCGAGTGGAAAAAATTTTCTCGCCAAAAATGAGTGTGGTGCAACGGTAGAAGGGACAAAGAACCATCACATAGAAGATAGAGACTTTGATGCTGTGTTCGATAGAACACATGGACGCTGGAAAGTTGCATGGAGGTGGAAGGTGGGGCCGCCAGAGCTAACCAACAGAGTCGCCGCGTATAAAAATAATTTTGATAAACCAAGTAAGGAAGCCTACGAGGACGAGGTCCAGCGATGGATTGAGGAGGGCTGGTTGAAGCCGACTTCAAATCAGGCGCAAGCAGGATTGCTGCCTCTGATGGCGATCGTCCAGGCAAATAAACATAAAGTTCGCCCTGTGTTGGACTATCGCGAACTTAATAAACATGTAGAAAGTCGGCCAGGTGTTGATGCAGCTGCATGCGATCAATCGTTGCGAGAGTGGCGGCGGATGGCAGAGCCCCTCGTGTTGGTGGACTTGAAGTCTGCTTACCTTCAGATCGAGGTGGACGAAACTTTATGGCCGTACCAGACGGTGAAGTTCCGAAATCAGACTTATCACTTGACTCGTCTCGGGTTCGGGCTTAATTGTGCGCCAAGAATAATGAGTCGGATCCTTGACTATGTTCTTAGTTTGGACGAGGCAGTTGCTCGGGGTACTGCTAGTTATATTGACGATATTTTGGTGAGTGAATGTGTAGTCAGTGCGCAGAGGGTGACGGAACATTTGAGGAGGTATGGCTTGGAGGCTAAGGTTCCGCAGGCGCTGGATGGCGGACGTGCCCTTGGGCTGGCAATCGCGCGGAGAAGCGATGGCCAACTGGAATATCGACGAGGGAATGAGCTCCCTTCACTTGGGGATAAGGCTCTTTCGAAGCGAGAGTTATTTTCCATTTGTGGTCAGCTTGTGGGCCATTATCCGGTGTGTAGTTGGCTGCGAGTAGCGTGCAGCTATGCTAAGCGTGTCGGTGAAGGCGAAGGTTGGGAGGATCCTGTTGGCGCAAAAGCAAACGCTTTCATTCGTAACATTGTGGCCAGAGTGCAGTTAGAGGATCCAGTGCGTGGTATTTGGAATGTGCCATTAACTACCTGTGGCAGAGTTTGGACAGATGCGAGCTCTCTGGCGTTGGGAGCTGTCGTCGAGATTGAAGGCGTTGTAGTAGAGGATGCAGCATGGCTTAGAAAAGGTGCCGATCTAGCCCACATCAATATCGCCGAGTTGGACGCTGCCATTAAAGGTGTTAACCTTGCTCTCAAGTGGGGTTTAACTAAACTTGAGCTTATGATTGACTCCAAGACGGCCGAGCGGTGGTTAAGGTCAGTCCTTGTTGGAGATTGTCGAGCCAAGGTGTCAGGAACCAGTGAGATGCTGGTCAAAAGAAGACTTGGCCTTTTCAGTGACCTCACTCGGGAATGTGCACTGGAGATCACCGTTACTTTTGTGCCGTCGGAGAAGAATAAGGCTGACGTGCTGACTAGGGTGTGTCAACGGTGGCTGGCAAAGGAGTCACTGGCATGTGTGGCCAATGTGGAGAGTCTTCACGCTATGCATCATTTTGGAGTTGATCGCAGTCTTCAGTTGGCCAAGATGGTCGATTCCTCAGTGACAAGGGCTGCGGTTGAAGACTGCGTGAGAGCGTGTGAGCGATGTGCGTCTATCGATCCAGCACCTACAACGCACGAAGAAGGAGTATTGTCTGTTGAGAAGACTTGGAGTAGGCTGTCAGTGGATGTGACGCATTATGGCAAAAGCCGATTCTTGACTATTGTTGATTGTGGTCCAGGACGATTCGCTGTGTGGCGGGAGATTAAAACGGAGAGCGGATGTGAAATTTCTGGCAACCTTGACGAAGTGTTCCGAGAACGTGGTCCACCTGACGAGCTATTGATGGACAATGGCACCGCATTCCGCTCGCAACAGGTTACGGCATTGTGTGAGCGTTGGGGAGTAGCGCAGCGGTTTCGAGCGGCCTATCGCCCATCTGGAAATGGAATTGTCGAGCGTAACCACCGAACAGTAAAGCGAGTGGCAGCCAGAAGTGGTATATCCCCACTGATGGCAGCTTTCTGGTATAATTTGGCTAGTGAGGGGACACGGGGCCGAGACGCGCCGTCGTCAAGTGTCTACTCATACAAATGGCGGCATCCAGCGTCCTTACCAGTGGGGAAGGAAACGGAAGAGTCGTGTCGTTATCGGGTGGGAGATCGGGTGCTGGTGAAGCCTCCAGGAGCGCGCTGCACCACAACCTGGGATAGAGGTCATGTTGATGCCATTGTTTCAGATAATACTGTACAAGTGGATGGTATGCCAAGACATGTGCTGGACCTGAGGATGGCGCCGGGAGATGAGCTGATTGTTGATCAGCCATCATCAGAAAACCTACAGCTTTTGTCAGAGTTGCCCCCATTAGAGCTGGATCCAAGACCTCAGAGAGCAAGAGTGAAGCCGCGTTGGCTCCACGACTATGTTTAATGATGGTAACATCATGGGGGCGTGTAGTGTTGGCAAGACTGACTATTTGGAATATTATTCATATTTGAATAATTGATGTTCCACTGTCAATAAACAAGAGACCGAACAGTTGAACATCGACCTTCTTGTTGTGAAGTGACATATCGATAATGGAAAAGAAAGAAATGGAAAAAGACTTTAAACCACACTGTCTGATTGGAGTTTGGTGCAACAGGCCCCAAAGCAACTACTTGGTGTTTTCATACCAGAAGTTTGACGTTTGTTTCAGTGTTGCCACCACACACAAGCGCGTCGCTTTATTAGGCTGTCTGCATGCACACAGAAGCGGCCAGCTAACACTCGCGTCTATACCTACCGCTGTCTGGTTAGGTATACGACTTTTGGTCATTGACTCTGTCGACATTGCAGCAGAAACCAAGGTCACCCCAGCCCGGTCGGTGCATAGATATTCTACACATAATATAACATTATAAATACCTAACATAACAGATTATACCTATCTACAAGACAGTGTGTGCGACGAGGAGTTTTTGCCATTTTAAAAACGGCATTCAATAATACAGAAAGATACCAGGGCTGGAAGTCTCATCACCACGGTAATTCTTACCTACCGAATATCGGTAATATTGGTATGAAGAGCTGTCAATCCAAGATGGCCGCAAGTAAACAGCTGATTAGTCGTCATACAAATATTACCGAATATCGGTATTTTTTGTATGAAAACTAGGGATGGGCTGTTGAAATTATGTTGAAACGGCAGGATAATTAGATAATATTTATTTATTTCGCACAGACTTTTTCACAACAACAACATATTCTTTTCACTAAATGACATTCCTTTGTTTTCAATATTCAAAAACAGTTTTCTATATTCAAACTTATTCTAACTAAATATTTGTTTCATTTATTAAATTCAACATGGGCCGAATGTGGTTTTAACCGAATACGAACTTCGGCCGAACATTCGGTTAAAATAAAAATAAATCGGCCGAACTTCGGTTCGGTAGAAGTTGTTACGCATTATAGTTCCAAATTACTGTCATTTGTTAGAAGATTACTAAATTTATTTGATTTTTGTTTCAATCTGATATCTATGTAACGGAGTAGAAGAAGGTTTAATTTTTATCAAATTGTGAGTTGATGTTCACTTGTTCCTACTAAAAGAAATGACCATGAGTGAGTGTATAAAGACCTGATTATTATTATGCGGTTACAAAAGAGACTATGACATCCAGTTATAACAGTCAAAATGGTGCAAGAAGTTATTTTGTTTTACTTTTTTTTACACCGAATGTCATTTGAACCGAATTTCGGCCAAATACCGAAGTTTGTTTCAAGCTGCCGAAATTCAGTTAAACCGAATGTAAAACGAAGTTCGGCCCATCCCTATTGAAAACCTATCAATCCAAGATGGCCGCAAGTGAACAGCTGATTAGGGGCTGTCCATATATTACGTCATTTGCATTAAGGGGGGGGGGAGTCTGGTCTGCGGACGATGGCAAATGATGTACGAGTATCAAAAGTGACGTCGTTCTTGTAAATACCAAATTCTATAAAATATACAAAATATTATGTAAGTAATATATCATTATTAATTATTAAGCTCATCCATTATTACAGAAAGAGGGGGAGGGGGGGTCATTAGATAATGGCTATAGGATGATTGTAAGGGGGGGGGGGTCGATAATCGGCCAAAATCGATGACGTAATTTATGGACGGCCTCTTAGTCTTCATACAAATATTACCGATATTGGGTAGGTAGGAATTATCGTGGTGTTGAGACTTTCAGCCCTGTCCACCGGACCCAATAAGGAATGGTTTTCCATATTTTATCAAAGATTGAAAGCTTTACTCTAAAAGCTGAATCTACTCAATGCAATAAGTTGAAAAAATATTGATTTATATTTTATAGATTGCATCTTTTTATTTTTGCAAAAAATGGATTTTAAAACGAGCCGCCATTGAACTTGGGACAATATATATCTGTGTCTTCACCTCAGTACTGCACAATGTCAGATAAACTGTTTTTTCTACATTATTATATTATGTATTTATCATAATCGTTGTACGAGTGTTTAAAAATAAACCACAAGCATATTATGCACACACACGAGTATATGGGATTATTTAGTGCATTTTTTTCAAATCCAGAGTAAAAATAATACTAACCTAGATTTATATGCGCCTTTTTGTGATTTACATCACTACAAAGGCGCATGTGGGCTCTAGCGGGAAAACAGGAATGCTTTGAGCATCTTCCTGGACTCTCAGCCTCTCTGGGAGAGCATTCCATGCCGCTGGCCCGTCAACACGGAAAGAGCGGTTTCCGGAGACTGTACTAGACTGTCTTTTCGGCAGCTCCAACACACTTGCACATGACCCAGCTGACCTCAGAGTAACTCCCCTTTCATTTACACAAGTTCTCCTCGTGAGTTCCACCAGATAGTCAGGAGCCAGCCCATCTATAATCTATCTATAATCTAAGTTGCAAGGATATATTCATTTAAAGCTCTCAGATGTATGCCCACAAACCAACAAGTGTAGTTCGCGCTTACAAATGCTGAATGTGTACTTACAAATAAATCCAAACCTCAATGAACATAAGCCCCACAACTTTTGCCGACCTTCCCTGAAACAGGGGTGACATTGGCAAAGTGAACCATTTTTTACAGTATGGGTGGTCAGTCTCATACCAACCTATAAGTCAAGGAATATGAATAATAAATTACATTTAAATATAAAAAAGAACAAAACCTTACAAAGAAATCTATACAAAAAAAGTCAAAAATTTCCTATGCAAAAAAAAAAAAAAAAAAAAAAAAAAAAAAAGAGTCTAAAAGACCATCAAGCAAAGCTTGTAGTCTATTCTTTCCGAGATGCGAAGCCAATGCAAGTTCTCAAGCAGAGGAGTTGTATAGGTACCTAAAGAATTACAAAGAATATGCGTGCGAGCATATCAGGAAGGTATTGTTGTTCCTTGACTTATAGGTTGGTATGCGGCTGACCACCCATGCTGTAATTTTTTTTTTACTTTGCCAATGTGACCCCTGTTACAGGGAAGGACGGCAAGAGTTGCAGGGTGTATGTCCATTTGAGATTTGGGTTTTTATGTTGTAGGTCCACATGCGGCATGTGTGAGCGCGGAATTATGCGTGTCTGCTTGTGGGGATGCATTTAATATGAATCTCAAGTGATAAATATCTTTGCAACTTAGATTTAGATGTTGTAGGTTCACATGCGGCATGTGCAAGCGTGAACTTGTACGTGTCTGCTTGTGAGAATGCATATAATGTGAATCCCCAATTTAACATATCTTGGCAACTTAGATTAGGTTATAAATATTTAAAAATATAAATGGTAAAACATTGTTTTAATTCACTTTATTTTATTTGTTTATGCTCGAATATTTTCGCCTAATGAGGCATCTTCAAGAGCAGAATGGTTACAAATATATTTTTATAAAATAATTTTCAAAACAATTTTCAAAACAACTTTTTTTCCAAAACAAAAGCAAAATTCATAGACAAAATTTTTTTTTTTTTAAACACAAATGTAAGATTCAAAAATGCATTATTGTTAGGTATAATGAAAATAAAAAATTTGAATACAATAAAAATAAAATATGTTAGTTAAATAAAAATAATAATAGTAATAACAAATAAAAAACAAATTATTGCAATATTGGTGAAACATAGGGAATCTGCACATTCACTAAGTCTTTATTTTTATTTTTGTAGATTTCCAACGCTTCCAGAGCCATCAGTCTCCTCACTTCACACTCAGAGTGCATTACCTCTACATTGGTAATATCGAAAGTATGGTCTTTATCAATGCAATGGTCTGCCATCTCAGAGTATGCAGATAAGCCTCTGAGTGCTCTGGAATGTTCTTTAAATCTTGTGCGTACTGATCTCCCTGTCTCACCAATATATAAAGCCTCACAGTCATTACATTTAATTTTATACACTCCACCCATATCCAATTTATCTACTTTATCCTTATTGTTGAACAGTAATTTATGTAGATTGTTTTTTGTATAAAAAGCAAAGTTTATATCATGTTTTAAAATTTTTTTAATTTTGTATGAAATACTATTATTTACAAATAAACATTTTCGCCAAGGTCTATCTAAATTTTGATTAGTAATTACAGGATAAATAAATTTTTTGAAAATGTCCTGGATATCATGTTTCTTAATTATCTGTTTTATTTCATTTTCTTTATACCCATTATTGATTGCAATACCCATAATACATTTGTATTCTTTCCTATATTCCTCATCATCAAGTGGCAACTGTTGTAACCTATGGGCCATGGCATGAAATGCTGACATCTTTTGAGAATATGGATGATTAGAAAATTTATGTATTATGGTATCTGTATACGTTGGCTTTCTAAATATTCCAAATTTAAATTGACTATTTACAATTTGGATGCTTATGTCTAAGAAATTTAAAACCCCCCCCCTGTTCAATCTCTAAAGTGAATTGAAGTGACGAATTAATGGAATTAATGAAATTTAAAAATATATCCAACAGTCTTCTGGAACCTGTCCAAACACAAAAAATATCATCAACATATCTAAAGTAACAAAACACACACTTTAGTAATTGATTGCTTGATGAAAATATTTGATTTTCAAAGGAATCCATATAAATATTGCTTAATAATGGGGAAAGTTGGTTTCCCATCGGTAAAGAATCCAATATTTTGTAAAAAAATTTATCAAATGAAAAATAATTTTGACTCATACACAATTTTAACAAATCAATAATTTGTTTCTTTTTATTTGAATCTGTGTAATTACTCTCTAATTTGTGTTCAATTATCTCCACAACTTCTGAAACTGGAACATTTGTAAAAAGATTTTTAACATCAAAAGATACCAGTATTGAGTTTTCAGGTGGTTTCATGGTGATTAATTTTTGAGTTAATTCAAATGAATTTTTGATACTATATTTGGACGTGAATTGTGTATGAGTCAATATTTGTGAGTTGAGAAATTTTGAAACCTTAACAGCTGGAGCCTTAATATAAGATACTACAGGTCTCGTGGGGTAGTCTTGTTTGTGTAATTTAATTAAACCATAAAGTCGTGGTGCAATAGGGTTCATTAATGTTAAATTTCTTTTTTCAATCATAGTAAAGTCGCTTTTATTTAGATAACTATTTAATTCTTTTTGATATTTTTTGATTTTTTTATTTTTATTTAACTAACATATTTTATTTTTATTGTATTCAAATTTTTTATTTTCATTATACCGTTAGGTATAATGAAAATAAAAAATTTGTAAAAAATAAATAAAAAATGTAAGATTCAAAAATGCATTATTGTTAAATAATGCATTTTTGAATCTTACATATTTTGTGTTTAAAAAAAAAAAAATTTAGTCTATGAATTTTGCTTTTGTTTTGGAAAAAAAGTTGTTTTGAAAATTGTTTTGAAAATTATTTTATAAAAATATATTTGTAACCATTCTGCTCTTGAAGATGCCTCATTAGGCGAAAATATTCGAGCATAAAAAAATAAAATAAAGTGAATTAAAACAATGTTTTACCATTTATATTTTTAAATATTTATAAAAATGGACTTTCACTGTGTTACCAGATCAACACTAAAAAATAGATTAGGTTAGATTATATAATTCCTTGACTTATAGGTTGGTATGAGGCTGACCACCCATACTGTAAAAAATGGTTCACTTTGCCAATGTCACCCCTGTGTCAGGGAAGGTCGGCAAAAGTTGCAGGGCTTATGTTCATTTGAGGTTTGGTTTTATTTGTAAGTACACATTCAGCATTTGTAAGCGCGAACTACACGTGTTTGTTTGTGGGCATACATCTGAGAGCTTTTAATGAATATATTCTTGCAACATAGATTATAGATTATAGATTTAATAAAAATGTCACGCTTGTATGGCAATACGTTCCCAAGCAACCAACACCAAAACATTTTTATTTGCGTTTTCCCTAGCAACCCGCCCGTGTGACGTCACAATTTCTGCACATGTCAATTTAAATGCGGATTTAGTTTTGCGGACTAAAACTAAATAATCCAAGATGGCGTCATATTTTGACATTTTGATAAAAATATCGTAAGCATCAAACTGTACGCAAATTGCGAGTGCAGCATTTTCCATACTACAATATTTATTTAATTATTATACCTACCAGTGATGGTTATATTATGGAATTGCACGAAAAATGGAGATGTTTTCGAGTGGAATGTAGGTCGATGCACTTTTAAAACGTTTTGTTTAGATTGAACGCAGATATCTTATCTGTGTGTTTGATAATTTTAAGACGTTTTCAACAAACTTGTGTGAAAAATAAATATCCACGTAGAGATGCTAAATCATATCTGCGTATGTTATCATTTAAAAAAATAATATGCGCAACTACGCAACTAAGCTACACATATAGTGTAACTTCTTGCCAGCGTTATCCCCGAAGGGTTCGAATGAGGAAAGACTGACGAAGAAAGTGTATGCTGCAAGAATTGATGGATGTCGTGGAAGAGGAAGACCGAGAAAGGTATGGATGGATCAAATTTTCGAAATAGCGAGTGAATGGGATATCCAGAGTCATAATAAAAGAAGAGCTTGTATGAAAAAGGTTATGACTCTGGATGAAATGAAAGAAGTATGCAAGGACAGGAAGAAGTGGCGGCTAATCTGCAATGCTGATTTGTAATGTTGGTTTATTAGTTTGCTACATTTTTTGCATAAGAAATTTTTTACTTCTTTTGTATAGATTTATTTTTAAGGTTTTGTTGTTTTTTTTGTATACTTAAATGTTATTTATTACTCGTATTCCTTGACTTATAGGTTGGTATGAGGCTGACCACCCATACTGTAAAAAATGGTTCACTTTGCCAATGTCACCCCTGTTTCAGGGAATGTCGGCAAGAGTTGCAGGGCTTATGTTCATTTGAGGTTTGTTTTTTTTTTTGTAAGTACACAATCAGCATTTGTAAGCGCGAACTACACGTGTTTGTTTGTGGGCATACATCTGAGAGCTTTGAATGAATATATCCTTGCAACTTAGATTATAGATAGATTATAGATTATAGTTCGCATGTGGCGATTCGGGACCTTTTTATTTTTACGGGTAAGAGCCCGTTCCCACTTG
The DNA here is from genome assembly GCA_951799405.1 of Agapetus fuscipes. Taxonomy (NCBI): domain Eukaryota; kingdom Metazoa; phylum Arthropoda; class Insecta; order Trichoptera; family Glossosomatidae; genus Agapetus; species Agapetus fuscipes. The sequence continues at coordinate 619,219 of OX637351.1, forward strand.
TCGGGTGTTGGATCCGTATATTGATCGGAGGTTCCAGTAGCAGAAGATTATGTATGAAGCTATTCACACTTGTCGGAAACCGATTTTGTCCGAAATGACCTGCAACTGGAACCTCCGATGAATATACGGATCCGACACCCGACAAGTGGGAACGGGCTCTAAGGGGGCCGGCCTCACACCAACCACTTTCAGTTAAAGTGGGGGTTTCCCAGCTCTCGAGGGCGCTGGTTCTCATTTATGGATAAACCTTGAGATCGAACCCTTGCTCTAGGCATTGAATGCAAGCATTCTATCGACCTGTTTACGAGCTTGGTCGTCGTCGCTACACAGCGCCAATTCTCAAGCAATACCCAGTTGCTGTAAGGCTGGATGGACCATTTGATGATCGGTCATTGGTAAAGGTTTATGAATTTTTCAACCCAGCGCAGAGCAAATTTGAAAATATAAATGGTATATTTTTTTGTGCTCCGCCGGGATTCGAACCCACAACTTTCCATTCAGAGTCCGAAGTGTTGCCATTTAACTACAGACCAGTCTCAATGAACGAGATGAAATGCATACGTATGAAAATATGGAATGTTTAATTTTAAATTTTCAAATTTCTCTTGATTGGTTCCTTGTTGTACCTTGACTATTGCAATGTTGGCGGTCTAGGGTTTTTTAAATTAGAATTTTAGGTCAAGAAAAATAATGCATTCATTCTTCGTCTTTAGAGGGAGACGCCGCTATATAAAGCGTGCGCACTTGTCTCTCTCACACATTTCCCTTTCAGCGTGACGCGACAAAAACGCGGTTTGCATAAAAATCTGCACATAATAATGAAGCATCACAAACAAACTCAAAACAATTTATTTTGAATTTGTCTTGTCGAAGCATTTATGCACACAGCTTTTATTTCCATTTAGAATACGAAGTTCAAAATATTTTAAAAGTAAAAAGTTACCATGTTAAAAAAATTCAAAATTAAAAAATAATGTTGTTCTCTGATAATATGCATTTATATGCAGAGCTTTTCTTTACGTTCTAAATATTTTTTTACTAATGCTTCCATTAAGATATGTACACCACGTATATTTTCGAATAAACAATATTAACAATGCTTTATGTTTTCTATGTAAAATTACTAGTGTGTACAACGCTTTTATGATTATACTGACATAATTATGTTGGAAAATTCATCGTAGTGTTATCTCGCTCACCCTTGATGTTTCCACATAGCGCTGTCTCATTTATTTGAAAGTCAAACACGTATTAGAAAATATGTGTTTATATTGTACATTTTGATGCAAAAATTTGAAAGAAAGAGTTTAATTTTGTATCTGATTTACCTTATGTGTGCAGAGCTTTTACGGTGATGCTGTCATTGCTTGGAAAATGCATTGTAGTTTGTTCTCGCTCACTCTTGCAGTATCAAGCATAGCGTTGTCTCGTTCTAAAAGGATTTCGCTTTCAGCGAGACGGAGCGACGTTGCACTCTCGCTTTCAAAGCAGTACTAGTGATGTGTAAGAAAAACATAATATTTTCCATGTTTTATTTTTTCAAATTTTTTAATTCTTTTTAAGAAATTAAAAACTAGTGCATAGTGGTCTTCCTTCCGACAAGATTTTTGAGAAGACTTTTAATAAAAAAAAAAAAGAAATAGAAGATTAAGAAAAGTAGTGAGTCGATTATCTGTAATTGAATCGCATTTATCTTATAAAAAATTGAATTGTATATAACCAAAAGCAGCAATATAGGATTTTTTTGAAAATTAAATAAATATGTCGAACACATATAATGATTTACATTTTCGAGAAATATCATAGATTGCCGCATTCGGTCCTACACGTCCAATTGATAATTACAGGCGATAGACAAAAATGAGTTTAATGGACTCGGAGCGTTTTCAGTAACCTTAGTACGAGTTGCAAAACGAGTAAAGTAAAGTTTACGGAAAATATTAAAGAGGGATTTCTCCCAAAATCTGCCATTTTTGTTTGTTTGAACTTGATTTTATTCATCACTGTAACTCTTTTGCTAAGACTATAAAGTGTAAGAAGCAAAAACGGCAGATTTTGGGAGAAATCACTGTTTAATATTTTCCGTAAACTTTACTTAATAAAGATTTGCAACTCGTACTAAGGGTACTGAACGGATCCTACAAATTTGAATATTTCTCGACCAGCAAACATCACAGGGCTGTGTAATTAGGGTTCGAAGCTAACGGGCCGTGTGGTGTCACAATATTTCTTGTATTTATGTTAAATGTATGGAATAAATAAATGTGAGTAATTATTAAAAAAACAAAAAATGTTTTTTTTATTAGGTTGCTCTTCTGGATTCCGCTGCGCTCCGTAACATGCGCTCAAGCAACAAAAGTGAGTGCAGCATTTTTAAAGTTTTTTTTTCTTCTTCCTCTTACGCGTATTCGATCTCGTAACGTTTTTGCAACAGAAGAAAATAATGATTCGTATTCATTATTAATATTACTATGGTATTTATAATTAAAAGATCCTATTTCTTTAATAAAAAAAATATCAAAGTATAGAACATGTTTGTGTAGGACGCAATGAGACCCGCACGTGATTTGACATAAACAATATTGTGAAGTCACCCGGCCAAGTTGCTAGGGAAAAGAAAAACAAAGATTTTCTAATTGCTTGCTAAAGACGGCAGTCCCATAAAAGACTGAATTTTGCTCGCCGAGAAAAAGCTCTAGATTCCAAAAAATTCTGACTCCATTATAAAAGTTAATAAAATAAAACTGCAATTTTAAAGACACGGAATACAATTAATTAAAAAAAGTGTAAATGAAGATCAAGAATAACGAAACAATTTTTTTAATTTTTCATTATATTTTAGCATAAATTGGTCAATCGTGATTTTGACATTGCCCGGGAATCCAAGCGCATAAAAAACATGTTTTTTTGACATTTATGCATATTCGATTGCACAACATACCATAATCGTTTATCGTTTTTTTTTAATGGGTTATTCGATTCATTTATTATTCACAGCCGTAAAAGAAATAAAAACAAGCGATAAAGGTGACAAAACCTGACGACAGAACGTCATATAAAATTATGTTAATGCCATTGCATAAAAATGGCGGCAAGTAGTCTGTTTCAGTAACACAAACTAAGTATAATGAAACCTCAAAATGAACGTGATTCATAATTCGTACTCGCTTAAATAAAAATCGTGAATGAAACTGATGTAGTTTTGATAGAGCAAGGCTGTACCTTTTTTTTATCTTCCTTATTATTTATTTTCATGTAGAATTCTCAGATTTCAATTTAATTTACTTTCTCACTAACCGATTCGATTCTTTGTTTCTGTTACTGTAACTGTAACTCTGTCGCAATTCCGCTAGGGGTGGCCAGAGCCTCTGCAAAGCTGTCTCCATTTTTTCCTATCCTGACATACCTCTTTCGATTCATTCATATCCATCACCTTTTTTCATGCATTTTCTTCTTTTACGCTCACTTTGTATATCCCCACTACGTTCTGCCCTCACTGCTGTCAACAAGGTCATAGTGCCCAAAAGAGCGAACACATCAAATTTTGCAGACAGGAGCTTTGCGGTGGCCGGGCCGGTTGCCTGGAACAATTTGCCCGTCGGTGTTCGCGCGAACCAGCCTACCACCACCTTCAGAAAGGGACTGGCATGGCGCCCTTGAGATGGTCCGAAAAATGGAAAGAAATCATCCATCATATGTATGTTCCTTGACATATAGGTTGGTATGCGGCTGACCACCCATACTGTAAAAAATGGTTCACTTTGCCAATGTCACCTCTGTTTCAGGGAAGGACGGCAAGAGTTGCAGGTGTTATGTTCATTTGAGATTGGGTTTTTATTGTAGGTCCACATGCGGCATGTGTTAGCGCGATATTATACATGTCTGCTTGTGGGAATGCATTTAATATATCTTAAATGATATATATCTTTGCAGCTTAGATTAGATTAGATTAGATATGGACGCCACTTGCGTAGTCCAGACCCTTCCATAGTAAACCGCTCCACACACATCTAAAGCGTTCTACACCATTCTAGTTACACACTAACAAACTAGAAAAGTTGCTCGCGAATCAGAGCAGTTGTGTATAAAGGTTGGCCAGTAGAGAGTGAATCTGTGGGTACGTGTAGCGCACATTAAAACACATCCAGCACTCGCAGGCGCAGGCGCGTTGCGAAATCTCCCATCTTCCTCCGCGGCCGCCATTATTATTTATTATTCCCGCCAACAAAGGAAGCGGCGGCCGACTTCCTGTTTATCGCCATCTTGCCGGATTGCAAGGCGAGCACATAGCCCCAAAGCGAAACACAACAAAGCGTTTACCAACAAAAACATACGCTACGAACGCAACTAAGCTACACATGATGATGATGATGATGATGGATGATTTCTTTCCTGTGGCGCCATTTAATGGTCCAGGACCATCTCAAGGGCGCCATGGCTTCTCGAGAAAAGTAGTGTCTTCAGTTCCTTTCTGAAGGTGGTGGTAGGCTGGTTCGCGCGAACACCGATGGGTAAATTGTTCCAGGCCACCGGCCCGGCCACGACAAAGCTTCTGTCTGCAAAGTTTGATGTGTTTGCTCTATTGGGCACTATAACCTTGTTGACAGCAGTAAGGGCAGAGCGTAGTGGTCTTAAAATATAGTGTAACATATAGTGTAACTTCTTGCCTGCGTTGTCGTCGATCTTGATCGTCGTCGCTACAAAGCGCCAATTCTCAAGCAAGACCCATTTGCTGTAAGGCTGGATGGACCTTTGGTGACCGGTCATTGGTAAAGGTTTTATGAACTTTTCAACCCAGCGAAGAGCAAATTTGGAAATATAAATGGTATATTTTTTGTGCTCCGCCGGAAATCGAGCCCACAACCTTCCCATTCAGAGTCCGAAGTGTTACCACTGAACTATGGACCGGTCTACGAACTATTGAGTAATAACAGAGAAGAGCAGAAACTAACTTCCTGCATTGATACATACTATCTACCACATTTGTCTCAGTCCTGTCAAACATTGCAGTGGTGTAGTCATACGAAATAAGGCCAGTTTATACAAATTTATTTAGTGCTTCGACACCCAATTATAGCACATGCCATAATATCTTAAAATTATGTATTTTTCCTTTAAATTCATCAATTTTAGCGATCACAATATTTAAAACGCGTGTTATCTGTCAACTGGCAGCCATTAATATTCGCAATAGAACCACCTTTCTAGGAACATTTTTACGTTCGCCGTAGTTTTTTTTGTACACATTGAAATGCAACTGTGAAGTTCTTTGTTCTCTTTCTTACTAATGACCATTTTCGTAAGTAAGCTGAAATTGACATACCTGCATATGTCTATTTTCGTTGAAACAATTTCTAGTCTATATAATATCATAAGTTAATGCTAAAAACCTTAATGGACTCCATGTAAATTGCATAGACAAAAAAAAAATGACATTACACGGCAGGGTTGTTTGGTAAAAAGTTATTGAGTAAAAACGGGGAATTTTATTTGCTAAATGCAGTACGGAGTGCTTGGCTGTCTTTTCAAACTACCTACAGGCTACAACTATCAACAGTCTAAGTAACAAAGATATATTAATATTCAAAATTCATATATAATGCACGCCACCAAACAGACGCGTGTAAGTTGGCGCTTACAAATGCTGCATGCGCACTTACAATTCAAAAACAAAGTAGGTTCAGTGGTGAGAAACGACCAGAGAGACTTCCGCCCTACTTTTCATCGATGGCTAACCACACCACACTCTCTAAGGATGGGTGTAAAAATACAATTGCAATATTTCCGGACTTGTTAATTTTTTTTTCAATGCAATTTCTACGTAACTTATTCTAAATGGAGTAGTATTTCCCGGAAAACATCACTCCAGCATCATCAGCCGGCCGTGTAAGCCTAAAACTCTTATTTAATATTTATTTATTTATATTTATATACGTTCGCTCTTTTACGGTGAGTGTGTATTCCTTGACTTATAGGTTGGTATGAGGCTGACCACCCATACTGTAAAAAATGGTTCACTTTGCCAATGTCACCCCTGTTTCAGGGAAGGTCGGCAAAAGTTGTGGGGCTTATGTTCATTTGAGGTTTGGATTTTATTTGTAAGTACACATTCAGCATTTGTAAGCGCGAACTACACTTGTTGGTTTGTGGGCATACATCTGAGAGCTTTAAATGAATATATCCTTGCAACTTAGATTATAGATAGATAGATTATAGTGTTATTCATTCAAATATATCATTGTATTGCAGATTCAAAAGTCCAGTCACAATAGCGGCGATACAGTGTGGGAAACGTCAAAATTAAAAAAATTAAAAAAGCGAGAGGGTTCGTGTCGCAACCGCCGTTGCAATGGCGTCCGTGTTGCGAGATCCCGCGCGCCGTTGCCGCCGCGGAGAGCGTTGGGCAACGCGGCCGTAACCGGGTCAGTGCTAGGCCGGCCCACATGCAGCGTGTGTACGCGCGAACTTGCAACGCTGCCTGCGCGAAGTCTGCCGAGCGTGCAAGACATCACTTCCCGTGCGGCAGAGAGCTCTTCCTATTTCGCGAGTAGGTACATATAAATAAATAAGACGATAAATTGCTGCGCTGCGTTGTGGTATTGAGTGCATATTTTGGAATTTTATAAGAAACGTTCGAAATTTGAAAATCGTTTTTTTTTTGCTGTTCATATTTTGGTAGGAATGGAAACAAATTTGAATAAAGAACTTTTTTTCTTGATGAGCAAATTTAACGCACGACTGTAATCCTGTTACTCTGTCGCCATTCCGCTAGGGGTGGCCACAGCCTCTGCAGAGCTGCCTCCATTTCTTCCTATCCTAACATACCTCTATCAATTCATTCATATCCATCCCCTTTTTTGTGCATTTTCTTCTTTTACGCTCGCTTTGTATATCCCATTCTTTCACAATCTTCTCAATCTGATCACTCCATACTTTTCTCAGTCGTCCCTTACCTCTTTTACCTTTCACACTAATCTAATCTAAGTTGCAAAGACATGCCACATTCGAGACTCACACTACACGCATTCTCACAACCAGACACATAGAAGTTCGCGCTTGCACATGCCTCATGTGAACCTACAACATAAAAACCAAATCTCAAATGGACATACACCCTGCAACTCTTGCAGTCCTTCCCTGAGACAGGGGTGACATTGGCAAAGTGAACCATTTTTACAGCATGGGTGGTCAGCCGCATACCAACCTATAAGTCAAGGAACATACACGACAAATTACATTTTATACATCCTCTGTATATACTTTGTCAGTCTATCATCATTCATTCTTTCCACATGCCCGAACCATCTGATCACATTCTTTTGTACCTTTATCATCCTCTGCAACCAATAACAAAATATTATTTGCCTTTTTCCTCAACAACCCACAAGTGCTCTTTGACTTATAGGTTGGTATGCAGCTGACCACCCATGCTGTAGAAAATTATTTTACCTTGCCAATGTCACTAGACTGTTTCAGGGGAGATCGGCAAGAGTTGCAGGCTGTATGTCCATTTGAGATTTGGGTTTTTATCTTGTAGGTTCACATGTGGCATGTGCAATAGGGTAGTTGCAGTGGTAGGGAAAACGTTTGAAAATAATATGGTTCTGTAGAGTACATTTCAAGGATCACAACCATATATTTTTTGTGTGGTAAAAATAAAAATATGATTGATAATTTAAAAAAATAAAATGCGGAGAATTTTAGTCGCGCCAAAACGCAGCGCGTTCGACTTCGCGAATCTTGACGTCAAAATGACGTCAAGATTCGCCACTGGGCCCGCCGATACCTACACTCCGAAAATGCATCGGCGTCATATCTGCCTAAATAAACAAAATTACCCTTTTTCCGAAAATCGAGAATACGCTATTTTTAAAGAGCTTTAGTTTAAAAACTAAGCAAGATATTTTTTTTTTGAAAACGTAGATGCATTTAAAAAAATGTATTCTACCATTTTATACAATGAAAAAAATATGTGATACTTCCCTATTGCGTACTTATACGTGTCTGCTTGTGAAAAGGCATATAATGTGAATCCCCAATGCTTTATATCTTTGCAACTTAGATTAGATTAGATTAGACATGTGGCATGTGAAATTGCGAACTTACACGTGTCTGCTTGTGAGAGTGCATATAATGTGAATCTCCAATGCTATATATCTTTGCAACTTAGATTAGATTAGACCTCATTCGTAAGAATTCGAAATTGAAAAAGCGTATTTCAGTAATAATATCCCAACCTTAGGATAATTTTATATTTACAGTCATGGAGGTAGTATTCAATTCTTTATATTATATGGTTCTAATATATTATCGATGTTTACAGTACTAAAAAAAACACTTGATTGTTATTTATATTTTAAAATTCGAACACCGTATTCTAATCCATTATATTTTTTTATTTGAGACCACCAATTCGAATCCGGTGTTCGAAATTAAAAATTACGGATACGAATCCGGTGTTCGAAATTCAAAAATACGATTACGAATCCAGCGTTCTAAATTTAAAAATATCCTTATGTTGGGAAAGCGGAAGTGTGCCGGGCGGAAACCGCGACTCCTGACTCACTCATAAGAGCTGTGTTCTCAAATTTAAATTCAAAACGCGCGTTCCATTCCATTCTTGCTTGAAAGATGGGGTCACATTCCCGCGCAAACAAAGGACGATTATATTGTTATTTTAAAATAAATATTGAAAGAGAGATGCATACGAATTATTTTATTATTTGTATAAAATAAAAATACAATTCTAAAAAGTTGTGAAACTCTTGTAGAAAAATTCCCGTTAATAGAAAAAATACACACAAAATATACCATACCTCACACGGGGCTGTCCATATATTACGTCATTCGCATTAAGGGGGGGGGGAGTCTGGTCTGCGGATGATGGCAAATGATTTCCGAGTACTAAAAGTGACGTCGTTCTTGTAAATACCAATTTCTACAAAATATACTAAATATTGTGTAAGTAATATAACATTTTTAATTATAAAGCTCATCCATCATTACAGCAAGAGGGGGAGGGGGGGTCATTAGATAATGACTATAGGATGATTGTAAGGGGGGGGGGGGTCGAAAATCGGCCAAAATCGATGACGTAATTTATGGACGGCCCCCACGCACATAATCTTTGCAACTCCTGCCGCCTTTACCTGAAATCGAGGTGGCATTGGCAAAAGTGAACCAAGTTTTTACAGCATGGCAATCTATTAGTCAGCCTCATAGCAATATATTAGTCAAGGAAAGTCTTGATTGAAAAACTGTAGAAGCACAATATTCCTCTTTCAAGCCGCAGCAGCGAAGGTGCAAATCGCTACGATGACCGTGAATTTTTTTCATTGGGAGCGCAGGAAGAAGAAGAAATTTCTATTTGATATACTAATTTGACCGGTCCATAGTCTAGTGGTTGGAAGGCCTTATTACGGATGACTACACCACTGCAACGTTTGACAGGACTGAGACAGATGTGGGCTATAGTATGCATCAAAGTATTAGTGTTTGACAGGACCGACGAATGCGAGGAAATTGAGATAAGACTGAATGAAACAAGAGTGGAGGTCGTGAAAGAATTTGATTATCTGGGAAGCAAGTTTGAGTCGAATGGGAAATTGACGAAAGAATTGAAAAAGCGCGCTAGTAGAGGAAGAAGTGAAATGGGAACGATTGGAAGAATTGCAAGAAAAAGGAAACTTACGAAGAATATGAGATTGGCGGTCCGACATTGATGTATGGAAGTGAGGCGTGGACAGTTAATGAATGTGAACTGAGTAAAGTATGTACGGTTGAAATGGCTTACCTGAGAGCAATGGCTGGAAAGACACTGAATGATAGAGTAAGTAATGATTGGGTGATGAACGAGTGTGGTATAAAAGAGAATATGAGAATGAAAGTACAAAAAAGTACGATGCGATGGTTCGGACATCTCGAAAGAATGGATGATGAACGACTAACGAAGAAAGTGTACAAAGGAAATGTTAGAGGAAAGCGCGGGAGGGGAAGGCCGAGGAAAGAATGGTTAGACCAAATAGGTGAGATTGCGAAAGAATGGAACCTGCAGAGTGAGAATAAGAGAAGAGTAGGTATGTATGAAAAAGGTGATGAATATTGAGGAAATGAAAGTGGTTTGTAAGGACAGAAAAAAATGGAGGCGCATCTGCGGAGGTACCGGCCACCCCTAGTGGAACGGCGGCAGGATACAGTACAGAACAGTAATGCAGGAAGTTAGTTTCGGCTCCTCTATGTTATATGAAAAGGATGCAGCTTATACTTTAGCATTCTCAGCCAAGATGGCGGCTGCTGCAGCGCGCATGCGGGTTACCAACCCAATCCAAGGACGCGGCGTGCAGCAGGAAGGCATATTATAGCTTGCAACATTTATATATATAGCTACATGGCAATATAGCTGCCTGATACATATTTATATATATGGCAATATAGCGTACATATTACAATGTATACTTAAATACGTAAATATTACAATGTTGGTATGAGGCTGACCACCCATACTGTAAAAATGGTTCACTTTGCCAATGTCACCCCTGTTTCAGGGAATGTCGGCAAGAGTTGTAGGGCTTGTGTTCATTTGAGGTTTGGATTTTATATGTAAGTACACAATCAGCATTTGTAAGCGCGAACTACACGTGTTTGTTTGTGGGCATACATCTGAGAGCTTTGAATGAATATATCCTTGAAACTTAGATTATAGATAGATACTTCATTCCCAGTTCATACGCAACGCAACTAAGCTACACATCAGTGGGGAAGCGTGCCATACAAGCCGATTCCCATCGGCTTCCCTTTTAAAATGAGGTAACAAAGTAGTTAAAAAATATAGGCACAAAGTAAAAATACATTTAAAACCAAAGAAACAATACGTATTTTTTCCCCATTGAAACCATGCAGTCTACTTTATTATCACTTTTGCCTCATTTTAAACGGGAAACCGATGGGAATCGGCTTGTATGGCACCCTTCGCCACTGCTACACATATAGAGTAACTTCTTGCCTGCGCTATCCCCAAAGGTGTCGCATGTGGCGATTCGGGACCTATTTATTTTTACGGTTAAGGGGGCCGGTCTCACACCAACCACTTCAGTTGAAGTGGGGGTTTCCCAGCTCCCGAGAGCGCTGGTTCTCATTTCTTGTGAAGGCTGAGTAAACCTTGCCGGTATTTAGATTTGAAATAAACACCGACACGGGAAATCAATTCTTACACCTTCGGTGGGGATCGAACCCTTGCTCTCAGCATAGAAAGCAAGCATTCTACCAATTGAGCTATCGGCCGGACTTTTTGGCCCTTGAAGGATGGACCTTTGATGCCCGGTCTTTCTTTTCTAAGAAATCCTGTGCGGGAGACTGCCAAGATTTCAGAGACTCTTAGGGGTATATGACACTTGTTGCAGTGCCGCAGAGGTGTTTACGAGCTTGGTCGTCGCTACAAAGCACCAATACTCAAGCAAGACCCAGTTGCTGTAAGGCTGGATGAACCTTTGTTGAACGGTCTTTGGTAAAGGTTTGATGAATTGTTCAACCCAGAGAAGAGTACATTTGGAAATATAAACGGTATACTTTTTGTGCTCCGCCGGGATTCGAACCCACAACCTTCCATTTACGAGTCCGAAGTGTTACCACTGGACTACGGACCGGTCATTGTGCTGTTTTGTACTTACATGCTTTTATTCTCTTTTATACCACACTCGTTCATCACCCAATCATTGCGGACTCTATCACTCAGTGACTTTCCAGCCATTGCTCTCAGGTAAGCCATTTCAACCGTACATACTTTACTCAGCTCACATTCGTTAACTGTCCACGCCTCACTTCCATACATCAATGTCGGTACCAATATGCCAAACTCATATGCTCCTTGACTGATAGGTTGGTACGAGGCTGACCACCCGTGCTGTAAGAATCAGTTCACTTTTGCCAATGCCACCCTGGTTCAGGGAACGGCGGCAGGAGTTGCAAGGTTATGTCCATGTGAGGTTTTCTTTATTTGTATGCACACATGCAGAATGTGTAGGCGCGAACCTACATGTGCCTGTCTGTAGGCATGCATTTCATATGAGCCTTAAATGTTAACATATCCTTGCAGCTTAGATTATAGATAGATAGACAGATAGATAGATATTCTTTGTGAGTTTCCTATTTTTTGCAATCCTTCCCATCACACTTCTTACTAGTACCGCGCATTGAAAAAACTTACTACAAATATTATTTTGTTAGTCTCGCAAAAAAGCAAGCATACAATAATATAATATTTATTTGCTCGCGTGTGACATTCACAAAGTTGGGAGGGCACTGTATTCGGAATTCGCAATAAAATCTACTGAACACTTTTCCTGTCTGCGCGGTAGATTTGCATTTAAAAAGATTTCTAGAAGATGGTGGATGACCGGTCCGAAGTCCAGTGGTAACACTTCAGACTCTGAATGGAAGGTTGTGAGTGCGAATCCCGGCGGAGCACAAAAAATATACCATTTATAGTTTCAAATTTACTCGCTAGGTTGAACCTCTACCAAAGACCGGCCATCAAAAGGTCCATCCAGGCTTACAGCGATTGGGTCTTGCTCGAGTATTGGCGCTTTGTAGTGACGACCAAGCTCGTACACCTCTGCGGCACTGCAACAAGTGTCATAGACCCCTAAAGCCTCTAGAATCTAGGGAGTCTCCCGCACAGGATTTCTTAAAAAAAATGACCGGTCACCAAAGGCCCATCCAGCCTAACAGCAATTGGGTCTTGCTTGAGGATTGGCGCTTTGTAGCGACGACGGCCAAGCTCGATAAGGTCGATAGCTCAATTGGTAGATTGCTTGCATTCCATGCCGAGAGCAAGGGTTCAATCTCAAGGTTTACTCAGCCATCACAAGAAATGAGAACCTGCAGCCCCCCCCGGGAGTTGGGAAACCCCCACTTCAACTGAAAGTGGTTGGTGTGAGGCAGGTTCCCTTACTCGTAAAAATAAATAGGTCCAGAATCACCACATGCGATCCCTTCGGGGATAACGTAGGCAAGATGTTACACTATATGTGTAGCTTAGTTGCGTTTTTATGGTAAAAAAAAAAAAATCACGCAAAAACAATACTTTCTATTTGCTCCTCTTGCAAGACAGTAAAAATAAACACAATCAAGTAATTAATGATTTTGAATTAAAATTACGTCCGTTGGAAATTTTGTACAGAATTAAAAAAAACGGATTCCTTGACTTATAGGTTGGTATGAGGCTGACTACCCTTACTGTAAAAAAATGGTTCACTTTGCCAATGTCACCCCTGTTACAGGGAAGGACGACAAGAGTTGCAGGATGTATGTCCATTTGAGATTTGGTTTCTACGTTGTAGGTTCACATGCGGCATTTGCAATCGCGAACTTGTACGTGTCTGCTTGTGAGAATGCATATAACGCGAATCCCCAATGTAACATTTCTTTGCAACTTAGATTAGATTAGATTAGACGGTTCGAAATTCCATTTACGCTCGATGGAGGCGCTATTGAATCTTTGTATGAAAAAAGTCTTAGTTCCATTTTGAGCGGGATCGCGTTCGACGTTTAAAAATTTCTCTCCACTTCCGCTAGAGAAATTTAAATGGAGAACACGGCGCGTGACCTTGACCACAGACAACAAAACACACAGCGGCTGTTCAAGTATAAATAGACAACGTACCTAGCTACCTACCACTCTAAATTATCATCGAAACGTCGCTTTTAAATGTGGCTAGACTGGAATTCTACGATAGAGATAACAAAGAGGTCTAGAAAGAATGAAATGTTTTGTCACCCGGCCGCGTTGCTAGGGAATCTATAATAATCTATAATCTAAGTTGCAAGGATATATTCATTTAAAGCTCTCAGATGTATGCCCACAAACAAACACGTGTAGTTCGCGCTTACGAATGCTGAATGTGTACTCACAAATAAAATTCAAACCTCAAATAAACATAAGCCCTACAACTATTGCCGACCTTTCCTGACACAGGGGTGCCATTGGTATGAGGCTGACCACCCATACTGTAAAAAATGGTTCACTTTGCCAATGTCCCCCCTGTTTCAGGGAATGTCGGCAAGAGTTGCAAGGCTTATTTATGTTCATTTGAGGTTTGAATTTTATTTGTAAGTACACAATCAGCATTTGTAAGCGCGAACTACACGTGTTTGTTTGTGGGCATACATCTGAGAGCTTTGAATGAATATATCCTTGCAACTTAGATTATAGATTATAGATCGCCGAATTTGGTTCTACTAAGCTCATTAATACTAAGGGGGCAAAATGTAAGGTTTTTTTTTGCAACTAAGCTACACATATTGTGTAAATTCTTGCCTGCGTTTCCCCGAAGGGGTCGCATGTGGCGATTCGGGACGTATTTATTTCTACAGGTAAGGGGCCGGCCTCACACCAACCACTTTCAGTTGAAGTGGGGGTTTCCCAGCTCCCGGGGGGGTGGGCTGGTTCTCATTTCTTAACCTTGCTCTCGGCATGGAATGCAAGCATTCTACCAATTGAGCTATCGACCTTTTTACGAGCTTGATCGTCGCCGCTACAAAGCGCCAGTTCTCAAGCAAGACCCAGTTGCTGTAAGGCTAGATGGACCTTTGGTGACCGGGATTTTTTTCAACCCAGCGAAGAGAGAACCGGTCACAGGTCTGTGAAATAAACATCAGAAAATGAAAAGTTTTTCAATGCTATTTTTTTCTTGCTGCTACTTTAATAAATAAATGGAAGTAAATAGGTAAGTAAATCTGTAAATATAGTAACCTACTACAGAGAATATCAGCTGTTCAAATTGTAAGAAAATCAACTCAGATGGAAAATGAAACAAATCCAAATTCCTGAGAGCTCCGGTTTATAGCTTAGTTGGTAAAGAATGGAATATACAGAGTCATAATAAAAGGAGAGTCTGTATGAAGAAGGTTATGACTCTGGAGGAAATGAAAGAAGTGTGTAAGGACAGAAAGAAATGCCGGTTAATCTGTGATGTTGGCGGCTAGGGTTTTTTAAATTAGAATTTGTTTTCTGTTAGTTTTTGATGTCCATACATGTTATAATTTGTTGATTTTAAAAATGTAATTTGTTGTGTATGCTCCTTGACTTATAGGTTGGTATGCGGCCGACCACCCATGCTGTAGAAAATGGTTCACTTTGCCAACGTCACCACTGTTTCAGGGAAGGTCGGCAGGAGTTGCAGGGTGCATGTTCATTTGAAATTCGGGTTTTTATATGTAGGACTACATGCGGCATGTTTAAGCGCGAACTTAAACATGTCTCTTTTGTGAAAATGCATATGATGTGAATCTCTAATGTCACTTACATTTTGAAACTTAGATTAGATTAGATTAGTCGTGATTAGATTAGATTAGTCGTGTATGTTCCTTGACTTATAGGTTGGTATGCGGCTGACCACCCATGCTGTAAAAATGGTTCACTTTGCCAATGTCACCTCTGTTTCAGGGAAGGACGGCAAGAGTTGCAGGGTGTATGTCCATTTGAGATATGGTTTTTATGTTGTAGGTTCACATGAGGCATGTGCAAGCGCGAACTTGTACGTGTCTGCTTGTTAGAATGCATGTAATGTGAATCCCCAATGTTACATATATTTACAACTTAGATTAGATTAGCCTTCTTATTGTATCAAGGTACAATCTTTTTTTAAAAAAACACTGATATTACAAAAATAAAATATTGTAACTTTTTCATTTAAACCTTCTCTTTGAATTTTTATTAATAGTCATGTTCTAATCAAAACTTAAACATATAAAACGCTGAATTAATACTAGGAACATAAGTACTTCCTTTACTAAAGAAAATAAACCTACATTCATCGATATATAGAACCTCCATGCCTATATTAAGTAAATAAGAACAATATGTACTTTAAATAACAATTGAAAGAAGAAAACAAGGTCATGAGATGATTTAAATGATTTTATATTGATTCAGACGGTAAGAATAAAATCTAGACTCGGTGGCGACAGATTCTTATCTAATCTAAGTTGCAAAGATAATAATAATAATAATTAACTATATTTATATATATCTGGATAAAATGAAAGAAGTATGCAAGGACAGGAAGAAGTGGCGGCTAATCTGCAATGTTGATTTCTAATGTTGGTGTATTCATTTGCTACATTTTTTTGCATAGGAAATTTTTGACTTTTTTTGTATAGATTTCTTTGTAAGGTTTTGTTCTTTTTTATATTTAAATGTAATTTATTATTCATATTCCTTGACTTATAGGTTGGTATGAGGCTGACCACCCATACTGTAAAAAATGGTTCACTTTGCCAATGTCACCCCTGTTTCAGGGAAGGTCGGCAAAAGTTGTGGGGCTTATGTTCATTTGAGGTTTGGATTTTATTTGTAAGTACACATTCAGCATTTGTAAGCGCGAACTACACTTGTTGGTTTGTGGGCATACATCTGAGAGCTTTAAATGAGTATATCCTTGCAACTTAGATTATAGATTATAGATTATATATGCGCCTTTTTGTGATTTACATCACTACAAAGGCTTATGTGGGCTCTAGCGGGAAAACAGGAATGCTTTGAGCATCTTCCTGAAGGCTGTCTCATCTCCCTGGACTCTCAGCCTCTCTGGGAGAGCATTCCATGCCGCTGGCCCATGGATAAGATATGTATCATTAAGGATTCACATTATATGCATTTTTCACAAGCAGACACGTACGAGTTTGCGCTTAAACGTGCCGCATGTCGACTTACAATATGAAAACCAAAATCTCAAATGGATATACACCTCGCAACTCTTGCCGTCTTTCCCTGAAACAGAAGTGACAGAGGCATTTTTTACAGCATGCTGGTCAGCCGCATTCCAACCTATAAGTCAAGCAATATTCCTTTTTTTAAATAAAACATCTACCTATCTTATCTATGCTACTTTTCCTGTAAAACACGATTCGCTTTGCCAATGTCATCCCTGTGTCAGGGAAGGGCGGTCAGAGTTGCAGGGCTTGAATGTTAATTAGAGATTTAGTTTAATTTATTTACTTTGCAAGTAAAACCATACTTCGAAAACGCAGTTGTTTACTTGGGCATAAACAACACAAAAAATTATCGTAGAGCTGTGGGAGTTAGCGCATTAGAAAGAGCGGAAAATTTCAAGTAGGATAGCATTCATAACTCATTTTTGACCAGAATATCGCTTATGCCCTACTGCCTTTTAACTGTCGATATGCAAGATGGATACAGTGAGTTTATACATCCGTATTTTTAATGTTTAATATTGATAATTAAAATTTTATTTACCCAGTATTCGATCATTCACTAAAATAGCATCAAAACTGAAGGAATTTCACCGTATTCGAGTGGTAGGTACTTTTTTCGTCACAGCTTAATATTTTCACGATGCAAAAGCAACCAGAAATGCTAACATTGCTAACAAATGCTAACAATTTGTTCAGGTGTTTTGTAATTTACAAATGTTAAATTTTTAAGTATTTTCAAATTATTTGTCTTTTAATTCACTCAAGGACGAACTAAAGTAAGATTGCAAGTTGCCTTGCGGTCGATTTTAAAACTTACATGCGATTGTATATTGTTGCCGACCCTGATGTATGGAAGCGAGTCATGGACGGTGAATGAAAGAGAAGTAAATAAGGTATGCACCGTAGAAATGGCTCATTTGAGAAGTATGACAGGAAAAACACTGAAAGATAGAGTGAGAAACGAATGGGTTCTGAATGAATGCGGAGTAAAAGAAAGCGTGAAAGTGAAAGTTCAAAGAAGTGTGATGCGATGGTTTGGACATGTTGAAAGGATGAATGAAGACCGACTGACAAAAATAGTGTATAAAGGGAATGTAATAGGTAAGCGTGGAAGGGGAAGACCACCTAGGAAAGAATGGATTGATCAGATAAGTGAGATTGCGAATGAATGGAATTTACAGAGTGGAAACAAGAGAAGAGCGTGCATGAAAAGAGTGATGTAACTAGATGAGATGAAAGAAGTATGCAAGGACAGAGTCACGTGGAGACACTTGTGTGGAGGTACCGGCCACCCCTAGAGGAATGGCGGCAGGATACAAGACAAGACAAGACAAGACAAGACAAGACAAGACAAGACATGCAGCTTAACTTCCCTTTCCATCGAGTACTCGAATAGTCTTATCTATAATCTATAATCTAAGTTGCAAAGTTTTTATTTTTCATTTAAGAATTATATAAAATGTATTCCCACAAGCAGACACGTATAAGTTCGCACCTAAGCATACCGCATGTGAACTTACAATATA
The DNA here is from genome assembly GCA_951799405.1 of Agapetus fuscipes. NCBI lineage: Eukaryota > Metazoa > Arthropoda > Insecta > Trichoptera > Glossosomatidae > Agapetus > Agapetus fuscipes. Next base: position 637,458 of record OX637351.1, read on the forward strand.
GTACAGTACCCTTAGTACGAGTTGCAAAACTTGAGTAATGTAAAGTTTACGGCAATTATTAAAGAGTGATTTCCCCCAAAATCTGAAGTTTTTGTTTGCTTGAACTTGATTTTCTTCATCACTGTAACTCTTTTGCTCAGACCATAAAGTGTAAGAAACCAAAACGGCAGATTTGGAAGAAATCACTTTTTAATACTTTCCGTAAACTTTACTTTTCTCAAGTTTTTCAACTCGTACTACAGTACAATAGACACGTATAAGTTTGTGCTTACAGATGCTGCATGTATACCTACTTACAAATTAAAATCCAAATTTCAAATGAACGTAAACCCTGCAACTTTTCCTGACCTTCCCTGAAACAGAGGTGACATTGGCAGAAGGTTAGATTGAAATAACCAATTTCTTCATATCTATTGAAAATTAATATTTATTGTAAAAATGAACAAAATACTTGTTGATCTTTTCATTTCGGCCGCGTGACTTCAAAATTTATTACTCTATGGAATTTGTGTCGAGTCCACTGGGAAAGTCAGATAGTATTTTGCAATGCCACTTGGTATGCGGCTGACCGCACCCATGCTGTAGAAAATGGTTCACTTTGCCAACGTCATCCCTGTTTCAGGGAATGACGGCAAGAGTTGCAGGGTGTATGTCTATTTGAATTTGGGTTTTTATGTTGTAGGTTCACATGCGCCAACGTGTACGTCTCTGCTTGTGAGAATGCATACAATGTGAATCCCCAATGCAACATATCTTTGCAACTCAGATTAGACGGAGCTATTAAGTCACATAGAGATGCTGTCGGGGTTATAGCCGCGGGGGCCAAGAGGGCTGATCTTTCTAGCGTGTTTCGAATGGAACAACGTTGGTTCGATCCCCGCTTGGGTCACTTGACTTTAACTTTGACCCTGGTTCAACAGATTTTATTGGGTAATTATTATTTAATAATTCATTAATAATAAAACAATAATGAATTATTAAATGATGATATTAATACCTGTTTCTGGCCAGGCAGAATAGGTTGGTGAATTGCATTCCTCTTCACAAATCTATTTTTTTTTAAATAATAAAAATGAAAAAAAAAAAAGTTTGCTCGCCTCCAGTGAGCGTAAATGCCAACCAAAACTTCAGTACACTCTACATGTGAGCGTGAAGGTTGTTTTTTTTACACTAAAAGTAAATAAATGTATTCCCGATGTTACATATCTTTGAAACTTAGATTAGATAAGATTAGACTGAAATTCCATCTTTTCACGTAACCGAGAGTGTTGTTAGCTGATTATAAATAAAGATGTTTGGCAACGTGGAGCTATTCCTGGACGCACGATTTCCGGCAAGAGTTGCCAAAAATATCCCACAACCGTAGATAAGTGAGGCAACACAGACACTTTCACTGAAAGTGTGAAAGGCAACTGAAAAATACGATCGGGTAACATTTTTTATTAAAATTTAATTATTTCTAATCCAATCTAATATAATCTAAGTGACAAATATACGTTAGTACATAGGGGATTTCCATTATATTCATTTTCACAAGCAGATACGTATAAATTTGCGCTTGTACATGCCGCATGCGAACCTACAACATAAAAACCCAAATCTCAAATGAACATACACCCTGCAACTCTTGCCGACCTTCAAGATATAAGTCAAGGAACATAAACAGCAAATTTCATTTTTATAAATCACAAATAATGATAAGTATAATCATCATTTCCTAGGAGAATAACTTTTAAAATATCATCATTTGTACTTGTAAATGTATCCAGCCGCCATTCTCCGGGGGTGGACAATACCTCTATAGATGCGTCTATACTTCATGCTACCCTTGTACACTTCTTTCGTCTCCTGGGTTTGTTAAAAGTCTCAAGATTTGTTACAGTGCATTGTGGATAAAAGCAGTTTGTCCTGCGAGTGAATAGAATATGGTCCTTCGAACCGTTTGCACGAATGAAAACCTGCCACAAAGTCATTTGTTAAAGAGCATTAGAGGATAAAAGCAGTTTGTCCTGCAAGTGAATAGAATATGGTCCTTCGAACCGTTTGTACGAATGAAAACCTGTCACAAAGTCATTTGTTAAAGAGCATTAGTGTATAAAAGCAGTTTGTCCTGCAAGTGAATAGAATACGGTCCTTCGAACCGTTTGCACGAATAAAAAACCTGTTACAAAATTTCAAAATTTGAAAGATCGTATCAGTGGATATAAACATTGGCTTACCATGCGTGCGCTGCGGCAGGAATCCGTGATGCTGCACCTGGTGATGATGCGCAGCCGCAGACTGCGCCAGATGACTTTGGCTCTGATGGTGCAGGTGGTGGTGGGATCCTGGAGTGGCTGGGGCGGCTCTGGGAGGCGGCAGGAGATGGGGAAGTCTCCCGGCTGCCCTGCCAGCCAACTCCTCGGCTGATGCGTGGCCGGAGCTGGACGAGTCCACGTCGGAGACGCCGCTGTCGGCAGGACTGGGCGGCAGAGAACCTGGAGAAGAAGACGACGGTGGCTTAGATGTTGGATTTTTGTTTTTAAGAAATCCTGTGCGGGAGACTCCCTAGATTTCAGAGACTCTAGGAGTCCATGACACTTGTATTAGAAGCTTGTTTTTAGACACCCTCGGTGGGGATAGAATCCTTGCTCTCAGCATAGGATGCAAGCATTCTAAGCCAATTGAGCTATCGACCGGACTTTCTACGAGCTTGGTCGTCGCTACAAAGCGCCAATTCTCAAGCAAGACCCAGTTGCTGTAAGGCTGGATGAATCTTTAGTGGCCGGTCTTTGAAAGTAAAGGTTTAATGAACTCTTCAACCCAGCGAAGAGATTTCTACAGCAACGACCAGGCTCGCAGAGGGCTCTTGAGGTGTGATACACACAAAAACAGCGCTCACCAAATAAATCATCCTAGTTTTTTCCCCTGCAGTCTTCATCCTATACTTTATCCCTTGTTCCTTGACTTATAGGTTAGTATGCGGCTCACCCATGCTGTAGTAAATGGTTCACTTTGCCAATGTCACCCCTGTTTCAGGGAAGGTCGACAGGAGTTGCAGGGTGTATGTTCATTTAAGATTCGGGTTTTTATATTGTAGGTCCACATGCGTTATGTTTCAGCGCGAACTTATACGTGTCTGCTTATGAAAATGCATATAATGCGAATCTTTAATGTTACACATATTTGCAACTTAGATAAGATTAGATAAGACTCTTCTCTCTATGGATTTCTCGCCCCTGTTGCAAATCTACCCCTATATACTTAAGGGCTGCTTTATTATATACTGTTATATAGGTTTATTTTGAATTTGTTACAGCTCACGATTGGCCCAGCTTCCGAACAGATGTTTGAGAGTATAAAGGTGCTGGCAGATGATTGGTGCAGCAGTAAGGGTGGGATTTACGGAGGGTTAGGGTTCAAAATATTGCACCCTCCCCTAGCATAGAACTGACGAGACAGACTTTAAGTAATATTTGTATTAAATATTACTTTTATTTCTATATTTACTGATAAATACCAACCCCTTGGTATACCGGCTAGGTTTATATACTGGCAAGGTTTACTCAGCCTTCACAAGAAATGAGTACCAGTTCTCTCGGGAGCTGGGAAACACCCACTTCAACTAAAGTGGTTGACGTAAGGTCGGCCCCCTTACCTGTAAAAATAAATAGGTTCAACTCGCCACATGCGACCCCTTTGGGGATAATCTAATCTAATCTAATCTAAGCTGCAAAGATATATATATATCATTTAAGATTTATATTAAATGCATTCCCATAAGCAGACATGTATAATTTCGCACTAACACATGCCGCATGTGGACCTACAATATAAAAACCCAATCTCAAATGAACATAAGCCCTGCAACTCTTGCCGTCCTTCCCTGAAACAGGGGTGACATTGGCAATAAAGTTACACTATATGTGTACTTAGTTGAGTTGCGTTTGGTAGCAAGATAAGGCAAATTTCAAAAGAAATTTGAAAGAAATTAGTAGAGAAGACCGGTCCGTAGTTCAGTGGTAACACTTCGGACTCTGAATGGAAGGTTGTAGATTGTAATCCCGGCGGAGCACAAAAAATATACCATTTATATTTTCAAATTTGCTCTTCGCTGGGTTGAAAAATTCATAAACCTTTACCAATGACCGGTCACCAAAGGTCCATCCAGCCTTCCAGCAAGTGGGTCTTGCTTGAGAATTGGCGCTTTGTAGCGACGACGACCAGCTCGTAAAAAGGTCGATAGCTCAATTGGTGGAATGCTTGCATTCCATGCCGAGAGCAAGAGTTCGATCTCAAAGGTTTACTCAGCCTTCACAAGAAATGAGAACCAGCCCCCCCCCCCCTACCGGGAGCTGGGAAACCCCCACTTCAACTGAAAGTGGTTGATGTGAAAGTGGTACCGGCCCCCTTACCTGTAAAAATAAGTAGGTCCCGAAGCACCACGTGCGACCCCTTCGGGGATAACGCAGGCTAGAAGTTACACTATATGTGTAGCTTAGTTGCGAAGTTGCGTTGCGTATACGAACTGTACCTTTAGTACGAGTTGCAAAACTTATGTAATGTAAAATGTACGGCAATTATTAAAGAGTGATTTCCCCCAAAATCTACCGTTTTTGTTTGTTTGAACTTGATTTTCTTCATCACTGTAACTCTTTCGCTAAGACCATAAAGTGAAGTGTAAGAAACAAAAACGGCAGATTTTGGGAGACATCACTCTTTAATATTTTCCGTAAACTTTACTTTACTCAAGTTTTGCAAATCGTACTAAGGGTACTGGTCTGTGAATCATCAATAACCCTTTCGCTGTTAGAACCTAGAGGGGTCCACTTTTATTTTCGTAGAAAAAAATTGCATTATCATATTATACGCAATGTGTGTAACTCGACAGATGCAATTTCATACAAAAATAACAATATAGAATTACAATAATAACATATTCTATGAATTTCTAGTGATTCTCAAACTTCCGAAGAAAAAAAAATTGTTAATACAACTGTTTTCTTTGTGAGATTCAAATAAAACGTCCAGTCGATGGCTGAGTAGGTAGAGCGATTGATTTCAAACCCAAGGGAATAGGGTTTCAGCCCCATCAAGCATGTCAGAAATTATAACTTATTTAACTTAAAGTCATACTAATCTAAATCTATACCTAAGTTACACAGATATGTATTATTTGAGATTCATATTAAATGCATTCCCATAAGCAGACAAGCATAATTTCGCGCTCACACATGCCGCATGTGAACCCTACAACATAAAAACCCAAATCTCACATGGACATACACCCTGCAACTCTTGCCGTCCTTCCCTGAAACAAGGGTGACATTGGCAAAGTGAACTATTTTTACAGCATGTGTGGTCAGCCGCATACCAATATATAAGTCAAGGAACACTAAAGTTTATATTTTAGATAATAATCTATGTATAAATAATATTACGATGATTTATTTGGTGAGCGCTGTTTGTGTGTGTATCACACCTCAAGAGCCCTCTGCGAGCTTGGTTGCTCATCGCTGTAGAAAACGCCAATTCTCAAGCAAGACCCAGTTGTTGTCAGGTTGGATGGACCTTTCGGTGACCGGTCTTTGGTAAAGGTTTATGAATTTTTCAACCCAGCGAAGAGCACATTTGGAAATATAAATGGTATACTTTTTGTGCTCCGCCGGGATTCGAATCCACAACCTTCCATTTACGAGTCCGAAGTGTTGCCGCTGGACTACGGACCGGTCCAAGATATTGTGAAACTTTGAGAAGCTCAGGTTTATTATTTGCAATATTGGGAAATGGAGCGAGCATATTTTGTTGAAATATTATACAATAAGGGTTAGAACACAATAGTTAGAGTTTGGGTCATATGGGCCAAAAAAAATATACACCTTGCGTGGCAGAGAATGGGTTAACAATACAAACACGCATAATATATCGTAGGAGGCAGAAATGAAAATACTCAACGCAACTAAGCTACACATATAGTGTAACTTTTTGCCTGTGTTATCCTCGAAAGAGTCGCATGTGGCTATCTATAATCTATAATCTAAGTTGCAAGGATATATTCATTCAAAGCTCTCAGATGTATGCCCACAAACAAACACGTGTAGTTCGCGCTTACAAATGCTGATAGTGTACTTACAAATAAAATCCAAACCTCAAATGAACATAAGCCCTGCAACTCTTGCCGACATTCCCTGAAACAGGGGTGACATTGGCAAAGTGAACCATTTTTACAGTATGGGTGGTCAGCCTCATACCAACCTATATGTCAAGGAATATGAATGGCGATTCGGGAATTATTTATTTTTACGACTCTGGAGGAAATGAAAGAAGTGTGTAAGGACAGAAAGAAATGGCGGTTGATCCGTGATCTTGGCGGCTAGGGTTTTTTAAATTAGAATTTGTTTTCTGTTAGTTTTTGATAACCATACATATTATAATTTGTTGATTTTAAAAATGTAATTCGTTGTGTATGCTCCTTGACTTATAGGTTGGTATGCCGCTGACCACCCATGTTGTAAAAATGGTGCACTTTGCCAATGTCACCCTTCTTGCAGGGAAGGAGAGTTGCAGGGTGAATGTCCATTTGAGATTTGGGTTTTTATGTTGTTGGTCCACATGCGGCATGTGTTGGCGCGAAATTATGTGTGTCTGCTTGTGGGAATGCATTTATTATGAATCTCAAATTTTTCTTCAAACTTAGATTTAGATTAGATGAGTCCTTGACTTGTATTTTGGTATGAGGCTGACCACCTCTACTGTAAAAAAAGGTTCACTTTACTAATGCCAACCCTGTTTATAAGGGAAGGTCGGCAAAAGTTGCAGGGTTTATGTCCATTTGAGGATTGGATTTTAATTTGTACGAGCACATTCAGCATTTGTAAGCGCGAAATTACACGCGTCTGTCTGTGGGAATAGATTTTATATAAATCTTTAATGTAATATATCTTTGCAACTTAGATTATAGATCATATACAACCTATAAGTCAAGAAACAAATTTTAAAATTACAATAGTTGGAAATCAAATATTTGTAAAATCCAGGAACACCTGAATTTTTTTTGGGAAAAGGATTTATTGAAATTAAAAAAAAAAATGGTCGGCTCGCAGGTGTAATATTTGGGATGTATTTGTACGAGGAAAGGATGCAAGACGGCAACACAAGGCACCAGCTTTCTTCCTTGTTTGTCAGCTTGGATTTCAACAAATAAAGGATTCCGAATGCATCTGCTTTCGGAGATTCTGGCCACCCTTTAAAAGGAATCTCACCGAAAAGAACAGGGGCGAATTAAGAGTTTTTTTTTAAATACGTAAAACTTAATTTTATTTCACAAACGCAGTAGGGTTTGTGAACCAGTTAGTTGACCGTTCCGTAGTGCAGTGGCAACACTTCGGACTCGTGAATGGAAGGTTGTGGGTTCGAATTTATTTTTACTGATTCTTGTTTATTTTTTTCTGCTGTTATGTTAGACCGGTCCGTAGTTCAGTGGTAACACTTCGGACTCGTGAATGGAAGGTTGTGGGTTCAAATCCATGCCTAGCACAAAAAATACACCATTTATATTTCAAATTTGCTCTTCGCTGGGTTGAAAAATTCATAAAACCTTTACCAAAGACCGGTCACTAAAGCTCCATCCAGACTAACAGCAACTGGGTCTTGCTTGAGAATTGGCTCTTTGTAGCGACGACCAAGCTCGTTAAAGGCAGGTCGATATCTCAGTTGGTAGAATGCATGCATTCCATGCCGAGAGCAAGGGTTCGATCCCAAGGTGTACTCAGCCTTTAAAAGAAATGAGAACCAAAAAGGAGCTGGGAAGCCCCCATTGCAAATGAAAATGGTTTGTGTGAGGCTGGCCCCCTTACTCGTAAAAATAAATAGGACCCAAATCGCCACATGCGGCCAGAAGTTATACTATATCGCTGCCTTAGTTCTTGTTTACCGTAAACGCCATTGAGAAAATTGTACATGAGCAATGTTTGCATGTGTACCTACTGGACCAATGTGTCTCATGAAAACAAGAAATTTATTTTAAAAATATTTAAAAAAACTCTCACATTATCGAGTTTTACGGTTTTTCTTAGCTCAGATTGTGTAGAATTTGATTCATAAGACAACTACATGAACAAGTCATATTTGACAAGATTGGCGTATACGATAAACAAGAACTGGGGGAGCGATATGTGTAGCTTAGTTGCGTTTTTTGTTTTTAATGACGTCATGCACAAGATTGTGACCGGAAAAGGCAAACATGTATATTGTTCTTACAATTATGTTGCTAAGGATCGCAGTCCCACACAAGTACGACGTTTCCCTGCTGAAAAAAATCCTCAATTAATTTTTTTGCCGAGCCCGTTCCCAATTCGCCCCTTTTGAATTCACTCTCCTTTACACCCGTCGGCTTTCTACAAAAACACCCTTCACCCATATGTTGTTATTGAGGTTTAAATCTCTATTTTCGTAGTTTTTTTTTGACATTTCGGATTGCATATGATTGTGTCGGCCATGTTGGATTGCGCGCGTGCGCACAGATGCGCAAACAGACGACAAGGTGCGTGGAACACCTACCATTATCGTCAGTCGCAACGCAACTAAGCTACACATATAGTGTGACTTCTTGCCGCGTTATCCCCGAAAGGTCTCGCACGTAGCGAGTTGAACGCAACGCAACGCAACTAAGTTACGCATATAGTGTAACTTCTTGCCGCGTTATCCCCGAAGGGTTCGCGTGTGGCGATTAGGGACCTATTTATTTTACGAGTAAGTGTTCCTGGACTTATAGGTTGGTATGCGGCTGACCACCCATACTGTAAAAAATGGTTCACTTTGCCAATGTCACCCCTGTTTCAGGGAAGGGCGGCAAGAGTTGCAGGGCTTTTGTTCATTTGAGATTGGGTTTTTATAATGTAGGTCCACATGCGGTATGTGTTAGCGCGAAATTATACATGTCTGCTTGTGGGAATGCATTTAATATAAATCTTAAAAGATATATATCTTTGCAGCTTAGATTAGATTAGATTAGGGGGCCGGCCACACACCAACCACTTCGAGTTGAAGTGGGGGTTTCCCAGCTCCCGGGGGTAGCTGGTTCTCATTTCTTGTGAAGGCTTACTAAACCTTGAGATCGAACCCTTGCTCTCGGCATGGAAGGCAAGCATTCTACCAACTGAGCTATCGACCGGACTACACCAAACTGTTATAAAAAATTTCAATAATATGAATGCATATAAAATTAAGTTTTCTACGTTGCTTAAAAATGAGCACTCAGTTAATTCTTTAAACCAACCATTCTATGATCCAAAAAATAAACAGATTTAAAATTAAATGCGTACTCATGTACCTCTCATTATTTCGGTAGTAAATTTTTAACCCTTCGCTGACCTCGCCCGATCTCGCGGGGTCACCGTTGCCCCTAACTTGGGGTCAGAATCGGGATCTTCCCGATCCCCGCACAATATCTACCGAAAATCCCTTTGTGCAAGATTAGAATGTAAATTTTTAAAAGGGGTTTTTTTTTATTTGAGTTGGTGAATTTAAATTCATTTACTTCTGGGGTACATTGTGGCATTAAAATTTTATGGAATGTTTGACCGTTTGCAGTTTTGACCATTTGATATATACGATGCTTTCCAAACATAACGCATTTTTTTCTTTGACTAAAGGTTTTCTTTGACTTATGCTTTCGGAATTATTGACCGGTTTCGAAACGGATATATGCGATCCGTAAATGGACTTTGCAGCCCCCGTGACGTCATTTTCTTGTATCCACAACGCTGCTAGTATTGCGATGGCTATAAGATCTAAATCTAAGCTGCAAAGATATATATCATTTAAGATTCATATTAAACGCATTCCCACAAGCAGACATGTATAAGTTTGCGCTAACACATCGCTGCCTTAGTTCTTGTTTATCGTATACGCCATTGAGAAAATTTTACATGAGCAATGTTTGCATGTGTACTGGACCAATGTGTCTTATGAAAACAAGAAATGTATTTAAAAAATATTTAAAAGAACTCTCACATTATCGAGTTTTACGGTTTTTCTTAGCTCAGATTGTGTAGAACTTGATTCACAAAACACCTGCATGAAAAAGTCATATTTGACAAGATTGGCGTATACGATAAACAAGAACTGGGGGAGCGACATGCCGCCTGTGGACCTACAATATAAAAACCCAATCTCAAATGTACGTAAGCCCTGCAACTCTTGCCGACCTTCCCTGAAACAGGGGTGACAATGGCAAAGTGAACCATTTTTTACAGTATGGGTGGTCAGCCTCATACCAACCTGTAAGTCAAGGAATATAAGATGAATAAAGAAAATGAAGTCACACACGAAAATTCAACCCAAAGAGCGTATTGGCGCGTAAATTCAAACTGAATTATTTGAACATAGATAACTTTGTTAAAAAATCCGTAAGTTTTGTGATAAGCAAATAAAAGGGATTTGAATCGGCAAGAAATTTTTTTTGTGGAATTTCTCTATTAGCGACGAGAGGTGATGGAGAAGGACAGGTGGAGGCAACGCTTTGAGTGGGGAAAGGCTTTTATTCACAGTGTTTTAGCGCCAATAATGGTATGAGTAAATATGCTTTAAGTAAAATACGCAAGGGATTTTCACAATTTTTTCATTTATCTTTACTCAAATACGCAAAAAATAAAGAACCACATGGACAAATAAACGAAAATCATTCACTCTTTCATACACACATAATGCTCTCTTCCCTCCTCAGCAGTGAAATGATGAGTGTCCAGGTTTTTGTTCGCTTTATACGTCGGACAATGGAATGTTTCCTGATGCCCGAGCACAATGGCGGGGATCGGGCCACTTCTGACCCGGACCTCTAAATGAATTCAACACGTTTCTTTCTACGAATTTTTTGTGGGGCGGCGGTACCGAGAGGGTTAAAATTATTGCTACCAACAATTGTAAGGAGTTTTATATTTGAATATTTTATTTATCCTTGGGAGACTTTTTAACGTAAAATAACGGTTTATATTTTTTGATTCGTATTTCTCTTGACTTTTAGATTGCCATGAGGCTGACCATCTAATCTAAGTTGCAAAGATATGTTACATTAGAGATTCACATTACATGCATTCCCACAACCAGACACGTACAAGTTCGCGCTTGCACATGCCTAATGTGAACCTACAACATAAAAACCAAATCTCAAATGGACATACACCCTGCAACTCTTGCCGTACTTCCCTGAAACAGGGGTGACATTGGCAAAGTGAACCATTTCTACAGCATGGGTGGTCAGCCACATACCAACCTATAAGTCAAGGAACATGCACGACAAATTACATTTTATAAATCAATAAATAATAATATCTATGGACAACAAACAGAAAACAAATTCCAATTTTATAAACCCTAGCCGCCAACATTACAGATCAACCGCCATTTATTTCTGTCCTTATATATACTTCTTTCATTTCCTCCAGAGTCATAACCATCCATACTGTGAAAAATTGATTAATTTTTTGTAATTCTCTCTATCGGTCCGTAGTCCAGTGGTAACACTTCGGACTCTGAATGCAAGGTTGTGGGTTCGAATCCCGGCGAAGCACAAAAAATAAACCATTTATATTTTCAAATTTGCTCTTCGCTGGGTTAAACAATTCAATTCATACAACTTTACCAAAGACCGGTCACCAAAGGTCCATCCAGCCTTACAGAAACTGGGTCTTGCTTGAGAATTGGCGCTTTGCGTAGCGACGACGACCAAGCTCGACAATAGCTCAGTAGGTAGAATGCTTGCATTCCATGCCGAGAGCAAGGGTTCGATCTCAAGGTTTACTCAGCCTTCACAAGAAATGAGAAAAAGCCTCCCCGGGAGCTGGGAAACCTCCACTTCAACTGAAAGTGGTTGGTGTGAGGCCGGCCCCCTTACCCGTAAAAATAAATAGGTCCCGAATCGCCACATGCGCAGGCAGGAAGGAAGTTACACTATATATGTAGCTTAGTTGCGTTTCTCTATGATGATGATGATGATGATTGATGATTTATTTCCGGTGGCGCCGTTTAATGATCACAGACCATCTATCGCAAGCTATCCCAAGGACACGTGAAAAGAGTTGCAGGGTTTTGTGTTCATTTGAGGTTTGAGTTTTTGTTTTGTTAGTACTGCAAACGCGGTCTCACGTCTGCTTGTGGGTGCGCATTGAGTATCGAGAACCCTAGCTCGTTGGTTCCGAAAGCAAGCGCTCTACCAAACATTTGTAAAAATACACAAATTAGACCGGTTTGTAGTCCAGTGGCTAACACTTCTGACTCGAGAATGGAAGGTTGCGGGTTCGAGTCCCGGTGTTAAAATAAATAATTGCAGTTTAATTAAAAGAGAACTATCTGTAATCTATAATAATCTAAGCTGCAAAGATATGTTAACATTTAAGGCTCATATGAAATGCATGCCTACAGACAGGCACATGTAGGTTCGCGCCTATACATTCTGCATGTGTACATACAAATAAAGAAAAGCTCACATGGACATAAACCTTGCCACTCCTGCCGCCGTTCCCTGAACAGGGGTGGCATTGGCAAAAGTGAACCGATTTTTACAGCACGGGTGGTCAGCCTCAAACCAACCTATCAGTCAAGGAGCCCCCCCAGTAAAATCTAAACAATACAGATCTTACTTTTTTTTTACTATACTCTCTACTAGTACTCTCTTACTACTCGTAAAAATACACAAAAAAAAACGCGTGATGCACCGGAACAGCTGATTTTGAATTTCCGTACCTCAGCGTTTCCGGAAATTTGAAAAAGCCCAAGCGCGCCCTTCTACCGGTCACTCGGCCAGACTTTGTGCATCACGGAATGCATTTAATCCAACAGGTTTCACAAAACCGGACAATGCAATCCAGAAAACCGGATTTGACAATAGAAACTTTATTTCAAACCGTGATGGCAAAAAAAATAATAATGCTGTCTATGATAGAACAACTGCTGCTTTTATAAAGAAAGACAAAATTCGCAGAAATAAGCAACCTTTTATTTATTTACTGCTTTGGAAACGAGAATGAGATTCATGCAAGATGACTTGGAAAAACTGAAACTATTTTATTAATTAAATTTTAATTAAATAAAAATTAAAAGTCCGGTCGATAGCTCAGTTGGTAGAGTGCTTGCATTCTACCCCGTGAGCTCGGGTTCGAATCCCACCGAGGAGGGTGTCAGAAATGATTTCCTATTTCGGTGTTTATTTCAAACCCCATAATAAAAAACCGGCAAAGTGTACTCAGCCATCACAAGAAATGAGTACCAGCCCTCTCGGGAGGTGGGAAACCCCCACTTCAACTGAAGTGGTTGGCGTAAGGCCGGCCCCCTTACCTGTAAAAAATAAATAGATACAACTCGCCACATAGGTTTAACTCGCCACAAATAAAAGAAAACAGTTTTTCCATATTTACTCACAAACTATTGACATTATAAAAAATTAGCTATAAGATGATAAGCAATGTATAATTCTGTATATAATATAAAAGAGAAAAAAGTAAAAAAAAGTAAAAAAAGTGCAAAAACGTGTGTTTTTTTTTTAAATATTTTGTTGTATTGATAATTTTAAAGTTATATATTTTTTTTAACTTAATATGTAATTAAGATGAAAAATTAAACGACATGCCTGATTTTTTTCATTAGTGTAGGTAACTCTTTTGCTAAAACCATAAAGTGTAAGAAACAAAAACGGCAGATTTAGCGTAGAAACTACTGTTAAATTACGTTTTTTCTTAGATTATAAATTACAGTAATCTATAAACTAATAGGGCCTATTGCACCAAACTCCAATCAGACAAAAATTAAAATTAAGTGTGATTTCAACCTTTCAAATCAAGCATTTGGTTGCATACACGTAAATCAGCTGATTATTTTTACCCACTTCCGATACATATTTAACCGAGGTCCTTACCAGAATGAAGCAATCAAATTTGATTTGTCAATTAAATATTGATTGGAGGTTGGTGCAACAGGCCCTAAGTTGCAAAGATGTATTAACATTTAAAGCTTATATCAAATGCATGCCCACAAACAAACACGTGTAATTCGCGCTTACAAATGCTGAATGCGTACTGACAAATAAAATCACAACCTCAAATTAACATAAGCCCTACAACTTTACTGACCTTCCCTGACACAAGGTGACATTGGCAAACTGAATAAAATAAAAATACATAAAAAGTGAACCAATTTTTACAGTAAGGGTGGTCAGCCTCACAGTACATCCCAACAAAATGCACAAATAACTTTAATTAAAAAATATACATACGCAAAAATGTTATTTTTGTAAAAATTTGAACTGGTTGTTGATAGCTGAATAAAAAAAAAACGCAGCAAGGTCCGAGTTTTATGCATAAATTAATTCAGCTTTATTTCAGTAGTTGACCCTCTCTTATGCGGCGGTCACTTAGCGAATGTGAGAACTAAAACCCAGACAATGGAAATAAACCGGACCTTGGGGCCCTTCCTCATACATATCTATTATCTGTGTGCCATGTGAAAGCCAAGACGTGAGCATTCTGTGTGCCATGTGAAAGCCAAGCATTATTTTATACGTACTTTTTATCTTATGCATATTAATTTTGATAAATTGAGATGGAACGTATTTGAATATTGTAACGTTTTTTTCTTTGTTTTTTTTTAAGTTAATGCAATATTTTATTTCATACGGAAATAAATGGATGAATAGACTTAGCACAAATTTGAATTTAGAACTTTGACGTATTAGCAACTTTCCCCCCTTGGCCAATGTCACCCCAGTTTCAAGGAATGTCGGCAAGAGTTGCAGGGTGTATGTTCATTTAAGATTTAAATGTGTACTTATTTACAAATTAAACAATAAACTTACAATCCAAACCTCAAATGAACATAAACCCTGCAACTTTTGCCAACCTTCCCTGAAATAGGGGTAACATTGGCAAAGTGAACCATTTTTTACTGTATGGGTGGTCAGCCTCATACCCAACTATACGTCAAGGAAATACCGTTGTAAATAAGCCGTTTAAAAAAACATTGACTTTTATGACAGTCCTGTTGGAGGGTTTCAAGTTGTATGAGAGCAGAAAGACGCACTCACGGCTGGGCGGCGTAGGGTAATGCATTGGCTTTTAATACAGTCCCACCCTGTTGGAGAGTTTCATGCTGTATGACGCACTCAGTGTGACGGCGTAGGGTAAACCATTGGTTTTTCTGACAGTCCCACCCTGTTGGAGATTTTCAAGTTGTATGTATGACGCACTCACCGTTGGACGGCGTATTGACTTTTCTGACAGTCTCACCCTGTTGGAAGGTTTCCAGCTGTATGTATGACGCACTGACAATTGGACGGCGTATTGACTTTTCTGACAGTCCCACCCTGATGGGAGGGTTTCAAGTTGTATGTATGACGCACTCACCGTTGGACGGCGTATTGACTTTTCTGACAGTCCCACCCTGTTGGAGAGTTTAAAGTTGTATGAGATCAAAGTGACAGCGTATTGACTTTATGACAGTCCCGCCCTGTTGGAGGGGTTCAGGCTGTATGTATAACGCACTTACCGTAGGCTAAACCATAGACTTTTCCGACAGTCCCACCCTGTTGGAGGGTTTCAAGCTGTATGTATGACGCACTCACGGATGGACGGCTTATTGACTTTTCTGACAGTCCCACCCTGTTGGAGGGTTTCCGGCTGTATGCATGTGAGTGACACTCACCGTTGGAGGGCGCGGTGTAGGCGCTCCTGTGCTGCGGCAGGAGCGGGTGGTGGTGCTGGTGGTGATGGTGGTGCAGGTGGTGGGAGGGCGCGGACAGCAGGCCGTGCAGCAGCGCCTTGGGCAGGGAGCCGGCCTTCTGCAGCGGCAGCACGGTGTCTACTGCAACAAGGAGCAAGCGGCACTCAAATATGGGGTAACCTTAATGGGGAAATTTCACAAAAAAAAATATTGTGGATTTAAATTCCTTTATATTTGCTTATCACAAAACTTCTTGAATTTTATTTTTACTTGCTTTTTCTACAAAGTTATTCATGTTCAAAAAATGAAGTTTGAATTTACGCGCCAAAACGCTCCTTGGATTGAATTTTCGGCTGTGACGTCATTTTCTTTGACTTTTTATAGCCATCGCAATACCAGCAGCGTTGTCGATACAAGAAAATGACGTCACGGGGGCTGCAAATTTCCTTGACGGATCGCACATCCGTTTCAAAACCGGTCAAAATTTTCAAAAGATCTTTTTCAAATTTAAAATTATATAAATTTATTTAGGACTTGAAATTAGGCCCTTGTTTATATGCTTATCGTAATCTAACAAAATTATACACTTTTTACCAAATTCCTAACTATTGCAAATACTCTATTACAAATCTTTGACGTATTAAAAAAACAATGGAGTAGTATTCTTATTTCTTGCAATAATAATAATAATAATAATATTAGGATGATATTTTATTTGTTGAGCGCTGTTTTTGTGTGTATCACACCTCAAGAGCCCTCTGCGAGCTTGGTGGTCGTTGTAGAAAGCGCCAATTCTCAAGCAAGACCCAGTTGTTGTAAAGTTGGATGGACCTTTCAGTGACCGGTCTTTGGTAAAGGTTTATGAATTTTTCAACTCAGCGAAGAGCACATTCGAAATATAAATGGTGTATTTTTGTGCTCCGCCGGGATCCGAATCCACAACCTTCCATTTACGAGTCCGAAGTTTTGCCACTGGACTACGGACCGGTCCATGCAAAATCTGAATAAAACCAAACAATAATAATCTATAATCTAAGTTGCAAGGATATTTTCATTTAAAGTTCTCAAATGAATGCCCACAAAACAAACACGTGTAGTTCGCGCTTTGCTGAATGTGTTCTTACAAATAAAATCCAAACCTCAAATGAACATAAGCCTTTCAACTTTTGCCGACCTTCCCTGACACATGGGTGACATTGGCAGAGTGAACCATTTTTTTACAGTATAAGTGGTCAGCCTCATACCAACCTATAAGTCAAGGAATCAACACAAGTCCTAAAATTGTTCTACCAGGTCATGAAAAAAAATAGGATGATTTATTTGGTGAGCGCTGTTTTTGTGTGTATCACACCTCAAGAGCCCTCTGCGAGCTGGATCATCGCTGTAGAAAGCGCCAATTCTCCAGTAAGACCCAATTGCTGAAAGGCTGGATGGAACTTTAGTGACCGGCCTTTGGTAAAGCTATATGAATTGTTCACCCAGCATTAATCAGGGAAGGACAGCAAGAGTTGCAGGGTGTATGTCCATTTGAGATTTGGGTTTTATGTTGTAGGTTCACATGCGGCATTTGCAGCGCGAACTTGTAGGTGTCTGCTTGTGAGAATGCATATAATGTGAATCCCCAATGTAACATATTACTTAGATTAAATTAGATTTAGACCCAGCGAAGAGCATATTCGAAAACATGAATGCTAAATTTTTTGTGCCCCGCCGGGATTCGAACCCACAGCACAACCTTCCATTCACGAGTCAGAAGTGTTAACCACTAGACTACAGACCGATAAATATTCCATTTCACCCGTTTTTTTCAAGTCTTTGGCTGGAAGAGACAGAACATTTTAAGTGACATCTCTGCACTGCAGTCGTTGGCTTGAAGAAACCAAGCCAGATCGATATGTCTAGACGCGAAGGTGGGAAAGCTCCCCCGAAAATGGAAAAGGTGGGAACGCCCCCCCCAAAATGGAAAAGGTGGGAATCCCCCCCCCCCTACACACACAAAACGAGATGGGGGAACTCCACCCGGGAAAACGAAAAGCAAGGAAGATCCCGCCAACGTTGATCTTGAAAATAACACTTTGTTAGTAGAATATACCAAGGAGAATTTAATTTATTTTAAATATAAAATTACACAAATATGATAAGAAATGATAGAATCATGTATTATCGATGTTTTTTTTTATTGTTTTAGAGTAAAACTGAATAAAATTGGTAATTATATTTTCATTGCTTGATTTGTAAAAACTATCCAGAAGAAAATGCATGAAAAAGGTGATGGATATGAATGAATTGAAAGAGGTATGTAAGGATAGGAAAAAATGGAGGCAAATCTGCAGAGGCTCTGGCCACCCCTAGCGGAATGGCGACAGAGTTACAGCTACAGTTACAGTATCCAAGAAAAATTAGATTGTTTAAATATTGTTTGTTTTTTCAAAATGTCGTTGTTATGGCCGAGGGTTCAAGGGGCTGATCTTTCTAGCGTATTTAGAATAGAATAACGCTGGTTCGATCCCCCGTCTGGGTCATTTGACCATAACTTTGACCCTGGTTCAACAGATGTCATTGAGCTGTTTTGATTTTAACGATATGATAAAAAACAAAAAAGTTATGGCATTTTTCTGCATTCTCAAAATTTTAAACTGCTCTCTTGAACAATTTAATGTCGCTTTTGCCCTACTTCCTTTTAACCGTCGATATCGATGTATAGCGCTGTGTAATAGACTCGCTGGTGATGCAACCGGCACGGCGGGCATACGTACCTACTCTGAGCCGGTGCTGAAGTTTGGCAAACGCAGAGCCTGCTGGCCCTGACCGCAAATCAAACAGAATAATATGCAATACAACAATAATATCGAGTGATATAATAAACAAGCATCGAGAGGAAACCACGCACATTTATTTACTTTTAGTGTAAAAAAACAACCTGTACCCTGAGTACGAGTTGCAAAACTTGAGTAAAGTAAAGTTTACGGAAAGTATTAAAGAGAGATTTTCCTCAAAATCTGCCGTTTTTGTTTGTTTGAACTTGATTTTCTTCATCACTGTAACTCTTTTGCTAAGACCATTAAGTGTAAGAAACAAAAACGGCAGATTTTGGGAGAAATCATCAAGTTTTGCAACTCGTACTAAGGGTACTGCACGCTCACATGTCGAGTGTACTGAAGTTTGCGGTTGTCATTTACGCTCACTGGAGGCGTTTTTAAAAAACTTTTTCTTTCTATTTATTTTGGGGTTTGAAATATTCACCGATACGGGAAATCATTTCTGACACCCTCGGTGGGATTCGAACCCGAGCTCACGGCATGGAATGCTAGCACTCTACCAACTGAGCTATCGACCGTACTTAGGTCCTTGAAAACCGATGTCAAAATATTTACTTGCCTTTTTCGATAGCCGTTGACATATAGGTTGGTATGAGGCTGACAACCCACGCTGTAGAAATTGTTCACTTTGCTAATATCACCCCTGTTCCTGGGAAGGACGGCAAGAGTTGCAGGGTGTATGTTCATTTTAGATTTGGGTTTTTATGTTGTAGGTTCACATGCGGCATGTGCAAACGCGAAATTGTACGTGTCTGCTTGTGAAAATGCATGTAATGTGAATCACCAATGTAACATATCATTGCAACTTAGATTAGATTAGTGTAACGTTACAATTTTGTTATCTATGGAATTAAGTCGGAATCCATTACCTTTCTCAATTATCTTCTTCTATTTATATAAAATCAAACGAATGTATGTATGTTTGTCCTGTATATCGCTCCTTCAGTTCTTGTTTACCGTATACCTACGCCAATCTTGTCAAATATGACTTTTTCATGGAGTTGTCTTATGAATCAAATTCTACACAATCTGAGCTAAGAAAAACCGTAAAACTCGATAATGTGAGAGTTCTTTTAATATTTTTGAAATCAATGTCCTGTTTTCATAAGACTCATTGGTCCAGTACACATGCAAACATTGCTCATGTAAAATTTTCTCAATGGCGTATACGGCAAACAAGAACTAAGGCAGCGATATGTGAAAAACAAATCCAAAACCGAAATAATATTCTTTCAATATCCGTATCCATATCCATATCCGAAACTTCGTATCCATAACATTTCTACTTTTTAATATAAAGTGCATTGTAAAATTTCCCGGATAGAAATTCAAACGCGTTCCAAATACGAAAATGAAACTGAAAGCTAAAAATGACATAATAAAAGCTCTGTACATAGTGCTATAATACGCTACACAATAAAAAAGACTTCATTCATGCAATCGCATGTCCCATCAAAGTTGTGTACAGTTCTTGCAGATGTTTCTGGTAACAAGTGTGCGAGAGGGACACGGTCATACGTAGGAATATAAAAAAAACATCATTTCAGTGCAATAGTGTGAGAGAGACAGACTCGTACGTGGGAATGAGATAACGCTATGGTGCGAGAGGGACGTGGTCGTATGCGGGACGGAGAGGACACGAGAGTGCGAGAGAGACGCGGCGATACGCTAGAGCGAGAGGTGGCTATGTGATGAAATGCACTCGGAAAACTTTTGCTTTCGATTGGGGCTGCGACCTTTATGGCTCACTTGCAATTTTACGTTCACCGTCAACCTTTTTTCTGCAAACACTTTCAAATTTTAATTTGTTTTTTTTTTACTTTGTGAATTAGATATATTTTTCAAATGAGAAATTGGTATGCGGCTGACCACCTACGCTGTAGAAAATGGTTCACTTTACAAATGTCACCCCTTTTTCCGGGAAGGTTGGCAGGAGTAGCAGGGTGTATGTCCATTTGAGACTAGGTTTCTATATTGTAGGTTCACATGCGGCATGCGCAAGCGCGAACTTGTGCGTGTCTGCTTGTGAGAATGCATGTAGTGTGAATCCCCAATGTTACATATCTTTGCAACTTATACTAGATTAGAGATTAGATTAGATTAGATGTTACATTTATTGTATAGGGAAATATTGACTTTATGAACATAGATTTATTTCTAAGGTTTTGTTGTTTTTATATACTTGTTTTCCATTACTCATAGGTTGGTATGAGGCTGACCACCCATACTGTAAAAATTGGTTCACTTTGCCAATGTCACCCCTGAGTAAGGGAAGGTCGGCAAAATTTACAGATTTTATGTTCATTAGAGGTTTGGATTTTAATTTATAAGTACACATTCTACATTTGTAAGCGCGAACTTACACGTGTCTGTTTGTGGGCATACATTTGATATGAGTTTTAAATGTAACTACATCTTTGCAACTTAGATTGCATGAGATTTGATTAGGTACTTTTAAAAAAATATATATTTTAATTATAAGAAATGTTTACAGCAAATGGTTGAGCACGACTAGCTGACACTATTGCGGCGGCTGATCTAATATAGTCTTTATGTCAAGTGTAAATAAGTGTCACAACGGCGTGCCTGCCAACTGGGGCGCGATGCCCGTGAGGATATAGGCGGATTTGAAAACAGACACACAAAATGAGTTTCCTTTACGGCGGTCGATAGTTCAGTGGGTAGAACGCTTGCGTTTACAACCAGAGGGCTGGGGTTCGATTCCCACTAACAGTGTTAAACATGATGGGAAAGATAATATTCTATAATAGTATAATCTATAATCTAAGGTGCAAAGATATGTTAACATTAAGGGCTCATATTAAATGCATGCCCACAATACACGTGTAAGTTCGCACTTATGTACATGCTGCATGTGTTATACCTTCATGCAAAATAAAAATTCAAATGTCAAGCTAACATTTACCCTGCAACTATTGCCGCCCGTCCCTGAAAAAGGATTTTAACCAAGGTAACAAACAGTGAACGATTTTTTCCACTTTTTGGGTGGTCAGCCTCATATCAACCTATTAGTCACAATAACATCAATAGACTTTGAAAAACCTTTGAAATTTTTATTCAAGAACATTGACAATGTATGAAAAAGATACCATTTATATTTTCAAATTTATGCTCTACGCTGGGTTGAAAAAATCATAAAATCTTTTCTTTCAAAGACCGGCCACCAAAGGTCCATCCAGCCTTACAGCAACTGGGTATTGCTTGAGAATTGGCGCTTTGTAGCGACTACAAAGCTCGTAAACAACACCTCTGCGGCACTTCAACAAGTGTTTAAAACAAGTGCATTGACTTATAGGTTGGTATGAGGCTGAACACCCATACTGTAAAAAAATGGTTCACTTTGCCAATGTCACCCCTGTGTCAGGTAAGATCGGCAAAAGTTGTAGGGTTTATGTTCATTTGAAGTTTGGATTTGATTTGTAAGTACACATTCAGCATTTGTAAGCACGAACTACACGTGTTTGTTTGTGGGCATGCATTTTCAACTTAGATTATAGATATAGACCCCTACTCGGGCTATTCTAAGACATTTTAGTCGTCGGTTGAGCCCACGCTTTCACAAACTAATGATGCCTGGGCTGAAAGTCTCATCACCACGGTCGTTCTTACCTACCGAATTTTGTAATATTTGTATGAAGACAAATCAGCTGTTTACTTGCGGCCATCTTGGATTGACAGGTCTCCATACAAATGCATCATTAGTTTGTCAAAGCGTGGGCTCATCGGACGACTGAAATCTCGGGAGTCTCCCGCATAGGATTTCTTTTTAAAAAAGTAGGTTGTATTCCTTGACTTATAGGTTGGTATGAGGCTGACCACCCATACTGTAAAAAATGGTTCACTTTGCCAATGTCACCCCTGTTTCAGGGAATGTCTGCAAGAGTTGCAGGGCTTATGTTCATTTGAGGTTTGGATTTTATTTGTAAGTACACAATCAGCATTTGTAAGCGCGAACTACACGTGTTTGTTTGTGGGCGTACATCTGAGAGCTTTGAATGAATATATCCTTGCAACTTAGATTATAGATTATTATAGGTAGGTATATGTTGTACGGTGTTGCAACACGACATTATTATTTCGGCAAACGTAAGATTGCAACACTGGCAGTTCGCGTGCTCTTGCGTCACGGCGCCGAAACCAGTGCTGCTCGAGGCCATGCTGCTTTATTATAAAAGCGAGAAGAAATCAGAGTGGCGCGCCTGGCAGGCGGAAGGACGCCATTTTCTCGTTTTTATTATTGCATCCCAGTATTGTAGACCTGCACCCTTAGGCCCGGTATTTTGAAGTATCGTAAAGTTAACTAAAATGCAATTTTAGTTAAATCATCATAATATTTCACTCACCGAACTTCGGCAGTAAATATTTAGTAACTTTAACTTACGATTTTCAAGATGGTGGCGCTTCACTGACAGCAGCTGTTCTTTTTTAATGTAAGGATACATCAAAATTGTTGCAAACTGAACATTTTTTGTCTCGTTTTCTAGCTTAATGAAGGTAAGGGATATGATTTTTATGAATAGTTGTTTGTTTTAAATCTTTTGAATGGCATTTTAATTATTTCCAAGATTTGGGGGCGTGGCTTCATACTTCGGCAATGTTCGGTTTTAGTTAACTCGAGATTGAGTATTTTAAATAAAAGTTCAAGTAATAATTAACTAAAATATTACTACAGTTCAATATACCGGGCCTTAGTACCTACGAGTTGCAAAACTTGAGTAATGTCAAGTTTACGGAAAGTATGTGTGTGTCCCCTGCCTCAGGGAGGTCGGCAAGAGTTGCAGGGCTTATATTCATTTGAGATTGGGTTTTTTATACTGTAGGTCCACATGCGGCATGTGTGAGCGCAAAATTATGCATGTCTGCTTGTGGGAATGCATTTAATATGAATCTCAAATGATACATTTCTTTGCAGCTTAGATTTAGATTTAGATTAGATTAAAGAGTCAAGAGTCATAATAAAAGGAGGGCTTGTGTGAAAAAGGTTATGACTCTGTATGAAATGAAAGAAGTATGCAAGGACAGGAAGAAGGGGCGGCTAGTTTGCAATGTTGATTTGTAATGTTGGCTTATTCATTTGTTACATTTTTTGTATAGGAAATTATTGACTTTTTTGTTTTTTTTTAATACTTAAATGTTATTTATTATTTGTATTCCTTGACTTATAGGTTGGTATGAGGCTGACACCCATACTGTAAAAAAATGGTTCACTTTGCAAATGTCACCCTTGTGTCAGGGAAGGTCGGCAAAAGCTGCAGATTTTAAGTTCTTTTGAGGTTTGGATTTTATTTGGAAGTACACATTCAGCATTTGTAAGCGCGAACTACACGTGTTTGTTTGTGGACATGCATTTGAGAACTTTAAATGAATACATCCTTGCAATTAAGATTATAGATTAAAGAGTGATTTTCCCCAAAATCTGCCGTTTTTGTTTCTTACACTTTATGGTCTTAGCAAAAGAGTTACAGTGATGAATAAAAGCAAGTTCAAACAAACAAAAACGGCAGATTTTGGGGAAAACCACTCTTTAATACTTTCCGTAAACTTTACTCAAATTTTGCAACTCGTACTCAGGGTACTGGGCTGGAAGTCTCATCACTACGGTAATGCTTACTTATCGAATATCGGTAATATTTTTCATAATAAATAATTGCGAATAAAGGAGATATCCAGAGTAATAAAAAAAGGAGAGCTTGTATGAAGAAGGTTATGACTCTGGAGGAAATAAAAGAAGTATGTTAGGAAATAAAGAAATGGCGGTTGATCTGTAATGTTGGCGGCTAGGGTTTTTAAATTGGAATTTGTTTTCTGTTTTAGTTTTGATGTCCATACATACTATTATTTACTGATTGAATATGCAAAACGTGTTAAATAATTTTTCTTTTTTTATGGTTAAAATATACTTAAATGACAATAATAATACATAGGACTAAGGACTAGGAATAATACTTGGACCGGTCCGTAGTCCGTAGTGGCAACATTTCGGACTCGTTAATGGAAGGTTGTGGATTCGGATCCCGGCGGAGCACAAAAAATATACCATTTATATTTCGAATTTGCTCTTCGCTGAGTTGAAAAATTCATAAACCTTTACCAAAGACCGGTCACTGAAAGGTCCATCCAACCTTACAACAACTGGGTCTTGCTTGAGAATTGACGCTTTCTAAAGCGACGACCAAGCTCGCAGAGGGCTCTTGAGGTGTGATACACACAAAAACAGCGCTCTCCAAATAAATCATCCTAATATTATTATTATTATTATAGAATGGTGTATTAAAAAAACTGCAAACTAGGTCGGGCGATGTCAATGAAAAATAAAACCATAATATCCTTTATTATATTGCCCTTCGTCGTCGTCATTCGTCGTCGAGTTTCGATTTTCAAAATCAATGCCATCACAGCAGATGAAACACATTCATGCTCTATAGCAAATTAATTTTTGTATATATGCTGCAATGCGGCGAGCTTACGCGTGTGTGTTTAGAAATGTATGAAAACTTTTAGGAATTAATCTGTTTGTTCATACTAAAAATGTATGGAACAATATTGACATCTAGCGGCAAAACGTAAAAGTTTTTTTTACATTTTCTTTTATTTCATGCAAATTAAAAATAAAAAAAAAGCCAAATAAAAATGGATTTCAATCTGTAATCTAAGTTGCAAACATATATAACATTTGAGATTCATATTACATGCATTCTTACGAGCAGACATGTATAAGTTCTAATCTAATCTAATCTAAGCTGCAAAGATATATATCATTTAAGATTTATATTAAATGCATTCCCACAAGCAGATATGTATAAGTTCCCGCTTACATATGCTGCATGTGTACTTACAACATAACAGCCCATTCCAAATGAACATAAGCCCTGCAACTCTTGCCAACCTTCCCTGAAACAAAGGTGAATTTGCAAAGTAAACCATTTTTTAAAGTATGGGTGGTCAGCCTCATACCAACCTATAAGTCAAGAAAATTATTTTGTGTATTTCTTTACATAATCTAAGTTGCAAAGATACATACCATTTAAGATTCATATTAAATGCATTCCCACACGCAGACAGGTACAATTAGTTCACGCTTACAAATGCCCAATGTGGACTTGCAAAATAAAAAAACTAATCTCAAATGAACATAAGCCCTGCAACTTTTGCCGACTTTTCCTCAAACAGAGATACAATTTGCATGGTAAACCATTGCTTACAGTATGGGTGGTCAGCCACATACTAACCTTTTAGTCAAGGAAATTATTTTGTTTAGTTCATTAATCTAAGTTGCAAAGATACATACCATTTGAGATTCATATTAAATGCATTCCCACAAGCAGACAGGTATAAGTTCGCGCTTACAAATGCCCCATGTGGACTTATAAAATAAAAAACTAATCTCAAATGAACATAAGCCCTGCAACTCTTGCCGACTTTTCCTCAAACAGAGATAAAATTTTCATTGTAAACCATTCTTACAGTATGGGTGGTCAGCCACATACTAACCTATAAGTCAAGGAAATTATTTTATTAAGTTCTATAATCTAAGTTGCAAAGATACATACCATTTGAGATTCATATTAAATGCATTCCCACACGCAGACAGGTACAAGTTCACGCTTACAAATGCCCAATGTGGACTTGCAAAATAAAAAAACTAATCTCAAATGAACATAAGCCCTGCAACTTTGGCCGACTTTTCCTCAAACAGAGATAAAATTTGCATGGTAAACCATTGCTTACAGTATGGGTGGTCAGCCACCTACTAACCTTTTAGTCAAGGAAATTATTTTGTTTAGTTCTATAATCTAAGTTGCAAAGATACATACCATTTGAGATTCATATTAAATGCATTCCCACAAGCAGACAGGTACAAGTTCACGCTTACAAATGCCCAATGTGGACTTGCAAAATAAAAAAAACTAATCTCAAATGAACATAAGCCCTGCAACTCTTGCCGACTTTTCCTCAAACAGAGATAAAATTTTCATGGTAAACCATTGCTTACAGTATGGGTGGTCAGCCACATACTAACCTTTTAGTCAAGGAAATTATTTTGTTTAGTTCATTAATCTAAGTTGCAAAGATACATACCATTTGAGATTCATATTAAATGCATTCCCACAAGCAGACAGGTATAAGTTCGCGCTTACAAATGCCCCATGTGGACTTATAAAATAAAAAACTAATCTCAAATGAACATAAGCCCTGCAACTCTTGCCGAATTTCCTCAAACAGAGATAAAATTTTCATTGTAAACCATTCTTACAGTATGGGTGGTCAGCCACATACTAACCTATAAGTCAAGGAAATTATTTTATTAAGTTCTATAATCTAAGTTGCAAAGATACATACCATTTGAGATTCATATTAAATGCATTCCCACAAGCAGACAGGTATAAGTTCGCGCTTACAAATGCCCCATGTGGACTTATAAAATAAAAAACTAATCTCAAATGAACATAAGCCCTGCAACTCTTGCCGACTTTTCCTCAAACAGAGATAAAATTTTCATTGTAAACCATTCTTACAGTATGGGTGGTCAGCCACATACTAACCTATAAGTCAAGGAAATTATTTTATTAAGTTCTATAATCTAAGTTGCAAAGATACATACCATTTGAGATTCATATTAAATGCATTCCCACACGCAGACAGGTACAAGTTCACGCTTACAAATGCCCAATGTGGACTTGCAAAATAAAAAAACTAATCTCAAATGAACATAAGCCCTGCAACTTTTGCCGACTTTTCCTCAAACAGAGATAAAATTTGCATGGTAAACCATTGCTTACAGTATGGGTGGTCAGCCACATACTAACCTTTTAGTCAAGGAAATTATTTTGTTTAGTTCTATAATCTAAGTTGCAAAGATACATACCATTTGAGATTCATATTAAATGCATTCCCACAAGCAGACAGGTATAAGTTCGCGCTTACAAATGCCCCATGTGGACTTATAAAATAAAAAACTAATCTCAAATGAACATAAGCCCTGCAACTCTTGCCGACTTTTCCTCAAACAGAGATAAAATTTTCATTGTAAACCATTCTTACAGTATGGGTGGTCAGCCACATACTAACCTATAAGTCAAGGAAATTATTTTATTAAGTTCTATAATCTAAGTTGCAAAGATACATACCATTTGAGATTCATATTAAATGCATTCCCACAAGCAGACAGGTATAAGTTCGCGCTTACAAATGCCCCATGTGGACTTATAAAATAAAAAACTAATCTCAAATGAACATAAGCCCTGCAACTCTTGCCGACTTTTCCTCAAACAGAGATAAAATTTGCATTGTGAACCATTGCTTACAGTATGGGTGGTCAGCCACATACTAACCTTTTAGTCAAGGAAATTATTTTGTTTAGTTCTTTAATCTAAGTTGCAAAGATACATACCATTTGAGATTCATATTAAATGCATTCCCACAAGCAGACAGGTATAAGTTCGCGCTTACAAATGCCCCATGTGGACTTATAAAATAAAAAACTAATCTCAAATGAACATAAGCCCTGCAACTCTTGCCGACTTTTCCTCAAACAGAGATAAAATTTTCATTGTAAACCATTCTTACAGTATGGGTGGTCAGCCACATACTAACCTATAAGTCAAGGAAATTATTTTATTAAGTTCTATAATCTAAGTTGCAAAGATACATACCATTTGAGATTCATATTAAATGCATTCCCACAAGCAGACAGGTATAAGTTCGCGCTTACAAATGCCCCATGTGGACTTATAAAATAAAAAACTAATCTCAAATGAACATAAGCCCTGCAACTCTTGCCGACTTTTCCTCAAACAGAGATAAAATTTTCATGGTAAACCATTCTTACAGTATGGGTGGTCAGCCACATACTAACCTATAAGTCAAGGAAATTATTTTGTTAAGTTCTATAATCTAAGTTGCAAATATACATACCAATCGAGATTCATATTAAATGCATTCCCACAAGCAGACATTTATAAGTTCGCGCTTACACATAATGCATGTTGACTTACAACATAAAAACCCAATCTCAAATTAATATAAGCCCTGCAACTCTTGCCAATCTTCCCTGAAACACAGCTGAAATCTTCAAAGTGAACCATTTTTTAAACTATGGGTGGTCGATTTTCTTTTACAAAGGCTGCATGTTTTTATTTTACATGTTTTCCGAATTTTAACGCGAGGAAACTATGCGCAATATACACATTCACCAAATGTTAAGGGGTTGGGCTGCGTAGCAGCCAGGGGCAACGCCCCTAGTTGTGGTTTAAATTCGCAGAAATCTATTCAAAACAATATACAAGCAGATAAATATACGGGTTATAACTGAATACAATGATTTCTGATTTTGAAGTGAAACAAATCCGTATTTGAATTTAAAAAATGTAAAATCCAGTCCGTAGACCGGTCCGTAGTTCAGTGGTAACACTTCGGACTCTGAATGGAAGGTTGTGGGTTCTAATCCCGGCGGAGCACAAAAATATACCATTCATATTTTCAAATTTGCTATTCGCTGGGTTGAAAATTATGACCGGCCACCAAAGGTCCATCCAGCCTTACAGCAACTGGGTCGTGCTTGAGAATTGGCGCTTTGTAGCGACGACGACCAAGCTCGTAAAAAGGTCGATAGCTCAATTGGTAGAATGCTTGCATTCCATGCCGAGAGCAAGGGTTCGATCTCAAGGTTTACTCAGCCTTCACAAGAAATGAGAACCAGCCCCCCCCCCCCCCGGGAGCTGGGAAACCCCCACTTCAACTAAAAGTGGTTGGTGTGAGGCCGGCCCTCTTACCTGTAAAAATAAATAGGTCCTAGGTTTTAGATTGCAGAAAAATGACATAACTTTTTTATTTTTTATCATATCGTTAAAATAAAAACAGCTCTAAAATAAATATAAATATTGGCATTCCTATTCATGTAGTTTTACGATTTTTTTATGTCACAAGCGCCTTTAGGACAAAAAAGGCCAAAACCTTGTCGGTTACACCAAAACCATACTTCGAAAACGCAGTTGTTTGCTTGGGCATAAACAACAACAAAAAAATCATCGTAGAGCTATGGGAGTTAGCGCATTAGAAAGAGCGAAAAATTTAAAGTAGGATAGCATTCATAACTCATTTTTAACCAAGCCCTACTTCCTTTTAACCGTCCATATACAAATAAACAACATTTTATAAAACGAAAACAATAATATGTAATTACTAATATATAATATATCTAACAGGCTTATTTCTTTTAAATTACATAATTCGCACGCTTAATAATAAAGAGAAATAACTCGAAAATTGGGAAAATCGAGATTTTGTAATAAAACGCAAGAACAATGCGAGAAGAATAGGTAGAATGCGACAGCCGTTCAATTTGGACGAATATGACCGAGATAAAACATCGGCCGCCTTTTTCATCCCATACAAGTTGTACTGGGTGTCTGAACTTCAAACGTGATTTCCCAACATTCATGTTTTTTGACTTATTGCTCTTTATTATTAAACGTGCGAATTATGATAAGAGAGCGCCGTTTTTGAGTGTGTTACACCTTAAGGGCCCTCTCCGATCACGGATAAGACTTTTTGAAAAGGTGCGTCTTGAGAGCTCCGCGAAATACACCCACAGATTTGGAGTTCTTCACTCCGGGTGGCAGTCTGTTCCACTCCACCGGACCCGCAACACGGAAAGCACGGTCTCCAGAATTTGTACGGATCTGACGGTGCGGCTGAACCAAATTGATCGCACCATCGCCCGCATCGCATCTGCCTCCTCACATCCATCTCAACAGGCGAAATCATGTCAGTCAGATAAAGTGGAGCCAAGCCATTGATGGCTTTATATACCATCAGACAAACACGGTAGACCACCCTCTCCGGGAAACGAAGCCAATGTAGTTTTTTTAACAGCGGAGTGATGTGAGCGAATTTGGATACCCCGAATATGAGCCTTGCTTCCGAATTCAACACAGATTGAAAGCGGCTGAAATGCTTCATGGACTATCATGTATATACTCAATATGAATCCCCAATGTAACATATCTTTGAAACTTAGATTAGATTAGATAATTAGGGATATTATTAAAAAGAGTACGGGATATCACTTGAAATAAAAATGAACTGTCAAACGTGACAGTTGATTCAACGGATTATATAATTTCATAAAAAAAAACATTTATCAATGGTGTTTTTTGTGCTCGATACACATTCTGCGAGATCTAAATGTCTCTTTTTCGCTCATTCGGTCACTTTTGATGGTCCAACCGTCAAAAAAAACGGGTCTAGAATGGGAAACCCGTCCTGGGTCCGCGGCAGACCCCGTGGGTTTATATTTCACGCTCAGAGGGGTTGGATTTAATGTGTTTAAAAGCGTGAAAGAATGGGACAATGGCGCGCTGGGCTTTGATTTCGAAAAACGGACATTATTTTAGCGGTCAGTTTGTGAGTTGTTGTCTATGGCCGAAATTTCAAATTCAAACTGCGAACAGTTGAACACCGCAACGGCTTATGTTTTTTTTCTAATCTAATCTAATCTATATTATCTAGATTTTCAGCCGTAATTTCGTGAAAGTTCATTTTAATACAATAAAATGTGAATTAAAACAAAGCAATTTTTATTTTATTTGAATTAAAACAAAGCAATTTTTATTTTATTGTATTAATCTAATCTAAGTTGCAAAATATAAGTAACATTAGAGATTCACATTATATGCATTTTCACAAAAACAGACATGTTTTAGTTCGCGCTTAAACAGGCCGCATGTAGTCCTACAATATAAAAACCCGAAACTCAAATGAACATACACTCTGCAACTCCTGCTTACCTTCCGTGAAACAGGGGTGAAATTGACAAAGTGAACCATTTTCTACAGCATGGGTGGTCAGCCGCATACCAACCTATAAGCTTGGGTCACTTTAACTTTGACCCTGGTTCAACAGATGTTATTGGGTAATTATTAATTAATAATTCATTAATATAAACAATAATGATTTTTTCATTGATGATATTAATACCTGTTTCTGGCCAGGCAGAATAGGTTGGTGAATTGCATCCCTCCTCACAAATCTATTTAAAAATATATATATATATATTACCGATATACGGCAGGTAAGAATTACCGTGGTGATGAGACTTCCAACTGAAAGAATGTGTTTACGATATTGTCCATATCATAGGTAAAGAGTCGTGGGAATGGGTATTTTTTCAGACTGACAAAAGAGTGAAAAGGTCACCGTATATTTGTCGATTTACTTTAAATCGAAGGAATGACCGTGGTACATGTGTGTTTGAGGCATAATCGGTAATGTTCCTTTTTCGAAAAAAAGTTGTCGATATTTAAACTCGGAAAGTTGGCAGCATTGCACGTTTTTTTCCGTTTTAAGCACAAATGCGTACGCTGCACTTTGCATCCTTTTATTTGTTATACCTACCAGCATAATTAACAAAAAAAACAAAACAATAAAATGAATTACCCTATATATTACCCAATTATAATTCTAAATGAATAAATGCATATAGACGATAATATTAATACAGAGAATTTTGCTTATTAAGTGTGAACACCCATCAAAACCCGTGTAAGAGTAGTAAGAGTACATGACATGCAATTATTTTAATATTTTGTGACGAAATTGTTTCGAAAAGGTTATGTCAGGTTGTTGAACGCATTTTTTATGAATTAATATTTATACTACATAATGTAAATAATAATCAGTTATCGATACAAAACAAATCAGATCATATTGATAGGAGATATTTTATACCTAACGGTCATTTCTATTCTAACGACAGTGCAGCTTGTTTGCAAGTGCTGAAACGCACTAGGAAAAATCAGAAAGATACAAATAGTAGCATTTAATTCCTTGACTTATAGGTTGGTATGAGGCTGACCACCCATACTGTAAAAAATGGTTCACTTTGCCAATGTCACCCCTGTTTCAGGGAAGGTCGGCAAGAGTTACAGGGCTCATGTTCATTTGAGATTGGGTTTTTTATATTGTAGGTCATGGGTCGGCAACCTGCGGCCCGCGGGCCGCATGCGGCCCTTGGGGCGTCTTGGTGCGGCCCGCAAGATATTCGCCGCAACGCACCGGGCTTATGTTCATTTGAGTTTGGATTTTATTTGTTAGTACACAATCAGCATTTGTAAGCGCGAACTACACGTGTTTGTTTGTGGGCATACATCTGAGAGCTTTGGATGAATATATCCTTGCAACTTAGATTATAGATTATAGATGCATGACTCACAAGAGGGCCCCAGGGGGCGCGGCAGTGGGGGGGGGGGGGGGGTTAGTCAGCATTTGCTGAAATGCTGCCCGTTAGATCCGCCACTGCTCAAGTGCGGCCCGCACTAAATCTCACGTAAAATATTTGGCCCTTATACAACAAAAGGTTGCCGACCCATGCTGTAGGTCCACATGCGGCATGTGCGAGCGCGAAATTATGCGTGTCTGCTTGTGGGAATGCATTTAATATGAATCTCAAATGATACATATCTTTGCAACTTAGATTTAGATCTAGTCTGAATTGAGCCAGTTTTTTTTCTTTTAAGAAATCCTGTGCGGGAGACTCCCTAGATTCTAGAGACTCTAGGGGTCTATATGACACTTGTAGTGCCGCAGAGTTGTACGAGCTTGGTCGTCGCTACAAAGCGCCAATACTCAAGCAAGACCCAGTTGCTGTAAGGCTGGATGGACCTTCGGTGACCGGTCATTGGTAAAGGTTTATGAATTTTTCAACCCAGCGAAGAGCAAATTTGAATATATAAATGGTATATTTTTTGTGCTCCGCCGGGATTCGAACCCACAACCTTCCCATTCAGAGTCCGCAGTGTAAACACTGAGCTACGGACCGGTCGAGTTTGTCATACAAGAAAGAATATAATTATCTCTAACGAAGGAAGGATAGCCCGAGTCGTGGCACAGGATATATCGGACGACCAGCGTCTACCAGGTCGCCCTCCCAAAAGATGGAAGAACAGCTGGTCTTCTGCATCACAGGATGGAGCTCCACAATAAACAGATCATAGATCTTCAACGAAAAGAAGAAGAAGAAGAAAAGAGAAAGATCTTACTAGATGTTTCTTCTTCTTCTTTTTCTTTGTGGCGGATTCCCGCATTCAGCAGGGGCGCCAGTGTCAAGTTGTTTACTAGATGTTTTTTTTATATAAAAAACGAGATGGATGGGCTGTTTACACACTGCTCTTGCGTTTTGCAACATTGGTAGGTATGAAATTTCAAATTAAGAATACTTGGCCGGTTGTGAGCTCACTTGAATCACCTTAAATGTCAAATATTGCAATAAAGACCAAATGGTGTTGAACAAAACCGTGTCAGATGTCCAGAAGCAAAAAAAAAAAAACTAAAATGTTTCTATAGTCAGAAAATAAATCACCAGTTTGAAAAAAAAAATAACTGAATTGAAAAGTATACTTCACTTCAAGACCAGCCCGTATATAAGTGGTTATTCTTCGGACTCGTAAATGGAAGATTGTGAGTTCGAATCCCGGCGGAGCAAAACAAAATACCATTTACATTTTCAAAATTTGCTCTTCGCTGGGTTGAATAAAAATACAAAAAACCTGTCATCAAAAGGTCCTTCCAGTCTTACAGAAACTGGGTCTTGCTTGAGAATATACGCTTTGGTCATAGACAATCAATATAATATCCAGAAACATTCCATAGACAGTCTTCAGACAATCCATGGACAAACCATAGACAATCCTTAGACACTTCATTGACAATCCATAGAGAATCCATAGCAATCCATAGACAATCAAACAAGAAGCTGCTGCTTGGACATCCCTGCAAGAAGGCCCCGCACTGTTTATGGAGACAGGGCATTCAAGGCGGCCGCTCCAATGACTTGGAATGCTATTCCCGCCTCACTGAGGGAACTGGATTTAGAGAGACTGTTTAAAAGACGTCTCAAGACTCACATCTTCGTCCAATCATACGGACAAGCGCCTTTGTAGTGACACACTGTCATAAAGGCGCTATATAAATTTTGTATTAATAATAATAATAATCCATAGACACACCATAAACAATCCATAGACAATCCATAGACAATCCATAGACAATCATAGAAAATCCATGGACAATCCATGGAAATCAATAGACAATCCATAGACAATCCATAAACAATCCATAGATAATCCATAAACAATAAATAGACAGTCAATAGTCAATCCAAAGACAATCCATAGACAATCCATAGACAATCATAGAAAATCCATGGACAATCCATGGAAATCAATAGACAATCCATAGACAATCCATAAACAATCCATAGATAATCCATAAACAATAAATAGACAGTCAATAGTCAATCCAAAGACAATCCATAGACAATTCATAGACAAACCATAGACAAACCGGACAGAATTCGTGAAAAGGACGTTACAGGAGTTTATGTTGTGTCGTCCTCTTCCTATATGTAAGTGAACAGCGCGTCTCTTATATAACCGCTGTTTAATGGCGGCCGCTGTTATCGAGTTAGTATTGAGTGTAAAAATAATCTGTAAGCTCGCCTTGACCCGTTTGCAGTTTGTTTGCTGCAGTTGGTAATAATATCACGCCGCCATGTTGGCAGTACTGCACCGCAGCGGCTCCACGACAAGTTGGTCACAGACAGCTTGTCTATGGACAAATCGGTTACACGACATTTCAGTCACTGACAACCCGGCCGCAAACACATAAGTCGCACACAGTTCGTCCACTGACAGCTCAATCACAAGAAACTAGTTCTCCAAAAAATCATTTTAAGTACTGTGTACGAATTGCAAAACTTGAGAAAAGTTAAGTTGACGGAAAATATTAAAGAGTGATTTCTCCCAAAACCTGCCGATTTTGTTTCTTACACTTTATGGTCTTAGCAAAAGAGTTACAGTGATGAAGAAAATCAAGTTCAAACAAACAAAAACGGCAGATTTTGGGGGAAATCACTCTTTAATAATTGCCGTAAACTTTACATTACTCAAGTTTAGCAACTCGTACTAAGGGTACTGTAGTGTTTATTAATTGTTTTTGTCTGTGATAGAGCTGTCTAGTCTAATCTAATCTAAGTTGCAAAAATATGTAACAATGGGAATTCACATTATATGCATTTTAACAAGCTTTAGATTAGATTAGATTAGAACAAGCATAAACACGTATAAGTTCGCGCTTGCACATGCCGCATGTGAACCTACGACATAAATACCCAAATATCAAATGAACATACACTCTGAAACTTTTGCCGACCTTCCCTGAAACAGGGGTGAAATTGAAAAAGAATGGGTGGTCAGCCGCATACCAACCTATACGTCCAAGGAACAACTGCAAAAATAATATTGGAATGATTTATTTGGTGAGAGCTGTTTTTTTCTGTATCACTCATCAAGAGCCCTCTGCGAGCTTGGTCGTCTGACCGTCTGAACTGTCATGTGACCGATTCGTCCATGGACGAGCTGAGCCGTCTGTGGACGAGTTTTCTATGACCGATTTGCCGTGGCGCGCACTGCAAGAAGTGCTAAATGCACTTCGCACAACCGAGATAAGGTAGGTTGAAAATGTAAATGCATTTAATGAGGTCCGCACGTTAATTGGCATAGAAAAAGTTGTGATGCCACACGGCCGAATTGTTATTTTTAAATATATTCATTGGTAGTTTTTTATATTCCTAAAATGTATATAATATTATATTTTTAATCTATTTATCACGTACAGTGTTGACTCAGAGTTGCCAGCCTGAAATCTTCAGTACCTACCTACGTAATGATTTCAGGAAATATATGCCTACGTGACTGGCAACACACAGCCATACTATTACAAAAAAAAATCTCTTGCTATTGTCTGTTTTTAAAAAATGTTTCTTATTTTTTATGGCCTTAGTTTAAGTGACATTAATGAAAAAAATCACGTATGTTAATTATTTTTATTTACCTAAATTGTAAAGTTATTTTTTGTATATAAATTAAAAAATGAAAACCAGATTTTTTTTTTAAAAAAAAAACTCTTTTTTAGATTTTCTTGCTCTAATTTTGTTGTTTCATATTTTGTAAATATTTTTTTCTTCATGATTATAGAATGATACAATGTCTAGAGAGTCTATGGATAATATTTTAAGTATTATCAACGGTTTTTGAGATAATGTGAAAAGAAAAAACGTTTTCAAGAATTAAATTAATTTATTAGTTTCAGTTTCATTAGTTCTGAAACTACTTAATGAATTGATTTTTAATTAAATCAAAGAACACAGTTTTTCCATATTTACTCAAAAACTATTGACATTATAAAAAAATTGGCCCGATATTTCACTAAACAATGAAACAATACAAACAATAAAAAGAAGAAAAAAAATTCCAACACACGAAAAAAACGCTAAAAATTTGAAATAAAAACGTGTTTTTTTTAATATTTTTTATGGTGACAGTTTTTAAGTTATTTATTTTGTTTAATCTTTACAATTAAGATAAAATATTAATAAATATGCTTGATTTTTTTCATTACTGTAACTCTTTTGCTAAGACCAAAAAGTGTAAGAAACAAAACGGCAGATTTAAGGGATAAAGCGCTCTTAATCTTACATATATTTGCAGCTTAGATTAGATTAGAATAAATATTTGAAACTTAGATTAAAGATTATACATCAATATTTCCAATACTCTTCTCCTTTGTTTTTATATGTAGGTTAATTTAAATTATCTTTATTCGCGAAGACCTATAATTGGCTCATCCATACTTTTAATCCTGTAAATTTAGCTGTTGGTCTTCCTAATAAGTAAAAATATAGTATAAAATAAAATGAATGTTGACCTCTCTCGCAATCTTCTCCCCCCCGAAAAATAGCTAAATTTGCCATTATCTCTTATAAGTTATAACACATGCGTTCAAAAAGCAGAGCGCTTACACAACACATGTTTCAGAAATACTTTCGCCGTCTGTGTCCTCGACCGTGAAGTTTTTCAATGTCACGGACCCCCGCCTCCCCACTGCGGGGTTTATGGCAGACGGAGAGACCCCGGTTAGGAGACCCCCGGGTGGGAGGGGGGTTCATCGATTCCGGTTCCGGGCCACGAGACCAAAGTAGAGTTGGGGTCTAAAAGGAAATAGCGAAGTATTTCGAATAGGAGTGTTATTACTTCTTCAAAAAATCATTTGTTGCCAAAGACATTTACAAAATGCAGAGGACTTTTTTACTTCCTCTTGCTCAAACTTGGCTAAAATCAAGTCTAATCTAATCTAAGTTGCAAAGATATGTTACATTGGAGATTCACATTACATGCATTCCCACAACCAGACACGCACAAGTTCGCGCTTGCACATGTGAACCTACAACATAAAAACCCAAATATCAAATGGGCATACACCCTGCAACTCTTGCCGTCCTTCCCTGAAACAGGGGTGACATTGGCAAAGTGAACCATTTTTACAGCATGGGTGGTCAGCCGCATACCAACCTATAAGTCAAGGAACATACATGACAAATTACATTTTATAAATCAGTAAATAATAATTATATCATCAAAACCAAACAGAAAACAAAATTTGCTGTAAGGCTGGATGGACCTACTTTTACAACTACAGAAATTAGAGTAAGTTATTTTGCGATCTGTGGACTTATATTGTACGTGACCGAAATGTCGTCGACCGACCGATTTGTCTATGACTAAGCTGTCTTAAACCTGTGACCAATTTGTCATAGAACCGGGTATCGAACCCTCTGGCACTGAACTAAGTCTAGGAATTGGAACTTGACCATCTCTATTTCCCACGACATATATATATGTAGACTAAAAAAGGAAAAGCCGACGAGCGAAAACCATTTTCCTAGAGCGGGACGGATGTATGCAGTTTTCCGTGAGATAAACAAGGACGGCGATACTGAAAAGGGAAAGTGGCACAGTCTGTCTCGCTCGCACCATGTCTGAAACCAGCAGGGGTAATAAACCTGTAAATAAATATTTTTAAACTAAATAAAATAAATTTAAATTAAATTAGGCTGATTTATTTGGTGAGCGCTGTTTTTGTGTGTATTACACCTCAAGAGCCCTCTGCGAGCTTGGTCGTCGCTGTAGAAAGCGCCAATTCTCAAGCAAGACCCAGTTGTTGTAAGGTTGGATGGACCTTTCAGTGACCGGTCTTTGGTAAAGGTTTATGAATTTTTCAACTCAGCGAAGAGCATATTTGGAAATATAAATGGTATATTTTTTGTGCTCCGCCGGGATCCGAATCCACAACCTTCTATTTACGAGTCCGAAGTGTTGCCACTGGACTACGGACCGGTCCAAGTTGACCGGTTCATCTCTTCTACATTCATAACTTTCTTCGTACGTACTTTGCTCTTATTCTCACTTTGCAGGTTCCTTTCTTTCGCAATTTCACCTATTTGGTCTACCCATTTCTTCCTCGGTTTTCCCCTTCCACGTTTTCCTATGACATTTCTTCTGTGCACTTTCTACGTTAGTCGTTCAACATCCGTTCCTTGACTTATAGGTTGGTATGCGGCTGACCAACCATGCTGTAAAAATGGTCCACTTTGCCAATGTCACCCTGTTTCAGGGAAGGACGGCAAAGAGGTGCAGGGTGTACGAGTATGTTTATTTGAGATTGAGATTTGTATTTGTATTTGAGTATGAGATTTGGGTTTTTAAGTTGTAGGTTCACATGCGGCATGTGCAAGCGCGAACTTGTGCGTGTCTGCTTGTTAGAATGCATATAATGTAAATCCCTAATGTAACATATCTTTGCAACTTAGATGAGATTAGATAAGCATATAAAACAAACAATCACTAAACAATTTAACAATAAAAATTTCAACCAACAACATAACAATTCTATAAAACATCGATTCTAGACTTGACGCGGTAAGCAGTTGCTCTATATGTGTAGCTTGCTGAGCACCCCTGGCCCACCCTCTCCCGCCCCCTGTCTAGCCGCCCCCCCCCGGATCGATCCGCCTCAGCCCACGCGGCCGGGTGACGTCAGCGCGCCCTTCAAACAAGCTTCCGGGATTTCCCCCCTCCCCGAGCGAGCGGGTTCGCCCCAATACTTCACAGCTAATCAGAGAAATCTATAATCATCTAAGATGCGGAAATTTATTTAGTTGGGTTCTTTTTATTCAAACGGCAATATTTTTTTCAATATTTATTTTACACAATGTCGGTTCACAGTGTACTCGAAGGTTAAAAGGAATAAGCGACGTTTTCGTCAAAACTGACTTATCATACTTAAAATTTTCCGTTCTTTCTAATGCGCTAACTCCCATAGCTCTACGATGATTTTTTGTTGTTGTTTATGCCCAAGCAAACCACTGCGTTTTCGAAATATGGTTTTGGTGTAACCGACAAGATTTTGTCCTTTTTGTCCTAAAGGCGCTTGTGACATAAAAACATCGTAAAACCACATTAATAGGAATGCCAATAAATGCCTTTATTTTTTTTAATTTTAGAACTGTTTTGATTTTAACGATTTGATAGAAAATAAAAAAAGTTTTGCCATTTTTCATTTGTTTTTTTCGTTTATTCCCTATTGCCTTTTAACCGTCTATATGCACTTTTGTCAGTGTATTATCATTCATTATTTCCACATGCCCAAACCATCTCATCACATTCTTTTGTACCTTAACTTTCACATCCTCTTTCAGCTTACATTCTTTCTTTACCCATTCATTCCTAACTCTATCCCTCAGAGTTTTTCCTGTCATGCTTTTCAAATGCTTCATTTCCTCCGTATATAGTACATACTATACCTTAACGCAAAACGCAACTAAGCTACACATATAGTGTAACTTCTTGCCTGCGGTATCCCCGAAGGGGTCGCATGTGGCGACTTGAACCTATTATTTTTTACAGGTAAGGGGGCCGGCCTTACGCCAACCACTTCAGATGAAGTGGGGGTTTTCCCAGCTCCCGAGGGGGTTGGTACTCATTTCTTGTGCAGGCTGAGTAAGCCTTGCCGGTATTTTTATTATGGGGTTTGAAATAAACACCGAAACGGGAAATCATTTCTGTCACCCACGGCGGGATTCGAACCCGAGCTCACGGGGTAGAATGCAAGCACTCTACCAGCTGAGCTATCGACCGGAATCCTTAGAAACCTTGGAAAATCCTTGGAAACCTTAGATATAAAATATTTGTTTGCATTTCTCTAGAAACCAGGACATAAGACATAACATTTTTTTGTCTTTGGAATCTGGTGAGGCTTCCATTATTTATATTTGGCCGCCTCTTTCGTTCACTTCGCCCTTCAGGATCGCTAATTTTACATAAACGTGTCTGCTCTATGTCCTTGGAACATTTTGTATGTACCTAGCAACAGCTGATATACCCCCCCCCCCCCTCCAACATTTCCTCAGTCCTTCCAGACATACCCCTGGTTTCGGGATGGAAAATTCCAGTCTGTACCTCCAAGGCAAAATAATTTAAATAAAACACAATACAATAAAAGGAGAGCTTGTATGAAAAAGGTTATGACTCTGGATGAAACGAAAGAAGTATGTAAGGACCGAAAAAAATGGCGGCTGATCTGTAATGTAGGCGGCTAAAAGGCCAAGAATCAATTTTCATTTTTACAGATGTTTTGTACATTTTTTAGTGTTTATTTGTTTGTATAACTGGATGTAATTAATTGCTTGTACTCTTTGACTTACAGGTTGGTATGCGGCTGACCACTCATACTGTAAAAAATGGTTCACTTTGCCAATGTCACCCCTGTTTCAGGAAAGGTCGGCAAGAGTTGCAGGGCTTATGTTAATTTGAGATTGGGTTTTTATATTGTAGGTCCACATCATGCGTGAGCGCGAAATTATGCGTGTCTGCTTGTGGGAATGCATTTAATATGAATCTCAAATGATACATATCTTTGCAACTTAGATTTAGATTTAGAAACACCAAATACACGAGAAAGAAATCCTTAAAATTCATTTAAAATAGAGTTTTTTCGGAACGTGTAAAAAAATGCAATGTAAGCCTACTCTTAATTTTCTTACAGTGCTGTACCTCATATAAATACATCACCTGTTTCAGGGAATGTCGGCAAGAGTTGCAGGGCTTATGTTCATTTGAGGTTTGGATTTTATTTTTAAGTACACATTCAGCATTTGTAAGCGCGAACTACACGTGTTTGTTTGTGGGTATACATCTGAGAGCTTTGAATGAATATATCCTTGCAACTTAGATTATAGATTATAGACCTACTTATATCACTGCAGTAAGTTAGTTTCTGCTCCTCTATGTTATTACTTAATGATAAAACATAACATATCGACGGTTAAAAGGAAGTATAAGCGACGTTTTGGTCAAAAATGAGTTATGAATGCTATCTGTACTGTATCCTGCCGCCGTTCCACTAGGGGTGGTCGGTACCTCCGCAGATGCGCCTCCACTTTTTTCTATCCTACTTGAAATTTTCCGCTCTTTCTAATGCGCTAACTCCCATAGCTCTACGATGATTTTTTGTTGTTGTTTATGCCCAAGCAAACAACTGCGTTTTCGAAGTATGGTTTTGGTGTAACCGACAAGATTTTTGTCTTTTACATTATTATTACAATGGAAAAGCGATGAAAATTTTATAGCACGAGTGGTCAGTCTCATGCCAAATCGCTGCCTTAGTTCTTGTTTATCGTATAGTACGCCATTGAGAAAATTTTGCATGAGCAATGTTTGCATGTGTACTGGACCGATGTGTCTTATAAAAACAAGAAATTTATTTAAAAAATATTTAAAATAACTCTCACATTATTGAGTTTTACGGTTTTTCTTAGCTCAGATTGTGTAGAATTTGATTCATAAGACAACTGCATGAAGAAGTCATATTTGACAAGATTGGCGTATACGATAAACAAGAACTGGGGGAGCGAACTATTGAAATTTTAAATTTGTAGCTTGCCTACCTGTAGTGCGTGTTGGCGGACAAGCCTGTTTTGATAGTAGGTGATGATTTCACTCACATACATTTATTAAAATTTCGAAATAGTATTGCAAATTCTATACGAGAACTAAGTATTGGAAATCAGCAATGGTATGCGGATATAAAATAGAAAAATTACACCCGCTTTGCTAGAAACTAATGTTCCAAAAAAAAAATCTCATGGGTCTATGTAACTAGGGTCCTTTCATCTACAATCACAACCTTGCTAGATTGTCTACTGCACCATAACTGGATTCTATAATCTATCTATAATCTAAGTTGCAAAGATATATTAGCATTTAAAGCTCATATCAAATGCATGCCCACAAACAAACACGTGTAGTTCGCGCTTACAAATGCTGAATGTGTACTTACAAATAAAATCCAAACCTCAAATGAACATAAATCCTACAACTTTTACCGACCTTCCCTGGCACAAGGGTGACATTGGCAATGTGAACCATTTTTTTTACAGTATGGGTGTTCAGCCTCATACCAACCAAGAAGTCAAGGAATACAAATAATGAGTAACATTTGAGTATATAAAAAATAAATCTACACAAAAAAAAAAATCAATACTTCCCTATACAAAAAATGTAACATAAATAAATAAGCCAACATAACAAATCAACATTGCAGATTTGTAGTAAAAAATAAAAACTGCAAAATAAAGAACCAACATGATTTTTAAAATAGTCTACAAAAAAAACATGTCATAATAAAACAATACAATATTTGGTCCTATTGTTTTTTTTTATTTGTAAATGTATAAGAACATGACCCCACTCGATATGGATCTATCTTTTGGTAACACCAAGTTTTTTTTTTGTAAACAAATATCTCACTAGTTTTTGTAAGTCGGAAACGTTGATAACTACCGTTGATAACTATCGTTGATAACTATCGTTGATAACTATCGTTGATAACTATCGTTGATAACTATCGTTGATAACTATCGTTGATAACTATCGTTCATAATAATTTGATAGTCTAGAGCAGGGGTCTCGAAACTACGGCCCGCGAAAGGTTTTGGTCCGGCCCGCGATGACAATAGAAAAAAAGTTTTTTTTTCAAATGTTTGTGTTACATATTGTTTAAACAAATAAGTATGATTCTCCTGAGTATTTTGTTTCTTAACCTTTGTATTTAAAATGCTTTTTACTTTTTATTAAGCTTTAGTCAATGAAATAATTATGTTGGTATAAAAAAGAGGTACAAAACATGAATAAGTTAGACTCAGAGACACTTAAAACTTATGTTTAAAAATTAATTTATTAAAAATAGACTGGAAATACTTAAAAACACTGTTTTCAAGGTCAAATTTTCAAAAATTACCACCCTGTGGGACAAGTCACTCAGACCCTATTGGCCCGCCATACAATTTCGAAATTTCAATACGGTTCTTGGATATATTATCTCAATTAAAAGTCAGATGGTTCCTGTTTCAGGAAAGGCCGGCAAGAGTTGTAGGGTTATGTAAAACGCAACGCAACTAAGCTACACATATAGCGTATCTTCTTGCCGCGTTATCCCCGAAGGGATTCGCATGTGGCGAGTGGAACCTATTTATTTTTACAGCTAAGGGGGCCGGCCTTA
This sequence comes from Agapetus fuscipes, assembly GCA_951799405.1. Taxonomy (NCBI): domain Eukaryota; kingdom Metazoa; phylum Arthropoda; class Insecta; order Trichoptera; family Glossosomatidae; genus Agapetus; species Agapetus fuscipes. Next base: position 681,437 of record OX637351.1, read on the forward strand.
AGCCAAGGGTTTCTTAGCTCCCGAGGCCTGGTACTCATTTCTTGTGAAGGCTGAGTAAACCTTGGCGGTATTTTATTTTGGGGATTGAAATAAACACCGAAATGGGAAATCATTTCTGACATCCTCGGTGGGATTCGAACCCGGACTCACGGCATGGAATGGCAAGCACTCTAGCAACTGAACTATCGACCGGACCATATAAATTTGAAATTTGATTTCTTATTTATAAGTACACATGTGGCATGCATCATTTGTAGGAGCGAACTTATTCATATTGGATGTTATAGATTTATTATAGGTTAGCACAATGTTACCCAGAGTCTCGAGCAGTAAGAAAAAGATTCTCACAATAGAAATACAGTAATTTGTTTAGAAAAGCAAAATTGTGCAGTTATGGTGCGTTTTTTGCAATACGACCCAAATCATGAAAAGGACCTTCGTTTCCGAGGTTTGCAAAAAATATGTTTTTTTACTGGTTTAACAATAAAACAACTACAAAAGGATATTGATATATGGACGTCCTACTGGTGTTTTGTTTTATTTTTAGTTAATCTATTGTTTAAAATTTTGCAGTCTTTTAAAAAAATATTCAAAGACAGCAACGGTATTTTAGGATGCAATTTTTTACTGAAATTTCTGTTTTAAAATACAGATATTGGTAAGAGGCTGGTAAAATTTCTATCTATAATCTAAGTCGCAAAGATATATTAACATTTTAGAGTTTCTATTTTTTTTAGTGATTTTATTGTTCTTTTCAAATCAGTAAATATGTAGGTTATAAGTTGACACAAGGTTGACAACCTACAGTGTAAAATAATTCGCTATTTTACGTCATATTCAAATCATTCCTGCATTGAACCGGTCCGTAGTCTAGTGATTAACGCTTCTGACTCGTTAATGGAAGGATGTGGGTTCGAATCTCGACGAAGCACAAAAAAATATACCATTTATATTTTCCAATATGCTCTTCCCTGTGTGAAAAAATCATAAACCTTTACCAAAGATCGGTCACTAAAGTTCCATCTAGCCTTACAGCAACTGGGTCTTGCTTGAGAATTTGCGCTTTCTACAGCGACGGCCAAGCTCGCAGAGGGCTCTTGACGTGTGATACACACAAAAACTTCTTGCTATTACCAAAAATTTAATTTGTTGTGTAGGTTCCTTGACTAATAGGTTACTATGCGGCTGACCACCAATGCTGTAAAAAATGGTTCACTTTGTCAATCTCACCCCTGTTTCACGGAAGGAAGGCAAGAGTTGCACGGTGTATGTCCATTTGAGATTTTGGTCTTTATATTGCAAGTCCACATGCGGTATGTTTAAGCGTGAATTTATACGTGTCTGCTTGTGAAAATGCATGTAATGTGAATCCCCAATGCTGCATATCTTTGCAACTTACATTAGATTAGATTAGAGATACCAGTTGGGTCACAACCCTCAGCAGGAAGGATAGGAAGAAGAACATGGTCGACCGGTCCGTAGCTCAGTGGTAACACTGCGGACTCTGAATGGAAAGGTTGTGGGTTCGAATCCCACAAGATTAGATTAGATTATTAACGTTTGAGGTTCACTCCAATGCACATGCACACACAAACAAGTCTAGATTCGACGTCAAAACTACAGTTTCTGACCTAGATAGATTTTTTTTACCCATATGAAAAGGTGCGTTACGCTGAGTAGATGTATTCATTGTAAAATACAACCAGGATGTTTCTAGATAATAATAAAAAAAACATCATAAAAAATTAGGTGCGTCTAGCTTTTGAGATTTGAGTCATGCTATAAAAAAGGACCCTTAAATAGGACACCGTTAGATTTTTACTGGCTTCGAATAGAAGTTTTTTTTTGTCGTATGTAAAGAAATTATACTAAATTTTATCAACCGATCATATTTTCAAGCAGAGACGTTGTTAAATATTATTTTAATAGACTCGGTCTAATCTAATCTAAGTTGCAAAGATATGTTGCATTGGAGATTCAAATTACATGCATTCTCACAACCAGACACGTTTAAATTCACGCTTAAACATGCCGCATGTGGACTTGCAATATAAAAAAACAAATTTCAAATGAACATACACACTGTACACTGTACAACTCTTGCCGTCCTTCCCTGTAACAGGGGTGATATTGGAAAAGTGAAACATTTTTTACAGCATGGGTGGTCAGCCGCATACCAACCTATAAGTCAAGGAACAATACAGGTCCGATAATGTGACTCAGCATTAATAAGGTCTCGAAGACCTGAAGATTTCTCTTGTTTCTATACGTCACACTCCAGGCTTCACATCCGTACAGCACAACTGGTTGAGCATTGGAACAATTGCTCTTGAATCTTACATGTATAGTATAAAAGCACCTAGGGGCCGTCCATATATTACGTCATTCGAATTAAGGGGGGGGGGGGGGGAGTCTGGTCTGCGGATGATGGCGAATGATGTACGAGTACCAAAAGTGACGTCGTTCTTGTAAATATCAATTTCTACAAAATATACATAATATTATGTAAGTAATAGAACAATATTAATTATTAAGCTCATCCATTATTACAGCAGGAGGGGGGAAGGGTCATTAGATAATGACTATAGGAGGATTGTAAGGGGGGGGGGGGGTCGAAAATCGGCAAAAATCGATGACGTAATTTATGGACAGCCCCTTAGTAGAAATAAAAATATAATGGAAAATAGTTGAGAAATCACAAGAAGTCTATCTGGATACGCCAATGCTTCCGAAAATCACTATTCTGATCCAGCCATTTTTTGTTTGCCACGTGATACTTTCTACCCGGTCTTCCTTTTCCACGTCCCAACAGGCTCGAGCAGGTAAAATGATAAAAAAAAAGAGCTGTAGGGTTGTTTTAAATTTCTCCATTTTTTATACCTAACAATTTTTTTTATAATAGTCTATGATTGAAGTTGAAATGACAAAACATTTTTACATTTGAGGTTAAATCTAGAAGCACTTTGACAAAAATATATGTGCACCTGTTCTCCTTGACTTCTAGGTTGGTATGCGGCTGACCACCCATGCAGTAGAAAATGGTTCACTTTGCCAATGTCACCCCTGTTTCAAGGAAGGTCGACAAGAGTTACAGGGTGTATGTTCATTTGAGATTTGGGTTTTTCTGTTGTAGGTTCACATGCGGAATGTGCAAGCGAGAACTCATACGCGTCTGCTTGTGAGAATGCATATACCTAATGTGAATCCCTGTAACTGTAACTCTGTCGCCATTCTGCTAGGGGTGGCCAGAGCCTCTGCAGAGTTGCCTCCATTTTTTCCTATCCTGACATACCTCTTTCAATTCCTTCATATCCATCACCTTTTTCATGCATTTTCTTCTTTTACGCTCACTTTGTATATCCCATTCTTTCACAATCCCCACAATCTGAACACTCCATACTTTTCTCGGTCGTCCCTTCCCTCTTTTTCCTTTCACATTTTCTTTGTATACATACTTTGCAACTTTACATATCTTTGCAACTTAGATTAAAGTAGATTAGATTGAATATGAAACAAAATTTGAAAGCCTTTATATTTCCATTCAATCACCAGTTTTATATTTATTTTTCAATAAAATAAGTGTCCCATCTATCAATTTATAATAAAGCATTTGATATCGATATAAATTACTGTGATAGGTATAAAAAGTAGAAGAAATTTTATCGTCCATTGAATTTTAAGTTCAAGGCCATTCTAATCGCCATAAACAAAAAAAAAAGAAATTCAACAATCATGCTGTGAGCACACACAAAAATATTCGGATAAACCGGTCGTTGAATGAAAACAAATTTGTACGTAACGCGCTAGTGTGTGCAGTGAACAATATTACATCAAAATACATGCACAACTTACAATACTAAATTTATACAAGCGATTCATGTTTTTCTTTTTACAATCAGTATCACGGTTATGCTTGTGTGCAGTGCATTTAAATATATCTGACATTGTGTTAACATTTCCAATAAAGAATTTGTATGTAGGAAAGCAGGTGATAGAAAGCGTACGTCTCTTTCTTGCACGGAAGTTAGTTGCTAAGTTAGAAAGAGAAGGAATATGTTTTGTTTGTTTTTTTTTATTATAAAATTTCTATTCCAAATTTGAAACACATTTCCGGCATCCGCGAGACGATGGCCAGACAATGGGGCTTTGTTAGAGAGACAGAAAAGCAAAACAAGTTTTACATTTAATTTTTGGTTGCTATATTGATGGCAAGAATTAAATAGCTGTATCAGTAATCACAGGCTTCAGGCATTACTCTAGGGGTGGCCAGTACCTTTTTCTATAGTCTATAATCTAAGTTGCAAAGATATATTACATTTAAGATTCATATTAAACGTATTCCCACAAGCAAATTTGTGTATGTTCATTGACTTATGGGGTGGTATGCGGCTGACCACCCATGCTGTAGAAAATGGTTCACTTTGCCAATGTCACCCCTGTTTCAGGGAAGGTTGGCAGGGGTTGCAGGGTGCATGTTAATTTGAGATTCGGGTTTTTATATTGTAGGACTACATGTGGCATGTTTAAGCGCGAACTTAAACATGTCTGTTTTGTGAAAATGCATATAATGTGAATCTCTAATGTTACTTATGTTTTGCAACTTAGATTAGATTGGATTAGATTAGACACGTTTAAGTTCGCGCTTAAACATGCCGCATGTGAACCTAGGTACAATATAAAACCCAATTCCAAATGAACATAAACCCTGCAACTCTTTCCGACCTTCCCGGAAACAGAGGTGACATTGGCAAAGTGAACCATTTTTTACAGTTTGGGTGGTCAGCCTCATACCAACCTATAAATCAAGGAATAATCCTTAGATGAAATTTTAATTTAGACCGTTTTTACAAAGGGCATTTAATTAATTTTGTAAAATACAATAGTCCATTGAAGAAGGTTTACTTAATTTAGAAATGCAAATGGTCAAATTCATTGTTGGTGGTTTTTTTTGTAGAAAATAGATAGGTATTTAAAAAATATAAATTATATGTTGACATGCAAAATTAATGTGGAAACACAGAAAGAAAAAAAACCTTATAAATTGATGATTATGAAATCTTAATAAGGAAAAACGAGTAAAATATTGCGATGTTGACAATAACTATTGGTGTGTAGGTATTTAGCGAAAACATGCATTGCATCATGTGCATTTTGAGTTTCTAAGAAAGTTTTGGTGTATTGGTGTTCCTGGAATTTTTAGCCATTACGCTGATTTATTCTTAAAATTCCATCAATATTTAAAAAAATATAATAAAGATAGTCGTATGCTTCTAAACTTGGGTTCAAACTTGATAAGACCCCAGGCCCCAAATACATCCTATACCCAGGCGCGTGCATAGGGTATAGGCGAACGCATTTCAGAATAAATATTTTCGCCCATTCCTTAAAAATAACTAATTTGAAATTGACTGAAGTGCTAACGATGGCTGAGCAATCGAACTTAAATTTTTAATTTGAAATCTAGATATCAAGCGTTTTCCATAGTATCTTCTTCTTCTTCTTCTTTTTATGCCACTTATGTCGAAGATCGGCGATCATTATGGCTATTTTGACTTTAGATGCTGCGGTTCGAAACAGGGACTTGGTGCTTCTGCCGAACCACAGTCGCTTTTACCGCATATTGCCTACCTTTTAGGCGCATGTGCCTGTATGGGATGCACGCCCCTGCCTATACCTAATTGACGAGACGCAATTAATACCATGGTTCAATTTACGGATCTGGTTTCATTGCAGCATCCAGTGCATGCTAACAGCTTCACAAAGATAATAGTGTCTGAGACGATTTTCAATCTCAAGACGAGAAATGATACTAACACAATTTTCTTTTATAGAATCCGGATAAAAAATATTTCCAAGAGTAGTAGGTACCAATTATAACATGGCGTACTGCAAGTCATTTTCAAAATAAACATTTATATTTTTTCTTTAAGTTATTAAAACACTGTTTTTATTTTCACTCTTTATTTTTTAATTATTTGGAAACAAACGTTTTCGACTACACAGTAATCATCATCAGGTAATAAAAGAATTTAACTCGATTTTCTTTTATTACCTGATGATGATGATTACTGTGTAGTCGAAAACGTTTGTGTCCAAATAATTAAAAAAAGAGTGAAAATAAAAACAGTGTTTTAATAACTTAAAGATAAGATGAATTTTCACAGTTTAATGCACCATCCAAAATATTTATATTTTTTATAAAAATAAAATAAATATGCAGTTCAGCTCTTCTGAATCTTCACAAAAAATTAAGTTCTTTTTTTTAAATAAAAAATTCTTGCTCCCGCGTAGACAGACATTCCATCTCATTTAAATCTTGATTTATAATAATTCCACCATCTCTTTCACACTGCATTCATTCCAACTATGTGTGAAAGAGTTAAATATAATGCAATGATAGAGCTTTTCAGGTAGTAACCCTTTTGTGAAGAAAGTCGTCCTAATGCTATGCACATTGCACACGTCATTCTTTATTGGGTTAGTGTTTTTTATACCTAACAGTATAAAATGTTAAAAAAAAAAAAAACAGCTTTAGGACTGGATGAATCTTTATGACCGTTCTTTGATGATTTTTCAAAACAGTGTCACCAAAACGAAGATGACCTTTGATAAACAATTATTTTTGCTTGTCATCCGCTAGGAATCGAACTCCCAACCTAAGAATCACTAGTCTGAAGCATTAACCAAAAGAGAAGGATCTGTCTGATTTTTTTTTAATTGGAACTTTTTCTCGGCGACAAAATAACACTCTTATATTGGACTGTCGTCCTTAGCAACCAAAAACAAAATATTTGTTGGTCTTTTTCCTACAAACCCAGCCGGGTGACATTACAATATTGTCAATATTTAATAATTTTAATATTAAATTAGGCTGATTAATTTGGTGAGCGCTGTTTTAACGTGTATCACACCTCAAGAGCCCTCTGCTAACTTGCTCGTCGCTGTCGAAAGCGAGACCCAGTTGCTGTATGGACCTTTTGATGACCGGTCTTTGGTAAAGGTATATGAATTTTACAACCCAGCGAAGAGCAAATTTGAAAATATAAATGGTATTTTTTGTGCTCCGCCGGGATTCGAACCCACAACCTGCTGACGTCACTTGTCGCATTGGTATAGAAGAGGAAGAGGAAAAAGACGACGACGAAACGTAGTTTATTATGTATTCTCTAAAATAGATAGTCGGTATTATGAAACTGGTTCATGGTCGTGTATTGAACGTACGAGCAATATTATACGACAAAAATATTATCTCCTAGCACATGCAAACGTGTCTGTGCGTATGTGTGTGTGTGTGTGTGTGTGTGTGTGTGTGTGTGTGTGTGTGTGTGTGTGTGTGTGTGTGTGTGTGTGTGTGTGTGTGTGTGTGTGTGTGTGTGTGTGTGTGTGTGTGTGTGTGTGTGTGTGTGTGTGTGTGTGTGTGTGTGTGTGTGTGTGTGTGTGTGTGTGTGTGTGTGTGTGTGTGTGTGTGTGTGTGTGTGTGTGTCTGCGTGTGTGTGTGTTTACATCGATAATGTGCAATGGGCCAGCCTCGAATAGTACGAAAAGCAAAGGAGCAAGCCATCTTGGACCGGTCCGTAGTCCAGTGGCAACACTTCGGACTCGTGAATGGAAGGTTGTGGATTCGAATCCCGGCGGAGCACAAAAAATATACCATTTATATTATACAAATGTGCTCTTCGCTGGGTTGAAAATTCATAAACCTTTACCAAAGACCGGTCACTGAAAGGTCCATCCAACCTTACAACAACTGGGTCTTGCTTGAGAATTGGCGCTTTCTACAGTGACGACCGTGCTCGCAGAGGGCTCTTGAGGTGTGATACACACAAAAATAGTGCTCAGCAGATAAATCATCCTAATATTATTATTATTATTAATAGAAGAAGATAATACGAGTTTACACCTTCGAATCGATGCCCTTACCTGTAAAAATAAATAGGTCCCGAAGCGCCACATGCGAGTCCTTCGGGGATAACGCAGGCAAGAAGTTACACTATATGTGTAGCTTAGTGGAGTTTTTTTTTAGGAAAAAACAAGGAATATCAGCAAAAATAAGTTCGTTCGAAAAAAATAGAAAATCTAGTGGCATCAGCATGGAATGCAAGCATTCTACCAATTATTGAGCTATCGACCTTTTTACGAGCTTGATCGTCGTCGCTACAAAGCGACAATTCTCAAGCAAGAACCAGTTGTTGTAAGGCTGGATGGACATTTCAGTGACCGATCTTTGGTAAAGGTTTATGAAATTTTTCAACCCAGCGAAGAGCACATTTAGAAATATAAATGGTATACTTTTTGTGCTCCGCCGCCCGGGATTCGAATCCACAACCTTCCATTTACGAGTCCGAAGTGTTGCCACTGGACTACGGACCGGTCCAAGAATATATAATAATAATCTATAATCTAAGTTGCAAGGATATATTCATTTAAAGCTCTCAGATGCATGCCCACAAACAAACATGTGTAGTTCGCGCTTACAAATAAAACCCAAATCTCAAATGAACATAAGCCCTACAACTTTTACCGACCTTCCCTGACACAGGGGTGACATTGACAAAGTGAACCATTTTTTACAGTATGTATATAATAATAAGACAATATTTATAGTGCTGTTTTGTGATAAATCTCTGCAAGGGCACTGTTCAAGTGTAACATCTCCCAAGCAAACATGTCTTCAATCCCGACTTAATTGCTATTGTCGATGGACTAGTTGACGCGCTATTCGAGGTTTTATAATATTAATTAGTTGGAACAGTCACCGCCAGTTTTCTCAGCCTACTTCCAGCATTGCGTAACGCCTCCGGGTAGAATGCGACAACTCTGTAATTTCGTTACTAATTATAACAACAAAAAATAATTACTGTAGTGTCATTTGTAGCGTTTCCCTCAACCAGCATAATATCCTCAATAGGTCAAATCTATGGTAATATAAGAAAAAAATCTCTGTCTATAAAATAAAATCTTTTTTTTTTAAAGAAACCCTGTGTGGTAGACTCACTAGATTTCAGAGACTCTAGGGGTATGACACTTGTTGAAGTGCCGCATAGGTGTTTACGAGCTTGGTCCTCGCTACAAAGCGCCAATACTCAGCAAGACACAGTTGCTGTAAGGCTGGATATTATACCTTTTAGTGACCGGTCTTTGGTAAAGATTTATGAAATTGTGTTTAAAAGTTTTGTGTGCCCCGCCGGGATTCGAGCCCACAACCTTCTATTTGCGAGTCCGAAGTTTTACCACTGGAATACGGACCGGTTATACTTGAAAATATATTTTAATATTTAAAATATACATCTCAAGATCCCTCTGAAAGAGCATCATAATCTTAGTTGCAAAAATATGTTAGCATTTAAGATTCATACAAATGGCATGCCCACATGAAGATACGTGTAAGTTGGCTTTACACATACTGCGTGTGTATTTACAACCCCAACAAAAAAAACCTCCAATAAATATACCTAAACGTTGTAACTCTTGCCACCTTTCCCTGAATCAGGGATGGTATAGCAAAGTTAACTATATTTTTACAAATGGATGGTTTGCGTCACCGACCTATGTAAAAAATTACTATGGTGAATGAATAGGACTAAGTAACATATTATAGGAACCGTTCAAGCAGTTTTTTTAGTTCAAAATTGCATAAGTTTGCGTTGAAACAACACAAAGGAAGTAGGTTTACCAAATGTGGCATCATTGAAGTTTAAAATGTTAAGAATGTGGTCTAGGACTTTGAATTCAAGAAAATTCATCAAAGATTTAAAAAATACTAAACTTTTCCAATGCTGCTACAAAAAAGAACTGATTAAATTCAAATGAAAATCAGAGAAAAATCTACTTTTAAACTTGATAGGAGTTTAGGATGAAATGTATAAAATTAAGATGATTCTAATAAACAATGATGACGTAAAATAAACCTTAAATAATGGTTGTTAAAATATCAAAATTGCGTTAAATATCAGTTTGAAACATGGTTTAAATGATGGAATAAACATGAGTCAATGCACAATCAGGGATTAAAAGAAGGAAGAACCGACCGACTGACAAAAAATGTGTATAAAGGGAATGTAATACTAGGTAAGCGTGGAAGGGGAAGACCTAGGAAAGAATGGATTGATCAGATATGTAAGTGAGACTGCGAACGAATGGAATCTACAGAGTGGAAACAAGAGAAGAGCGTGCATGAAAAGAGTGATGAAACTAGATGAGATGAAAGAAGTATGCAAGGACAGAGTCAAGTGGAGGCACATGTGTGGAGGTACCGGTTACACCTAGAGAAATGGCGGCAGGATACAAGACAAGACAAAAAGGGGAAGTACAGGAAATTGATGTTTTAAAGGTTAATGGCTAATCAACCATAATTGAGGGGATGATCGAGTGGACAAACGCCCAGGGATATTCTGTTCCTCAAAAGGATTGCTATAGACAGCGAGAATTGGAGAAACATATTGATGTACATTGCTAATGATTGGGACAGAAGTAGAATGGTTAAAAGAGAAGAAAATGGATGGACTCACAGTATCGCTTCATGAGGCTCTTCTTGTACGCTTTCCCACTCTTTTGCGGATCATCAGACGGGCTCAATCTACCTCCAGAGTCATCAGACTCCGTTCCAGAGTCACTCGGGTGCCTCACAAACTCCCTCGGGTCTCGCAACTCTCCTGGCACACCGACAAACTCCCTAGGATCCCTTGCGATGAAGTCCCTAGGATCCCTTACAATGAAATTGCCGTCCTTTAACATGTGATCTCTCGAGTATTCAGATGAGTATTTGATCAAGATGTCTCTGGAAGATTCAATGTGCCGCATGCTTTCCATGACTTCATCGTCTCTGGAATAGTACAGCGGTTCTTTGGCGAAGTCTCTCACAGTGATTTCGCGCGGATGCCTGAAGAATTTGTCATCCTTGTTGGCAACGCTCAGATCCAATGGTGCTTCAGAGTCTGAACCGTCAATTGACACTTTATCATCGTCGTTCTCCTCTTCTAAATGTTCTTCGTTAGGTTTGTTGGATTTGAAAACGTAATCCGAAATAGCTGGAACTTGTCTGTAAATCACTCTAGACAGTTTGGTGGAGTTTTCAGTTTCCAGATAGGGTGATTGTCGATCGTTTGTTTTCTGCTCTTCATTTTGCGCTGGATACATCTTCCGTCCAGCCGCTGTGATGGTTACAATATTTTCAAACGCCTGCTCATTGTCTACCTTCAATTCTGCTGAATGGACATCCCTTTCAAGGTGTCTCCTTGTGATTTCAGTGTCAAAATCATCCACGCTGTGACTCCTGGCTAATCCAATGGATTTAGTGAACTTCCTTGTGCCATCGGGTGATTCTACTCTTTCAGCGTACTTCAGGAAGGTCTCCCTCTTCATGACAGATGGCTCATCATTTTCTGACATCTTCACATCCTGGTCTTTTGGTTCTTCCATTGGAGACGGTGATCTCCTCGGTGAAAATCCAGGAATTTCGGCTGTGAAGCTTATAGATACATTTTGACGTCCAGTCTCCGAAGAAAGTGGAGTCTGATGAACCAGCATCATCGTTGTCATTTCGAAATTTTAATAATTTAAAGTTTTATTTATTCATTCAAAGCGGTCGACATTTTGGATTCACTTTCCCATACAATGTCACTTATTGTATAAAATATAAATATTTTTTGAGGTAGTTTTAAAATTATGTATAAATAATGTTTTTTTTTGTGTGCGATTTAATTCATGTAAAAATGCATTGTTATGCAATTTGATAAGAATTATTTTTTTGAAGTGTCAATATATTTTTGTTGTTGCTATCTCATATTTTTTTATTTAATTTTATATAGCAGGTAGCTAAACCGATGCATTTTTTTTATCTTTATAAAACGCGATACTGTCAACGTGCATAAATTTGTTATTTAATTATTAAATATTTATAATGGGTAGGTATATTAGATAAGATTATTATTTTTCTCTTAATACTTGACAACACTGCCGTTCAAATTTGGAACGTATTCAAATTTGATACATTTAATTCAAAAGTGTTCTTATGTTCAAATTTGTTTCCATAAATAACAATCCCATTGAGTATAGACTATCGTTCCAATCATAACACACTATAAATAATGTTTATTTTATTAATTAATGTATAAAATATTATACTTCACAACCAGTTAAATATTTAAATCTTTAAAAATGTTTATTTATTTTCAACTGTTACCAATCTTGCACAATTAAATTGTTTCTAAGCACACACAGTCAGCTTTAATGTGTCAATGGGTATTCCTGATTCCTGACCTTCCGCAACACTAGAGACGCCGAGCGCACCAAATAACTGTTCTATTTTTAAAAATTCAAATCCAATCGAACACACAAAACAACAATAGACAACAAATACAAAAAAAAAAAAAACTTCACGAAAAAAAAACACAACTGTCAAGATAAAAACTTTCAATTAAAAATATTTATATTACAATACACTTTTCTTACTTTGAATTTGGAATTAAATAGGGTGAAAGTGAATTATGTTTTTTTTTTTTATATTGTTTTCAATTTTAATAAACAATCATGGAAGTGTTTTTATTATGTGTTTTGTAAAAGTCTACGCGTCCCGTATTTAGTTATTTCTTGTATGCTTTATTTTCATCTGGGTTTATTTATTTTTTCGTGTTTTTTTTTGTTGCCAGCAGCGGCAGCAACTCGCATGACGGCAACCAGAAAGCGACTGAGGAACCCATTTTTGTCAGAAGCGCCGACCGTGCGAGACTTCGGCAAGCTTCGGCTGCGCTCGGTCGTGTTTTCGTTTTCAGTCTGGAATTGCGTGTGAAAACGGTAGGTGGATTACTAACCTAGGCACATATTTTAACCTACCTACCATTCGTGTCATAACAGACCTACAGTATTTATAGTAGGTGACGCTTTTTAGACTTGATATCAAAAGATACCAAGTTCGAACGCATGCATAGTTTGTTTCATGAAATATTGGTGAATATAGCCTTAGAATTTTTAATCAAAATATACATGAATTTTTTTTGTATAGATCGGTCCGTAGTCCAGTGGTTACACTTCGGATTCGTAAATGGTAGGTTGTAGGCTCAAACCCCGGCGAAGCACAAATAATATACCATTTATATTTTCAAATTTGCTCTTCGCTGGGATGAAAAATTCATTAACCTTTACCAATGACCGGTCATCAAAAAGGTCCATCCAGTCTTACAGTAACTCGGGTCTTGCTTGAGAATTGGTGCTTTGCAGCGACGATCAAGCTCGTAAAAAGTCCGGTCGATAGCTCAGTTGGTGGAATGCTAGCATTGCATGCCGAGAGCAAGGGTTCGATCCCAAGGTGTACTCAGCCTTTAAAATAAATAAAAAAACCGCCCCCTCGGGAGCTGGGAAACCCCCACTTTAACTGAAAGAGGTTGGTTTGAGGCCGGCCCCCTTACCCGTAAAAATAAATAGGTCCCGAATCGACACATGCGACCCCTTCGGGGATAACGCAGGCAAGATGTTACACTAATTACTTAAATGTAATTTATTATTCGTATTCCTTGACTTATAGGTTGGTATGAGGCTGACCACCCATACTGTAAAAAATGGTTCACTTTGCCAATGTCACCCCTGTTTCAGGAAAGGTCGGCAAAAGTTGTAGGGCTTATGATTATTTGAGGTTTGGATTTTATTTGCAAGTACAAATTCAGCATTTGTAAACGCGAACTACACGTGTTTGTTTGTGGGCATGCATTTGAGAACTTTAAATGAATATTATATCCTTGAAACTTAGATTATAGATTATAGAGTAGGTAGTTCGCTCCCTCAGTTCTTGTTTATCGTATACGCCAATCTTGTCAAATATGACTTTTTCATGCAGTTGTCTTGTGAATCAAATTCTACACAATCTGAGCTAAGAAAAACCGTAAAACTCCATAATGTGAGAGTTCTTTTAAATATTTTTTAAATAAATTTCTTGTTTTCATAAGACACATTGGTCCAGTACACATGCAAACATTGCTCATGTAAAATTTTCTCAATGGCGTATACGATAAACAAGAACTAAGGCAGCGAGTTGTTATCGGCTTACACTTGAAATTGAAGGGTATCTAGTTAGAACCCCGTAGGAATCTAGTGACATTAATAAGCCCACCATAGTATAGTGGTTGTCGCTTCAGATTCGATCTCGGGAGGTACAAGGTTTGAGTCCCATGTGAAAGCCTCACGTTACATCGAATCGATTGTAGGGCAGTGTTTATCGCCTCAAATTTAAAATCTGAAGTTATATAGTTGGATCCCCGTAGAGATCCGTAGTGTATACTTGATGGTTCAAAATTGATACTGAATCTAATACTGATGTAGAAAATGAAAATAAATGTGTGCGTTGGTAACAGGCTAACCACCCATGCTGTAGACAATGGTTCACTTTGCCAATGTCACCTCTGTTTCAAGAAAAGGTGGCAGGAGTTGCAAGGCTTATGTTTTTTTGTATGCACACACATGTATGTTCCTTGACTGATAGGTTGGTATGCGGCTGACCACCCATACTGTAAAAAATGGTTCACTTTGGCAATGTCACCGCTGTTTCACGGAAAGTCGGCAAGAGTTGCAGAGCTTATATTCATTTGAGATTGGGTTTTTTATATTGTAGGTCCACATGCGGCATGTGTAAGCGCGAAATTATGCATCTCTGCTTGTGTGAATGCATTTAATATGAATCTCAAATGATACATATCTTTGCAGCTTAGATTTAGATTTAGTTTAGACACATGAAGTATGTGTAGGCGCGAAACTACATGTGCCTGTCTGTGGGCATGCATGTAATATGAGCCTACACATTCTGCACGTGTGCATACAAATAAAAATAAAAAACCTCACATGAACATAAATCTTGCAACTCCTGCCGTCTTTCCCTGAAACCGGGGTGGCATTGGCAAAAGTGAACCAATTTTTACAGCACGGGGCGCCAGCCTCATACTAACCTTTCAGTCAAGGAGCTCATACCAACCTATCAGTCAAGGAGCAAGGAATAAATAAAAATAGTAGACTACGGCCTACTGTGAATCCGCAGCGGATGCAGCTCGGCAAAAGAAAGCCCCAAATCGCTGCTACCTAATCTTTTGTTATTGGTTCTAAATGTTAATCTAAGCTGCAAAGATAAATATTATTTAAGATTCATTTTAACGCATTCCCACAAGCAGACATGTATAATTTCGCGCTAACACATGTAGACCTACAATATAAAAACCCAAATCTCAAATGAACATACACCCTGCAACTCTTGCCGACCTTCCCTGAAACAGGGTCGACATTGGCAAAGTGAAGCATTTTCTACAGCATGGGTGGTCAGCCGCATACCAACCTATAAGTCAAGGATAAAAAAGCAAGGAATAAAAGAAAATAGTAGACTACGGACTACTGTGAATGCGCAGCGGATGCAGCTCGGCAAAAGGAAGCCCCAAATCGCTGCTACCAAATATGTTGTTATTGGTTGCTAGAAGTAAAGTTCTACATAAATTGACATTATGAATGGAATATCCAGAGTCATAATAAAAGAAGAGCCTGTATGAAAAAGGTTATGGCTCTGGAGGAAATGAAAGAAGTATGCAAGGACAGAAAGAAATGGCGGTTGATCTGTAATGTTGGCGGCTAGGGTTTGTTAAATTGTAATTTGTTTTCTGTTTAGTTTTGATAATATTATTATTTACTGATTTATAAAATGTAATTTGTGGTGTATGTTCCTTGACTTATAGGTGGGTATGCGGCTGACCACCCATGCTGTAAAAATGGTTCACTTTGCCAATGTCACCCCTGTCTCAGAGAAGGACGGCAAGAGTTGCAGGGTGTATGCCCATTTTAGATTTGGTTTTTGTGTTGTAGGTTCACATGAGGCATGTGCAAGTTTGGTTGCAAACTTGTACGTGTCTGGTTGTGAGAATGCATGTAATGTGAATCTCCAATGTAAAATATCTCTGCAACTTAGATTAGATTATATTAGATTAGAGCACGTTTAAAAAAAGTGCGCGAAAAGTGACATAAGTTTGACGTCTTAAAAATAAAGATACGAGTTGGTAGGTACTTTCTTACACACGACAATTTTTTTTTACCGTATTGTCAACTCGTAAATGTCAACGACCTCACTGTTGATTAGTTTTTGTTATGGTTATAATACTATGTTTATTTTAAATTATATATTTTGATATAAAATAGTCAATTTGTTGAAATTCAGTATCAAAAGTATTACATTTCACGTGTAAGCTCTAGAGCAGTGTTTTCAAAGAGTATTATGCAAACTGAAGCTTCGCCTCTAGCGAGAGTTTTAGTTTTAAGAATTTTTAAGTAAAACACTATGCTTGAGTTGTATTAAGTTTTATACTCCGATACAGAATATCAAAATATTGTGTGAGATAAAATTATAAATAAATAGTGAAAACGAAAGATGTTTTATCGACTTGTTTCAAAATAAAATCTACTGGCATGAGGAGTTACACATGCCGAGTGTGTACCCTACTTACAAAATAAAACTCAAATCTCAAATCGACTGCTCCAAGGAAGAAGGAAGTAGCTCCGACATTTGGGTTTTTGACTTATTTCAATTTCTGAAGGTAACAAATCATTATCTTCATTCCAAGATGACAGCCGTGTCTCTATCTCTTATAAATTCGTTAATAAATTAATGTAAAAAATAGTTTATGCATTGTACTCCATGGAATAAATAACATCCAATTGGCTTCTAAGCTTCTTCCTGCCAAACTAGCTTTTTTGACTTAGTGCTGTCTTCCTTGGAGCAGTCGAAATGAACATGAGCTGTGCAACTTTTGCCGACATTCCCTGAAACAGGAGGAGTGATATTGGCAGCGGTGAACCATTGTTACAGTGCGGGTGGTCAGTCTCATACCAGACTATAGTAATCTAAGTTGCAAAGATATATTAACATTCAAAACTCGTATCAAATGACCGGTCCGTAGCTCAGTGGTAATACTGCGGACTCTGAATGGGAAAGTTGTGGGTTCGAATCCCGTCAAAGCACAAAAAATATAGCATTTATATTTTCAAATTTGCTCTTCACTGGGTTGAAAAATTTATAAACCTTTACCAATGACCGGTCACCAAAGGTCCATCCAGCCTTACAGCAACTGGGTCTTCCTTGAGTATTGGCGCTTTGTAGCGACGACCAAGCTCGTACACCTCTGCGGCACTACAACAAGTGTCATAGACCCCTAGAGTCTCTAGAATCTAGGGAGTCTCCCGACTAAAGATAGACTGATACGAAGGAGCATTCACAGGTTTGCGAGTGTGCTAGCTTGCAGATAGGAAGGAGTATTTGTAGGTTTACGAGTGTGCTAGCTTGCAGATAGACCGATAGGAAGGAGCATTCACAGGTTTGCGAGTGTGCTTGCTTGCAAATAATAATAATAATAATAATAGGATGATTTATTTGGTGAGCGCTGTTTTTGTGTGCATCACACCTCAAGAGCCCTCTGCGAGCTTGGTCGTCGCTTTAGAAAGCGCCAATTCTCAAGCAAGATCCAGCTGTTGTAAGGTTGGATGGACCTTTCAGTGACCGGTCTTTGGTAAAGGTTTATGAATTTTTCAACCCAGCGAAGAGCACATTTGGAAATATAAATGGTATATCTTTTGTGCTCCGCGGGGATTCAAATCCACAACCTTCCATTTACGAGTCCGAAGTGTTGCCACTGGACTACGGACCGGTCCAAGAAATGCCAACAACACGCGGTGTACCTGAGCGGTCACCCATCCAGGTAGCATCCGCGACCAATGTTGCTTTTAAATTGGGGGATCTGATGAGATCCGGTGCTTTCAACATGTTATCGTCGTTGACGATAGACTGAAGATAGACTGAAAGGAAGGAGCATCCACAGGTTTACGAGTGTGCTAGCTTGCAGATAGACCAATAGGAAGGAGCGTTCACAGGTTTACGAGTGTGCCAGCTTGCATTCTGTGATTAGGAGCCACCTTGGGCTGGCTCGCAGTGTATCGACCCCGCAGTACAAAAACACGTAGTCGGGCCTTGGCCCAGTTAGCCTGGCGGGCTGGTGAGTAGTCGGATAGCCAGCTACAGTGAGCAGAGCGACTGCTCGGTGTACTGGTTGCGCAATACCCACTAGATGCCAGTGATACCACTCGGCAGTGGATCACAACAGTCGTGAACTAGCCATTCCTCTCGGCTATTCGATTTGCTATGATGAGACTTTCCGAGGGTCCGAGAGAGGGTAGAATTTAAGTTGTGTCTCACTGTACATAGGGCCCTGAACGGCACGGCACCCCCATGTCTCGCTGAGCTATGCTCTGTCGATAAGCCTTCAAAACGACCACTACGCTCTGTCCTCACTGCTGTCAACAAGGTCATAGTGCCCAAAAGAGCGAACACATCAAATTTTGCAGACAGGAGCTTTGCGGTTGCCTGGAACGATTTGCCCGTCGGTGTTCGCGCGAACCAGCCTACCACCACTTTCAGAAAGGGACTGAAGACACTTCTTTTCTCCAGAAGCCATGGCGCCCTTGAGATGGTCCTGGACCATTAAATGGCGCCACAGAAAATAAATCATCCATCATCATCATCATCATCAGCCCTGACGAGACGCACAAATAAGAGGAACGGATGGAAGCTCGCACAAGCACTGGAGCGCAGATGAAAGTGTTTGAGATGAGTGGGAACATGAAAATGCCTTGGATTTAATTATGGAATCGGATTGAATCTAATGTATGTTGCAAAGATATGTAACATTTAGAATTCACATTATGTGCATTTTCACAAGCAGACACGTATAAGTTCGCGCTGAAACATGCCGCATGTGGACTTACTAGATACACCCCCAAATCTCAAATGAACATACACCCTGCAACTCTTACCGACCTTTGCTGAAACGGGGTAATATTGGCAAAGTGTAAAAACGTAAATATCGACATACAATGAGAGTAAATATTCGTGCAAGATTCTAAATGGAATTGACTATTTGTTTGATAAATACAAATACCCTTAGTACGAGTTGCAAAACTTGAGTAATGTAAAGTTTACGGCAATTATTAAAGAGTGGTTTCCCCCAAAATCTCCGTTTTTTATTTGTTTGAACTTGATTTTCTTCATCACTGTAACTCTTTTGCTAAGACCATAAAGTGTAAGAAACAAAAACGACAGATTTTGGGAGAAATCACTCTTTAATATTTCCCGTAAACTTTACTTTTCTCAAGTTTTGCAACTCGTACTAAGGGTACAGATGACGGTCTGAGAACCGAAAACGTTTTATTTTTATTTTGCTTTACATACAAATAGAGAAAATAAACAGAACTATGAATTACATAAAGCATGTTTATCTTTATATTTCTTACAAAATTGCATTTCAATAACTGTCATCATTGAGGACTGCAGAACCTTCTTAAGTTCTTATTAATCCATATTTTTTTGCCACATTCCGTGAACGCGTGCCACTGGTTGCTGGCAGCTTCCTAACTCGTGAATAGTATGAAATCAACAGTGTCGTGTGTATTTATTAATAGTTGTTTCTGCTGGCATATATAATAATATATATAACGTACCTGTATATGTATATATGTATGTACTATCACTTGATCATGTGGTCTATGTATCGACTGCCCATATATGTATGTAAATATAATATAAGCAGGAACGTTCACTCTATAGAGGCAAATACATCACAAAATAAATAATCTAATTGAACCGGTCCGTAGTCGAGTGGTGTCTGCTTGTAAAAACGCAAACCAAGCCAAACACATAGAGTAACTTCTTGCCGCATTATCCCCGAAGGGGTCGCATGTGGCGAGTTGAACCTATTTATTTTTACAGGTAAGGGGGCCGACCTTACGCCAACCACTACAGTTGAAGTGGGGGTTTCCCAGCTCCCGAGAGGGCTGGTACTCATTTCTTGTGCAGGCTGAGTAAGCCTTGCCGGTATTTTATTTTGGGTTTCGAAATAAACACCGAAACGGGAAATCATTTCTGACACCCGAACTCACGGCATACAATGCAAGAACTCCACCAACTGAGCTATCGACCGGCTTGTGAGAATGCATATAATGTCAATCCTGTAACATCTGTTTGCAACTTAGATTAGATTAGGTTGCAACTCAGAATACTGAAAATGAACGGAAAACCATAATAGTACATGTTATGCTTCGTTGATAAAAGGATGCTGTTAAAGCTGTGAAAATAAATAGGTTTCTTACTCATAAAGACGAATGCGTCACAGAAAAAAATATTAAGCCATGAAATAAAAACTGACATACCAAATGGATCCTACCTTGAAGATTTGAAGTCTTTAATAATATGAAGAAAATATCTGGAAACATACCTGCAACAAAAAAGAAAAGAAAAACGAATTAAAAAGGGAATTATAGCATTAAGAACCTATAAAATAATAGGTCTTCTTTCTTCTTCTTCAGCTTGTTTTAGGACTAGGTCCTGTTTATTCTCGGGTTCACTCCTGGGACGCGGATGTCCAGCTGTCCTTCCACCTCTTTGGTGGTCGTCCAGGGGGTCTGCTGGTTGATGGTATCTCGTCTGCCGCTATTTTCACCATTCTCACCGGATCCATTCTTTCGACTAGGTCTATAATCTATAATCTATAATCTAAGCTGCAAGGATATGTAAGCATTTAAGGCTCATATGAAATGCATGCCCACAGACAGGCACATGTAGGTTCGCGCCTACACATTCTGCATGTGTGCATACAAATAAAGAAAACCTCACATGGACATAAACCTTGCAACTCCTGCCGCCGTTCCCTGAACCGGGGTGGCATTGGCAAAAGTGAAAAAGAGGTGAATAGGTGAATTATTTAAACAATGTAATTTGTTGTGCATATTATGTTCCTTGACTTATAGGTTGGTATGCGGCTGACCACCCATGCGTAGAAAATGGTTCACTTTGACAATGTCACCACTGTTTCAGGGAAGGCCGGCAAAAGTTGCAGGGTGTATGTCAATTTTAGATTTGGTTTTTATGTTGTAGGTTCACATGCGGCATGTTTAAGCGCAAACTTGTGCGTGTCTGCTTGTGAGAATGCATATAATGTGAATCCCCAATGTTACATGTCTTTGCAACTTACATTAGATTAGATTAGATTAGATTAGATTAGATATACCAGTAGGGTCACAACCCTCAGCAGGAAGGATAGGAAGAAGAAGATGGTCGACCGGTCCGTAGCTCAGTGGTAACACTGCGGACTCTGAATGTGAAGGTTGTGGGTTCAAATCCCGGCGGAGCACAACAAATATACCATATATATTTTCAAATTTGCTCTTCGCTGGGTTGAAATATTCATAAACCTTTACCAATGACCGGTCACCAAAGGTTCATCCAGCCTTACAACAACTGGGTCTTTATTGAGAATTAGCGCTTAGCAGCGACGACCAAGTACGTAAAAAGTCCGGTCGATAGCTCAGTTGGTACAATGCTTGCATTCCATGCCGAGTGCAACGGTTCGATCCCCACCGAGGGTTTCAGAAATTATTTCAAGTTTCGGTGTTTATTTCAAACCCCAATACCGGCAAGGTTTACTCAGCCTTCACATGAAAATGAGAACCAGCCCCCTCGGGAGCTGGGAAACCTCCACTTCAATTGAAGTTGTTGATGTGAGGCCGGCCCCCTTTCCGGTAAAAATAAATAGTTTCGGAATCCCCACATGCGATCCCTTCGGAGATAACGAAGGCAAGAAGTTACACTATATGTGTGGCTTAATTGCGTTCACTTGTGGCCATCATGGATTGACAGATCTTCATACAAAATAATATTACCGATATTCGGTAGGTAAGAATTACCGTGGTGATGAGACTTCCACCCCAGGTGGGATAGGGAGAAGAAAAATATAATGAAGAAGAAGTAAACTGAGGATTTAAAGAGAAGTGGTATTGAGGCTAAACGATCATAATATGAAATTCTAGCAGTACCGAGGTAAAGTGTTCCCAGCCGCAATAACTTTCTTTATCAAATTACACATAATTAATAGAAAATTGCATCCCATGCCACGACACTGCAACCGGAACAAGCTGTCTTAACTGTACCTGCCTATAACTGCTTCAAGACATGGAGAATTTTACTTCTGTAGAAGAAAAGCGAATCTAATCTAAGTTGCAAAGATATGTTATATTGAGCATTCACATGTGACAGGGTGAGGAATAATTTTGTAAGAGAAGAATGTGGCGTAAGGGAAAGTGTGAAAATGAAGATTAAAAGAAGTTTGCTAAGATGGTTCGGGCATATGGAGAGAATGAGTGATGAAAGACTGACAAAGAAAGTATATGTTGCTAGAATAGATGGATGTCGGGGTAGAGGAAGACCGAGCAAAGTATGGATGGATCAAATATCCGAAATTGCGAATGAATGGAATATCCAGAGTCATAATAAAAGAAGAGCCTGTATGAGAAAGGTTATGACTCTGGAGGAAATGAAAGAAGTATGTAAGGGCAGAAAGAAATGGCAGTTAATCTGTAATGTTGGCGGCTAGGGTTTATTAAATTGGAATCTGTGTTGTTTTTAGTTTTGATGTCTATATAATATATATACCATTATTGTTGATTTAAAAAAAAAAAATTGTCGTGTATGTTCCTTGACTTATAGGTTGGTATGAGGTTGACCACTCATACTGTAAAAAATGATTCACTTTGCCAATGTCACCCCTGCTTCAGGTAAGGTCTGCAAGAGTTGCAGGGCTTATGTTCATTTGAGATTGGGTTATTTATATTGTAGGTCCACATGCGACATGTGTGAGCGCGAAATTATGCGTGTCTGCTTGTGGGAATGCATTTAATATGAATCTCAAATGATACATATCTTTGCAGCTTAGATTTAGATTTAGATTTTAGATGATCCAAACTGGTGAGATAGATGGTACTTTTTTATTCGATGGAAAACAGCAAAAGTAGCAAGAGGGGTACCAATTAGTTGATTAAAGTATCGTAAATGGAGAGCGAATATAGGTTACAACCGTTCTGTTGATTGCATTTCCATAGTAAAAGTGGAAGTTCAAGTGCACCGAGACAGCAACTAACCTCTCTTTCTAGCCAAACACCTGCTAGACGTGTTAGAAAGAGATGGTGTTGGTCTATAGATGGGTTAGGAGTTAGGAGGACAGTGATCGGCAACGTGCGGATCGAAAGTGCAGTAAAAGACAAGTGTACACTTAGTACTTAGTACTGCAGCGACGAACAAGCTTGCAGAGGGCTCTTGAGGTGTGATTCACACAAAAACAGCGCTCACTAAATAAATCATCCTAATATTATTAGTATTATAGTGAATGATTGATTTAAATATAGTATATATTTTATTTTATTTGGTGAGCGCTGTTTTTGTGTGTATCACACCTCAAGAGCCCTCTGTGAACTTGGTCGTCGCTGTAGAAAGTGCCAATTCTCAAGCAAGATCCAGTTGCTGTAAGGCTGGATAGACATTTTGATAAACGGTCTTTGGTAAAGGTATATGATTTTTTTTACCAAGCAAAGAGCATATTTGAAAATATAAATAGTATATTTTTTGTGCTCCGCCGGGATTAGAACCCACAACCTTCCATTTACGAGTCCGAAGTGTTACCACTGGACTACGGACCGATTAACTTAGTACATAGTGAATGGTTGATTTAAATATAATGAAACAACAATTGACAATCACTGCTTATTGGTCTTCACGGTAAAATGCTTGAAGCGACTCATCCTCTGATGTTCTTTGTAGTCCATATATATAGGTACAAAAGAGATCTTTCTCGATCACACCAGAACGCCGTTCTATGTACTACTCCCACACTATCGTACATGTATGCGTAAGTGCGCGTAGGCACTTCATGTTCGTAACAATAATATCAGGATGATTTATTTGGTGAGCGCTGTTTTTGCGTTTAAGCGCGAACTCATACGTGTCTGCTTGTGGGAATACATTGAGTATAAAATTAAAATTTAGTTTATCTTTGCAACTTAGATTATAGATTATAGACTTACACCCATTTTTTTGGATCTATAGCGAAAAAGTTTGTCGTCCACTGGGTTAGGAGAAATGCATTTCAGTTAGAAAGAGTAGAAATTCAAGTGCATCTCGACATAAGCGTGATGTCTCTTTCTTTTGGAATGCATTGTTGATGCGTTAGAGGGAGATGAATCGAGTTGGGAGAAATGCATTTCAGTTTTAGTTGAAATGCAGTGAAAATTGTTAGAAAGTAGTTGCCGACGCACCGAGAGCGGTAGCTGCTTGTAGTCGGGGCCTTAGATTTCAAAATCAGACATTCCAGATAATGAAAAATGCATTTGTAAAAATCATTAACAGGTAAAGGTATGGATGGACCAAATATCCGAAATTGCGAATGAATGGAATATCCAGAGTCATAATAAAAGAAGAGCCTGTATGAGGAAGGTTATGACTCTGGAGGAAATGAAAGAAGTATGTAAGGACAGAAAGAAATGGCGGTTGATCTGTAATGTTGGCGGCTAGGGTTTCATAAAGTGAAATTTGTTTCATGTTTTAGTTTTTGATGTCCATATATATTATTATTTATTGATTTAAAAAATGAAATTTGTCGTGTATGTTCCTTGACTTATAGGTTGGTATGCGGCTGACCACCCATGCTGTAAAAAATGGTTCACTTTGCCAGTGTCCCCCCTGTTTCAGGGAAGGTCGGCAAGAGTTGCAGGGCTTATGTTCATTTGAGATTGGGTTTTTTATATTGTAGGTCCACATGCGGCATGTGTAAGCGCGAAATTATGCGTGTCTGCTTGTGGGAATGCATTTAATATTAATCTTAAATGATACATATCTTTGCAGCTTAGATTTAGATTTAGATAAGTACATAGCATAAACAAACAAGAGGATAACAAACAACGACGATACCATGTTGAAAGCACGGGTTCTCATCAGATCACCGAAGTTAAGCAACATTGGGCGCGGATGCTACCTGGATGGGTGACCGCTAGGTACACCGCGTGTTGTTAACATCTTTTGGACCGGTCCGTAGTCCAGTGGTAACACTTCGGACTCGTAAATGCAAGGTTGTGGATTCGAATCCCGGCGGAGCACAAAAAACATACCATTTATATTTCCAAATGTGCTCTTCGCTGGGTTGAAAAATTCATAAACCTCTACCAAAGACCAGTCACTGGAAGGTCCATCCAACCAATCCGATTCTCAAGCAAGACCCGGTTGCTGTAAGGCTGGATGGACCTTTGGTGACCGGTCATTGGTAAAGGTTATATGAATTTTTCAACCCAGCGAAGAGCAAATTTGAAAACATAAATGGTATATTTTTTGTGCTCCGCCGGGAATCGAACGCACAACCTTCCCATTCAGAGTCCGAAGTGTTACCACTGAACTACGGACCGCCATCTTGAAAATCGTAAGTTAAAATTACTAAATATCTACTGGCGAAATCCTGTGAGTGAAATATTATATTTTGATAATTTAACTAAAATTGCATTTTAGTTAACTTAACGATACTTTAAAATACCGGGTCTTCGTCAGCCACTTCTTGTCCACTCCTGGACATAGGCCTCCCCCATATCTCTCCAGGTGTGGTATTTAGGTGGTTAAGAAATCCAACAAAGCTTCCACATGTGACGCGGTTTGCCTGGCTTAGCGTGTGCGACTGTAACTTCGAGTCTGATGTATGAAGAGCCAGCGTGAGAAGAGGTAAAACAGCACACGCGATACATTTCCAGCAAAAACACAAGTAAAATTTGTGTATCTATTATAATCAAAGCAAAAATAATAATATAGAATACTTACTGCTCTGAATCTAATCTAATCTAAGTTGCAAAGATGTGTAACATTGAGGATTCACATTGTATGCATTCTCACAAGCAGACACGTAGGAGTTCGCGTTTAAAAATGCCGCATGTGGACTTACAACATAAAAACCCAAATCTCAAATGGTTATGCACCCTGCAAATCTTGCCCTCCTTCCCTGAAACAGGAGTGACATTGGCAAAGTGAAACATTTTCTACAGCATGGGTGGTCAGCCGCATACCAACCTATAAGTCAAGGAACATCCACGAGAAATTACATTTTTAAATCAATAAATAATAATATGTATGGACATCAAAAACTAATATATATATATAAGGATAATTTATGTTAATGTACACATAATCAAAGAGCGCCGTTTTTGTGTGTGTCACACCTCAAGGGCCCTCTCAAATCACGGATAAGATTTCTTGTAAAGATGTGTCTTTAGTGCTCCTTTAAAGACACCAACAGTCTTTGCCTTCCTCACATAATGGAAAACAAAATCTAATTTAAAAAACCCTAGCCACCAACATTACAGATCAACCGCCATTTCTTTCTGTCCTTACACACTTTTTTCATTTCCTCCAGAGTCATAACCTTCTTCATACAGGCTCTCCTTTTATTATGACTCTGGATATTTTTCCCTACACTTATAGGTTGGTACGCATGCATTTGATATGAGCTTTAAAGGTTAATACATCTTTGCAACTTAGATTATAAAGAAAAATAAGATTCATCACTTTTACATAGAAACGCGAGTATTGTAATTATGTAAACGACTAGAATAAAGAGGTCAGGAGGAAGAAGCAGCGACGTCCCTTGGCTCGGTGCATTGTGTGGGAGGTGGGGGGGGTGCAGGGGGGAGGGGAGTGCAGTGCATAGAACTCCCCAAGGTTGAGAACCAATACTACGATAGGACACTCTCAGATAGCCTGCGTTAGTGTGTGTGTGAGTGTATGCTCAGTGCAATCCTGCAGAGCTTGTCAAAGTTGCACGAATAATACAAAAAACAAATAAAGATTCAAGATGTACACTTCCAATGCTCAACTAGTTGTGTAGTACGGATGTGAAGCCTGGAGTCTGACATATAAACAAGATAAATTTCTCCAGGTCTTTGAGAACAAAATGCATTCACGGACCTGCATCTGGGGGTGACAGTTGGTACATCCGTACCACTGCACAATGCACAGCTGAAGTCCATATTCCAATATCCAAACATACTGAACGCAAATAAGCTACACCTATAGTGTAACTTATTGCGAAGGGGTCTCATATGGCGAGTGAAGCTATTTATTTTGACAGATAAGGGGGCCGGCCTCACACCAACCACTTCAGTTGAAGTGGTGGTTTCCCAGCTACCGAGGGGGCTGGTTCTCATTTCTTGTGACGGCTGAGAAACACCGAAACGAAAAATCATTTCTGACACCCTCGGCGGGATTCGAACCCGAGCTCACGGCATGGAATGCAAGCACTCTACCAAGCTATCGACCGGACATAGATATCCAGAGTCATAATATAAGGAGAGCTTGTATGAAGAAGTTATGACTCTGGATGAACTGAAAGAAGTATGTGACGACAAAAAGAAATTGAGGTTGATCTGTAATGTTGGCGGCTAAGACTAGGGTTTTTTAAATTACAATTTTTTATTATGTTTTAGTTTTGATGTCCACACATATTATTTATTATTTGTTTATAAAATGTTATTTGTTGTATATGTTCCTTGACTTATAGGTTGCTATGCGGCTGACCACCCATACTGTTTAAAATGGTTCACTTTGTCATTGTCACCCCTGTTTCAGGGAAGGTCGGCAAGAGTTCCGGGGCTTATGTTCATTTGAGTTTGGATTTTATTTGTAAGCACACAATCAGCATTTGTAAGCGCGAACTACACGTGTTTGTTTGTGCCCATACATCTGAGAGCTTTGAATGAATATATCCTTGCAACTTAGATTATAGATGAAGAAAGAAATGTATTGTTTTTTATACAAATATATAAGCTTTCAAATGGATGTTTGAGAAGCTGCGTAGCGAAAAAATTCGCGCTCGGTATTGAGCAAGTGGTATTGGTGTGTGCCTATATACCGTCTGTATACGTATACACTCACACACGCGCAAGCAAGGATGCAACCACTGACTTGTGATATCTGTGGACTAGAAATTGTTTTCGCGAAAATATCGACGGTTAAAAGCATGGAGTTATAATATAGGGGAGCGGTAACTAAACTTCTGAATTGGTTCATACTTGTTCCCGATTGCGCTCCTCTTGTGTCAAACGTTGCAGTGGTACCCCGAATGTACGGCGGCAACAATTACAAATATTACGCATAAAATATCACAATGGTTATAATGAAATGAGTGATAAAATTAAAATATGATTATACACTTTGAAAATATAAAATACTGGCATCAATTTTGGCGATCACAATATTTATAACGCGTGTTATCTGCCAACTTTAGCTATTTCCGGTCAAATCGGCAGCCATTTTTTGCAATGGTACCAACATTCAAGTTTTTTTTTTGGGGCTTTGTTGAGTTTTTTGTAAAAACGAAAATGCAACTGTGAAGTTCTTTGTTCTCTTTCTAACTAATGACCATTTTCGTAAGTAAGTTGAGACAGACATATATGTCTATTTTCGTTAAAATAACTTCTTGTCCACAGATGTTATTAGTCAATGGTTAAAAGGATGTAGGGCATAAGCGACAAAAACTAAATTGTTCAGGAGAGCAGTTTAAAGTTTTAGATTGCAGAAAAATGGCATAACTTTTTTATTTTTTATCTCACGTTAAAATAAAAACAGCTCTAGAAATAAATAAAAATATAGGTATTTATTGGCATTTCTGTGAATGTATTTTACGTTGATTTAAGAGGTTTTATGACACAAGCGCCTTTAGGACAAAATTTTTGTCAGTTCAACCAAAACCATACTTAAACGCAGTTATTTGCTAGGGCATAAATAACAAAAAAATCATCGTATACCTATGGGAGTTAGCTCATTAGAAAGAGCGGAAAATTTCAAGTAGGATAGATTTCCTTGACTGTAGCTGCAAATATATGTATCATTTGAGATTCATATTAAATGCATTCCCACAAGCAGACACGCATAATCTCGCGCTCACACATGCCGCATGTGGACCTACAGTATAAAAAACCTAATCTCAAATGAACATAAGCCCTGCAACTCTTGCCGACCTTCCCTGAAACACGGGTGACATTGGCAAATTTAACCATTTTTTTAAGTATGGGTGGTCAGCCTCATACCAACCTATAAGTCAAGGAATGCCGTAAGCTGGTTTCCACTCCTCTATGTTATAACTCGATGGATGCAACTGCGCGCGTGTGTTGGTGCTGTATTAATGCAGCTTAGATATTCAGACCAACAACGGATAACGCGAAATACAACTTAAAACTCTCCACTCTAAAATCTATTCAATTTTGAATGGAATATTTTTTTTTAAGTGAAGCTATTTAACGTAACTGAGCTGTATATACATGGGAAATTTGGGTTTTTAAATTGTAGGCTCACATGCGGCATGCGCATGCGCAAACTTGTACGTGTCTGCTTGTGAGAATGCATATAATTTGAATCCCAAATGTTACATATATCTGTGTGCGAAAGGAACAACGGGATGAGTCAAAAAACTAAAAACGAGGAGAGCCAAAACAAAATTGAAGAAATTTCCAAATATTTGAGATATTTATTCATGTCATTTGTCCTCTTTCAAAGTATATCTAAATTTTATTTTATTTTTGGACTCAAATCATCTTTCCTTTCCAGATATATTTATCTAAAGAATCACTCTGAACTAGATAACTCAAAGCTCGATATTTTTTAATCATTCCGTTGCTCCTTTCGCACACAGATATTTTTGCAGGATGGGTAGTAAGCCTCATACTATCTAATACCTAAGTCAAGGAACCTTTTTATTTTAATTTTCTCAAATCTCATTGTACGTGCGCGTATGCAAGCAGACACGTGTATGTCTGTCCTTGCATATACTGCAAGAATAAACAACTATTGTATGCTTTTAAAATATATATTAGAATTTTTTTTTCGTGTTAATAGTACGGTCGATAGCTCAGTTGGTAGTGTGCTTGCATTCTATGCCGTGAGCTCGTGTTCGAATCCCACGGAGGGTGTCAGAAATGATTTCCCGTTTCGGTGTTTATTTCAAACCCCAAAATAAAATACCGGCCAGGTTTACTCAGCCTTCACAAGAAATGAGTACCAGCCCACTCGGGAGCTGGGAAACCTTCACTTCAACTAAAGTGGTTGGCGTAAGGCCGGCCCCATTACCTGTAAAAATAAATAGGTACAACTCGCCACATGCGACCCCCTCGGGGATGCGTGTTTCCTTTCTTACTGTAGGTTCGGCGACAAATTCACGCTGAAGTACTGCCGCGCACATTAAATTAATTATCAAGTTTCAGTTTTTTCATATTATCTCGAAAACTGTTCACATTACCTAAAATATTTTTTAAACACTCTCTAGACATTGTATCATTCTATAATTATGAAGAAAAAAAAATGTCCAAAATATTAAACAACAAAATTATAAGAAAAAAATGTGAACAAAAACGTGTTTTTTTAAATATTTTTTTGTAGCGTCATCTTTTAAGTTTTATAAAATATTTTAACTTTAAAATTTAGATAAAAAATCAATAAACACGCGTGATTTTTTCCATTAATGTCACTTCTTTACAAAGGCCATAAAGTGTAATCAATAAAGTGTGGAATCCACATTTTAAGAAATATATTGATCAGATTGAAAGAACTCAAACACGTTTTATTAAATTGATGAAGAAAAGACTCCCCAATAGTACTTTATTTGAAACACTACCTAAACTTGAATCAAGAAGAACTTTGATAGATGTTTGTAATCTCAGAAAGGTGTGTGTATCTGAGTTTGACGCACCCAATATTTTAAATAAAATCAATTTTAGATTACCTAATCTCACTAGGTCTTGTTTTCCATTTTATCTCCATAAAACCAATACCTTTGCAGGTTCGAGAAATCCAACCTATAGAATGTGTGATGTTTATAATAAGAGCTTTTCGCAGTGTGAACTATTTGAGACCACTAAATATAAATTCAAAAAACAAATACGTTTACTTATTTTTGGATCTGATATTGTTTCTGGGGTGGGTTGAGTATCGTGCTATTTTTCTATTTTCTATTTTTTATTTTTCATTTTCACTTTCTATTTTTATTTTTTATTTTATTTTTATTTTGTTTTTTTTATTTTTTTTGTTCTTTTTTTTTAATTCTTTGGGGGCAAGTGACAAATTTATGTGTGTATTAGATTTATTTTAAAGAAATATTGTAATGGTGTGAATGCTGTGTATGCTTCTAGTGTTGTATAGCTGTGATTGCCTGCGTGATGTTTGTGTGAAGATGTATGCTTGTGTCTATTGATGTAGTGTGCATAGTTTGGATGATTGGTTATTTGTGTTACTGTTGCTTATTATTATTTTTTTATTGTTTATATGTACCAATTGTCTGTATTGCACCTCTTAATAAATAAATAAATAAATAAATAAATAAATAAATAAAAGTGTAAGAAACATTTTTCGTGTGTGTCGTCTGTCGAAACGGGGGGTAGAAAGGAAAGACGCCTCGGGGATAGCGCGGCAAGGAGTCACACTATATGTGTAGCACACCTCAAGAGCCCTATAAATACTGTAAAATGATATTTCGTGTTAGCTGATTTTTCATGTAACTCGCTTACGCGTTAAATGTGTTCAGATAATTCCTATGCACTAAGAGTAGTAAGGACCTTCAGTGATTATAACTATTTATAAAGGTGGAAAATGCTATTAAATCTGTAATCTAAGTTGCAGCCGTCATAGATAGACGAGGAGCTTGAAACACATCCGTTAATTTTAATGTTTGTCTTTTCAACTATATTAAAATATCAGACCGCTCCGTAGTCTAGTGATTAACGCTTCGTACTCATAATCGGATGGTCGAGTTCGATTCCAGGCGGAGCACTACATTTGAGATTCATATTGAATGCATTCCCACAAGCAGACAAGTTTGTCAACGACGATACCATGTTGAAAGCACCGGTTCTCATCAGATCACCGAAGTTAAAAGCAACATTGGGCGCGGATGCTACCCGGATGGAAGACCGCTCAGGTACACCGCGTGTTGTTGGCATTTCTTGGACCGGTCTGTAGTCCAGTGGCAACACTTCTGACTCGTAAATGGAAGGTTGTGGATTTGAATCCCGGCGGAGCACAAAAAATATACCATTTATATTTCCAAATGTGCTCTTCGCTGGGTTGAAAAATTTATAAACCTTTACCAAAGACCGGTCACTGAAAGGTCCATCCAACCTAACAACAACTGGATTTTGCTTGAGAATTGGCGCTTTCTACAGCGACGACCAAACTCGCAGTGGGCTCTTGAGGTGTGGTACACACAAAAACAGCGCACACCAAATAAATCATACAGATATCATAAGTGCAGTCTAGGATCCCGGCTTTCATCACCATACATTTTTTTGATAAAACGCTCTGGCAGAGTTATCACTTTCTGCTTTATACTCGGGCTGCATTCGCGGCCATCGATATATAGAACAGGATAGGCTAAGAAATATTTATTTTGAGAATTCGAAATGAGCTACCCCACTCATCATACAGAAATCCAAATTCATTCTATCGGTAACCTTCCAACTGTGAACAGGTGTGTTACCTAATTGGAAAAAAAATACAAATAAATGCCAAACTGGGTATTTTCTAAACGTGCCAACAAAAGAGAGTAAATGTGTTATAGAACATGGAATAATATTTCACTTTAATCACTATTCTATATGATTACGTAAATAAAATTTATTTTTCGTTTGTCGAAATATTTTGTTCACGAAATTGACAGCCATTTCTAGAACTAGTGATGTTCAAATATATATGTAGGTACTTGCTTCTTCAAGTATGTAACTTCTACGCTCGCGGTAATAGATACTTGTGAAAATCATCCCGTACACAATGAGGTGGGAACATTTTTGAA
Source organism: Agapetus fuscipes (assembly GCA_951799405.1). Taxonomy (NCBI): domain Eukaryota; kingdom Metazoa; phylum Arthropoda; class Insecta; order Trichoptera; family Glossosomatidae; genus Agapetus; species Agapetus fuscipes. Next base: position 714,136 of record OX637351.1, read on the forward strand.
TTCGGAATTTATCAGATATTTTGCATACTTTCAACAACAATAATAACAAAAACGTTACCATAGTGATTTCATGGGGTTCCATGGTGATATGTACATAGATTGCAGACGGAGTAGAGACACGTTGCTTACATGGAAAATAACAAAAGCATTTTATATGTCGTGAGCGAGACAGCACTATTAACAATGTATGGTGTCAAAGACGTTGCATCATGTCGATTGGTACTAAATCACATTCACAGTCTCCATATATATACCTCCATGTTCACGGCGCGTCGTTTGCTTAGACATGTGTGTCGTTTTGTAGGTGACCGCTATTACGTTTTTTTACCGGGTAGGTTGTCGAACCCGCGCCCCAAGGTGACGGGTTCGAATGCAACAGGAAAAAAACTGCATTTTTCTCTGCAAGCGAGAGAGATCTTCCTAATAATATTGTTGCGAACCACGAAATCAAAGTACCAACGCGTACAAAGTATACACGTACGATAATAATCGGATGATTCATTTGGTGTGCGCAGTTTTTGGTGTATCACACGGCTGCGGCTGACCACCCATGCTGTAAAAATCGTTCACTTTGCCAATCTTACCCCTGTTTCAGGAAAGGACGGCAAGAGTGTACTGAAGGGTGTACTGTGTATGTCCATTTAAAATTTGGGTTTTATGTTGTAGGTTCACATGCGGCAAGTTTAAGCGCGAACTTGTACGTGTCTGGTTGTGGGAACACATGTAATGTGAATCTCCAATGTAACATATCTTTGCAACTTAGATTGGTGGAGTGATGCTTTCCGGGATCTGTTGCCGTGGTCTGTGGGAGCTGGAGCTTCCGTACGTTTAGCCCATTTCTACGATGGGCTTCTTCAGCGTGAAGTATGATGATGATGATGATCTTGATGAGGACTGTGATGTCAGTGTGTGTGCAATGAGGGTTTATATGTCTACCATATTGTTTCTACAGCGTGTGTTTGACGTTTTAAAAGCACCATCTATGAATTGCAATTTATAATTCACAGACCACGGCAACAGATCCCGGAAAGCATCACTCCAGCATCATCAGCCGGCCGTGTAAGCCTAAAACTCTTATTTAACTTAGATTAGATTGGAATGTATATTGTATATTGGCCTGCAGTCAGGGTTTCTGGTCTTCCTGGGACAGGAATACAGGTTTTCACAAGAGGTAAGTATTTTATCTTTTGACACAGTTTTTCCATCAACACGGCAGCTACGTTTCGAGTCATTTGTTGCTGATAATGTCGCAACAGAACAACAAGCAACAACAACTGCAGCAACTGCAGCAACTAAGGCTCTTCAGCTGCAGCGCGGCGGAGTGTGTCTCGCTGCACTTTCTTTTATTTTATTAAAAACAACATTTTTTTTCTACTTGCATCTCAGCGGGAGACTCTAAGCAATGCACGCGCCTTCTCAAGCAACGTTCTCACCAACTTAGTAAGTCATTTCACTAATTGTCGATAGCACTTGCCTCTGGAAGTTAGCATTTTTAATTTATGCACATTTAATATGAGTCTTGCTGCCGGATTCAACACAGATTGAAAGCGATTGAACTGCTTCTTTGGCTGACCACTATAAAGCGTCGAACAATAGTCAATCCGAGACACCACAAACGCGCCCACTAAGGTCTTGACTGCATCTGACGGTAGCAGTGGCGAAGGGTGCCATACAACTCGATTCCCATCGGCTTACCTTTTAAAATGAGGCAAAAAAGTAGTACCTCTTTCAATTCATTCATATCCATCACCTTTTTCATGCATTTTCTTCTTTTACGCTCGCTTTGTATATCCCATTCTTTCACAATCTCCTCAATCTGATCACTCCATACTTTTCTCGGTCGTCCCCTACCTCTATGCCATTCACACTACCTCTGTATATCAGTGGCGAAGCGTGCCATACAAGCCGGTTCCCATCGGATTCCCTTTTAAAATGATGTAACAAAGTAGTTAAAAAATATAGGCACAAAACATTTAAAACCAAATACGTATTTTTCCCCATTGAAACCATGCAGTTTACTTTATTATCATTTTTGCCTCATTTTAAAACGTGAAACCGATGGGAATCGAGTTGTATGGCACCCTTCGCCACTGAGTCTAGACACTTTCTCATAGCCTTTATTTGGAGAAGTGAAAAAAAAGAGGAAGCTATATTGTGGCATCTATTTGCCTCTCCAGTGTCAGATTCCGATCCAGTAAGACTCCTAGAAGTCTCACTGAATCAGAAGGCTGGATTAGCTTACCTCCTATGGAGAGTGGTACTCCATTAAGGCCCGGTATTTTGAAGTATCGTAAAGTTAACTAAAATGCAATTTTAGTTAAATCATCATAATATTTCACTCACCGAATTTCGGCAGTAAATATTTAGTAACTTTAACTTTCGATTTTCAAGATGGCGGCGCTTCACTGACAGTAGCTGTTCTTTTTTAATGTAAGGATACATCAAAATTGTTACGAACTGAACATTTTTTGTCTTGTTTTCTAGCTTAATGAAGGTTGGGCATATGATTTTTATGAATAGTTGTTTGTTTTAAAGCTTTTGAATGGCCTTTTAATTATTTCCAAGATTTGGGGGCGTGGCTTCATACTTCGGCAATGTTCGGTTTTAGTTAACTCGAGATTGGCCTTAGTCGACACTGGGCCCGTCTCAACACCTAGAATGCGTTTTTAGCACGGCTGCCTATAACAAGCGTGCGAATACTAGAATGTATGAAAGTAAAAACGCACACACACGTGGCGACTTGCTCCGCTTTTACATGCTTCTGCATCAGCATGCCACTAGGCACGCGAAATAGCTGCGATGAAAGAAAAATTAGAGAAATTTTAAGGTTTTTCACAGCATTCTAGATCAGCAGCGAATCTGGTAGCGTATTCACAGTAATCCAATTCTCTCAGCCATTTTTTTTTTATTCTTTGATTTATAGGTTGGTATGAGGCTGATCCCCATACTGTAAAAAATTCACAGCATTCTAGACAGCAGCGAATCTGGTAGCGTATTCCCAGTAATCCAATTCTCTCAGCCATTGGGAATTATTCTTTGATTTATAGGTTGGTATGAGGCTGATCCCCATACTGTAAAAAATGGTTCACTTCGCCAATGTCACCCCTGTTTCAGAGAAGGTCGGCAAAAGTTGCAGGGCTTATTTTAATTTGAGATTTGATGTAAAAATGATTCACTTTGCCAACGACACCCCTGTTTCAGGGAAGGTCTACCAGAGTTTTTTTTGGTTTTTGTGAGAGATTTTGCTCACATCCAGCATGTATAAGCGTAAGTTTACGCTTAATTATCATCATCAAAAGGTCCATTCAGCCTAACAGCAACTGGGTTTTGCTTGAGAATTAGCGCTTTGACGCGACGAACAAGCTCGTAAAACGTCCGGTCGACAGCTCAGTTGGTAGAATGCTTGCATTCCATGCCGAGAGCAAGGGTTCGATCCCAACCGATGGTGTCAACTGAAAGCGGTTGGTGTGAGGCCGGCCTAATCTAAGTTTCAAAGATATGTAACATTAGGGATTCACATTATATGCATTTTCACAAGCAAATACGCACAAGTTCGCGCTTGTACATGCCGCATGTGCACCTACTACATAAAAACCCAAATTTCAAATGAACATACACCCTGCAATTCTTGCCGACCTTCCCTGAAACAAAGGTGACAGTGGCAAAGTGAACTATAAACCCTTAAAAATAAATAGGTCCGAATCGCCACATGCGATCCCTTCGGGGATAACGCAGGCAATAAGTTACACTATATGTGTAGCTTGCTTGCATTCCATTCAATTTTAAGTGAATTTTTCTATTCATTACTTCCTTGACTTATAGGTTGGTATGAGGTTGACCACCCATACTGTAAAAAATGGTTCACTTTGCCAATGTCACCCCTGTTTCAGGGAATGTCGGCAAGAGTTGCAGGGCTTATGTTCATTTGAGGTTTGGATTTTATTTGTAAGTACACAATCAGCATTTGTAAGCGCGAACTACACGTGTTTGTTTGTGGGCATACATCTGAGAGCTTTGAATGAATATATCCTTGCAACTTAGATTATAGATTATAGATTACAGGTTGGTATGCATGTAATATGAATCCTCAATGTTACGTATCTTTGCAACTTAGATTAGATTAGATAGGTGCGTTATCGAAATCAATCATTCAATTTTTCTCTGCATGACGTACGACGCGACGCGACGGTACAAACATCACTTTTTCTAGTCGGGAAAAACTGAGAGATTTACAATAATTGTTGTAAAAAATGTCTCGTCGGGTATTGAATGCATTTTCACTCTCTTGCTAGCCTACTTCTCAAGCGACACGACCATGTCTTCTACAAGTTATTAGAAATTCCGACACAGAATCGCGTGCTGAGCGAGCTTATCCAACATTGATCGACTTTTGCAGGTGGCAAAACATGAATAAACATCCACACAAAGCTGCAATTGCATTTTTTTCTCCCTCCACAAGCCTACGCCCTGTATATCCATCCCATCCGGAGATGTGTCACAGGACTCGCATCAGAAATAGAGTGAGATGCAAGCGGCAGAAGGCCCTCCCGTGAGGCTGTCCATATATTACGTCATTCGCATTAAGGGGGGGGGGGGAGTCTGGTCTGCGGATGATGGCAAATGATGTACGAGTATCAAAAGTGACGTCGTTCTTGTAAATACCAATTTCTACAATCTAATCTAATCTAAGTTGAAAAGATATGTTACATTGGAGATTCACATTACATGCATTCCCACAACCAAGACACGTACAAGTTCGCGCTTGCACGTGCCTCATGTGAGCCTACAACATAAAAACCAATCTCAAACGGACATACACCCTGCAACTCTTGCCGTCCTTCCCTGTAACAGGGGTGACATTGGCAAAGTGAACCATTTTTTACAGCATGGGTGGTCAGCCGCATACCAACCTATGAGTCAAGGAACAGAAATATATATTTTGTACAAAATATACAAAATATTATGTAAGTAATATAACATTATTAATTATTAAGCTCATCCATTATTCCAGCAAGAGGGGGGGGGAGTCATTAGATAATGACAATAGGATGATTGTAACGGGGGGGGAGGTCGAAAATCAGCCAAAATCGATGACGTAATTTATGGACGGCCCCCGTGATGCTACACTGTCTCAAGTGGCACACAAAGCAAGGGGGGCTCAGAGAACACGAACAGTAATAGCCAAGTGCAAGAATTCAGGGCTCGAGGAATTTAATGTAAATAGCAAAGTATCTCTGAGCATCTTGATACAAGAAGTTGAGGCCGCAATTCGTGATGTTAGTGGAACAAGTTCGGGAGGTGCTCTCCTGAGTGGGTGGCCAACCACCCGAAGGTGGGAAAGAAAAAGAAAAATTAGAAATTAAAATGGTCTAATCACTCTAATCAGATGGCAACTGTACTGCTTTCTCCATATGGCTGTAGTAGGTATCAATGGCGAAGGGTTTGCTTTTCAGGAGGTAAAATGTAACTGTTACTCTCTCACCATTTCGCTAGGGGTGGCAAGAGCCCCTGCAGAGCATCCTCCATTTCTTCCTTTCCTGACACACCTCTTTCAATTCATTCATAAGTCCGGTCGATAGCTCAGTTGGTAGAGTGCTTGCATTCCATGCCGTGAGCTCGGGTTCGAATCCCACCGAGGGTGTCAGAAATGATTTCCCGTTTCGGTGTTTATTTCAAACTCCAAAATAAAATACCGGCAAAGGCTTACTCAGCCTTCACAAGAAATGAGTACCAGCCCTCTCAGGAGCTGGGAAATCCCCACTTCAACTGAAGTGGTGGCGTAAGGCCGAGCCCCTTACCTATAAAAATAAATAGTTAGTACAACTCGCCACATGCGACCCCTTCGGGGATAACGCGGCAAGAAGTTACACTATATGTGTAGCTTAGTTGCGTTTTGCGTTTGCGTTTGCATATCCATCACCTCTTTTTTTTTTTTTTTTTTAAATAGATTTGTGAAGAGGAATGCAATTCACCAACCTATTCTGCCTGGCCAGAAACAGGTATTAATATCATCATTTAATAATTCATTATTGTTTATTTTAATGAATTATTAAATAATAATTACCCAATAACATCTGTTGAAACAGGGTCAAAGTTATGGTCAAATGACCCAAGCGGGGATCGAACCAACGTTGTTCCATTCGAAACACGCTAGATAGATCAGCCCTCTTGGACCCCTCGGCCATAACTCTTTCATGCAATTTACTTTTTTGTACATCCCATTTTTTCACAATCTCTTCAATCTGATCTCTCCATATTTTGCTTGCTCGTCTTTTACCACAGGAAAAAATCACAGGAAGTCTTGACCAATAAAATTAATTACCTACCTGATTGTCTTTTGTTAGAAATGTCAAAATTTATGGTCACGGGGTCAAGTTGCCAACCAGATAGTAAAGTGTTTTATGGAAAAATAATAAGAACGCTTTTTGCTGCAGTCGTTGCGAATTCCTACCTAGGTGTTAAATCAGAGCTTTGTTCACATGGACGCTGTTTTAAGTCAGTGATTTTAGGCAGTGTTTTCTTTAGGCACTTTTATACCCTAAATCTGCCGTTTTTGTTTTTTTACACTTTATGGCTCCTTGACTGATAGGTTGGTACGAGGCTGACCACCCGTGCTGTAAAAATCGGTTCACTTTTGCCAATGCCACCCCGGTTCAGGGAACGGCGGCAGGAGTTGCAAGGTTTATGTCCATGTGAGGTTTTCTTTATTTGTATGCACACATGCAGAATGTGTAGGCGCGAACCTACATACATGTGCCTGTCTGTGGGTATGCATTTCATATGAGCCTTAAATGCTTACATATCCTTGCAGCTTAGATTATAGATTATAGATCGTATTTCTTGACTTATAGGTTGGTATGAGGCTAACCACCCATACTGTTAAAATGGTTCACTTTACCAATGTCACCCTTGTGTCAGTGAAGGTCGGCAAAAGTTGTAGGGCTTATGTTCGTTTGAGGTTTGAATTTTATTTGCAAGTACACATTCAGCATTTGTAAGCGCAAACTACACGTGTTTGTGTGTGGGCATACATTTGAGATCTTTAAATGAATATATCCTTGCAACTTAGATTATAGATTAAAGATTAGATTAGCAGTTTAATGGAAAGAGAACCCAGTAAAATCATAACATCAAATCATAATCAATCTTGAATCAGTTTAAACATTCAAAAGAAAAATCTCAATAATCGAAGATAAGTCTACGATGTAATTGAGGCTTTTTATTATTTGTTTTTATGTCAATTACATGATTTGTTGTGACCCGTTGGCAGCGCTGCGGCGGCCATGACAGATTTGACAAGTCAGGCGTGCCATCTGACGCCGCGAGCCGCCATTTTATGATTGTGTTCGAATTTTGAATGCATTTGACCCGCTCCAAATTCAAAAATTGTGTGTGTGTGCTGCCAGTAGTTGCAATGTCACCAACTTTGTGTCACACTAACTTCCGGTGTGGCAATCTATGAAAAACTTGAACATTTTTTACCTACCTGCCATACAATCTAATCTAATCTAATATCTAAGAGTTGCAAAGATATGTAACTCTAAGGATTCACATTTATATACCTACATTTTTACAAGCAGACACGTATTAAGTTCGCGCTTAAACATGCCGCATGTGGACTTAGAATATAAAACCCCGAATCTCAAATGAACACACACCCTGTAACTCTTGGCGACCTTTCCTGAAACTGGGGTGACATTGACAAAGAGAACCATTTTCTACAGCATGGGTGGTCAGCCGCATACCAACCTATAAGTCAAGCGACATACACAACAAATTACATTTTTAAAATCAACAAATAATAATATGTATGGACATCAAAACCAAAACATAATACAAAATTCTGATTTAAAAAACCCTAGTCCTAGCCGCCAGCATTACAGATCAACCGCCATTTCTTTCTGCCCTTACTTATACTACTTTCATGTCATCCAGAGTCATAACCTTCTTCATACAAGCTCTCCTTTTATTATGACTCTGGATATCCCATTTATTCTCTACTTCAGAAATTTGTGATTTGGATATAATAATTTACAAACTAGTGTTCTTTTTTGCAACTTTTTCCATATCCCGGCCGTCATTTAGTTAGGGGTGACATTGCGCGTGAGGCTGATGATCCTGGGGAGGTACTGCGGCGCCTCTCACACCGCCTAGACCCCCGCCAGACAGTGGCGGACGCAGGGTGGGTTGCGGAGACTTGTTACCACGCAAAACTCTCTCCCGTCTGGATCGGCGAAGCAGAGACGGTCGTAGGATCCAGGCAATCAGGAAATTGTACGCAAAAAAAAAAACGCAACTAAGCTACACATATAGTGTAACTTCTTGCCGCGTTATCCCCGAAGGAGTCGCATGTGGCGAGTTGAACCTATTTATTTTTACAGGTAAGGGGGCCGGCCTTACGCCAACCACTTCAGTTGAAGTGGAGGTTTCCAAGCTCCCGAGAGTGCTGGTACTCATTTCTTGTGAAGGCTGAGTAAACCTTGCCGGTATTTTACTATGCCGGTACCACTTTTTGTAATTCATTGAAAACAAAAACCATAGATCAGCAAGGGTTCATCTAACCCAATGACTTATGTTGTCTGTGGGCTAGATATTATTTTAACGAAAATAGACATTACTCGTTTATTTATATCTGTTTCAGCATACTTTGTACATCAGCTGATTTACGTATATGCAACAAAATTTTTGAGTTGATGGGAGAAATCACACTTAATTTTGATTTTTGTCTGATTGGAGTTTGGTGCAACAGGCTCTTAGTAACTTTAAGTAGGAAATAAATCTGTAGTACAAAATACACACGTTTTGAAAAAAATAAACAAACTCACCGATTTTAAAGTTTTATCACTTCAGCCATCGAAAAGTCGAAAAGTTAAACACCAACGTACCTGGAACAAAAGCGAAAAAACAAAAACGTTAGAATAGATTTTGAAGCACAAAAAAATTATATATTTTGAGATTCAACGTTTTTTAGAGTCGAAAAAGAAAACAATATATTTTTGAAATTTTTAAAGACGATTACAACTTTTTTTGATAATTTACCCAAAAAAAATAGAATAGATGGATGTCGTGGTAGAGGAAGACCGAGAAAGGTATGGATGGACCAAAATAAATATCCGAAATTGCGAGTGAATGGAATATCCACAGTCATAGTAAAAGGAGAGCCTGTATGAAGAAGGTATGACTCTGGAAGAAATGAAAGAATCATGTAAGGACAAAAGGAAATGGTGGTTGATCTGTAATGTTGGCGGCTAGGGCTAGGGTTCTCCTATTTTTTTAAATTTATAAATTAGAATTTTCATTGGTTTTTAATGTTTATACATATTATTTTTTGTTTATTTCAAAAATGTAATTGGTTGTGTATATTCCGTGACTTATAGTAGGTTGGTATACAGGTGACCACCCATGCTGAAGAAAATGGTTCACTTTTCCAATGTCACCCCAGTTTCAAGGAAGGACGGCAAGAGTTGCAGGGTGTATGTCCGTTTGAGATTTGGTTTTTATGTTGTAGGTTCACATGCGGCATTTGCAAGCGCGAACTTGCACGTGCCTGCTTGTAAGAATGCATACAATGTGAATCCCCAATGTTACATACCTTTGCAACTTAGATTAGATTAGATTAGATTAAAAGAACCCAAATAAAATCATAACAATATAGAAATATGAAGAATATAACTTAATTCAAGAATATCCGAACAGGATTTCTTTAAAAAAATAAGGAAATTGACACGTGAAATAGTATTAATACCATGGGCGTCACTTTCCTCGACCCCGCCTAGTGCCCCCTTTCTACATACAGTCCCTGACCTTGCATCACATTCGCCCCCCCCCTCCAGAGGTCTACAGGGAGATCGATACGCCTCTGCGCTCACCCCGGGCCTTCCGGGAGAATCACCAAGGGCGAAAAGTTAACAGACGCTACGCTACTGGAGGTCTGACTTGTCTAATCGTCTACATATACACGTTTTTGTTTAATTGTAACAAATTTAAATGTTAAATATGGAATTCAACGAAATGGAAAATTAGGATAGGTCCTTTGATTTAAATTATTTTTGGAAACATATTTGGAATGTGTTATTTACTTCCAGAGCACACGTTTTTAATATCTATAATCTAAATTGCAAATGTATAGTTACATTTAAAGCTCATATCAAATGCATGCCCACAAACAGACACGTGTAGTTTGCGCTTACAAATGCTGAGTGTGTACTTATATGCAAATGAACATACACCCTGCAACTTTTACTGACCTTCCCTGGGACAGGGTTGACATTGGCAAAGTGAAACATTTTGTACAGCATGGCTGGTCAGCCGCATACCAATCTATAAGCCAAGGAATACTAATATAAAATAATAAATATCCAGAGTCATAATAAAAGGAGAGCTTGTGTGAAGAAGGTTCTGACTCTGGATGAAATGAAAGAAGTATGTAGGGACAGAAAGAAATAGCGGTTGATCTGTAATGTTGGCGGCTACGGCTAGGGTTTTTTTTAATTAGAATTTTGTATTATGTTTTAGTTTTGATGTCCATACATAATATCTATCTATCTTGCTGAAAGGGAACTTAGGGTTTGTGTGTCGGGCGTTGTTTCATCTCCTTTTTTGGCGAAGAGCGGTGTGCCGCAGGGCTCACATCTCGGACCCATTTTGTTTAATATATTTGTCAATGATCTCCTGAGCGGGTTTGACGGGGTGAGATTTGTCATGTTTGCTGATGACTTGAAAATTTACAGAGTGGTTAACTGTATTGGTGACTGCGAGATATTACAAAGAAATATTGACGTGCTTTATGACTGGTGTGTGAAGAATGATTTAACTTTAAACATAGAAAAATGTCAAGTAATGCGTTTCCACAAAATTAAGAATCCCACGGTGTACCCTTACTCGATTGATGGTACACAGCTTATGTCGGTTGCGCAAATCAAAGATTTGGGAGTATTGTTGGACGCGGGATTAACATTTGTACCACACATAAAGGCAACTGTGGATAGGGCACTCAGAACATTAGGATTTTCCTTACGACTGTGTGAAAAATTTTATAACGTGCACACCTTTATTTATATTTTTACAAGTTTGGTGAGGCCATTGCTGGAGTATAACTCCGTGTTGTGGTCTCCTCACTACCAGGTACATATACGTAGTATAGAAAAGGTACAAAACAAACTACTTCGCTTTATCAACTTCAAACTCGGAATACCCATCTCGGATATCAATTATAACCAACTCCGAGAATCGTATAAACTTGCACCGCTCTCGGCTCGGAGAAGTGCTGCTGACATGGTTTTTCTATACAAACTCATTAATGGCTTGACCGACGCGCCCCAACTCCTATCAAAAATTAATTTCCGTGTCCCAATAAGGAACACGCGTAACGTGGATACTTTTGATGTGGCAGACTGTGCCGTGAACTACCAGTATTACTCGCCTTTTCAGCGACTGCCCAGGGAGGCGAACAAGCTGGAGGTTGATATTTTCTCCACGGGATTCTATACATTTAAAAAAAAAAAAATAGTATGTAGGTATCCGCATTTTGTCGGTCTCTCATCATCCATTCTTTCCACAGGCCCAAGCCATCTCAACACATTTTTTTTTTTTGTACCTTTAGTTTCACATCTTCTTTCTTTCTTTGCACAACACATTGTAAATTGTATGTTGTATTGCATTGTATGAAATTTTTTTATAAAAAAATCCTTGAAATTTTAAATGATCTTTTGTTTATTCTATTAATTTTAGCAAATTTTACACCTGATTTAGTATATTATGTTTGTGACAACCCTGATCAAATAATGAAGATTTGTTGTTTATTACAACAATTTTTGTATACAACAATTGCTTACACTGGTTTATGGTTTTTGCATTATTATTTTTAAAGTTTATTGTTATTATTTTTAAATTGTTAGTTCTATTGTTTTATAACCATCGTATATTTACATCTTTGTATATTATTTATGTGTCATTTATTTGTGTTATATTTTAAGATATTAGTTTTATACCTATAGATACAGTACCTACTTATGTACCTACATATTTATATTTATCGCAATGTTGTAAAAGGCTATTTATAGCCGTTTATTCTTCTTAAATAAATAAATAAATAATATTTGTTTATTTTAAAAATGTAATTTGTTGTGTATGTTCCTTGACTTATAGGTTGGCATACGGCTGACCACCCATGCTGTAAAAAATGGTTCACCTTGCCAATGTCACCCCTATTTGAGGGAAGGACGGCAAGAGTTGCAGGGTGTATGTTTATTTGAGATTTGGGTTTTTATATTGTAAGTCCACATGCGGGTGAAAATGCGTATAAAATGAATCCCCAATGTCACATATCTTTGAACTTAGATTAGATTAGATTAGACTACAAACAAGACCAGTAGACAGCTGATATACGAATGAAAAAAATGCGTTTAAATAAATGGGGAATCCACGGTTTGTTTTTACAACATTCCGCGGTGTATTTGTCACAATTAAGGATTCCCTAATTTAAGGGATTTTTTGAGTGCGCTGTGTCAACACTGCATGAAATCTAGACTGATGATTGCCTTCCGGTTGGCGTAATACTGTTTTTGCAACGGCGCACATGCTAGACTCTATTTTCTATTCAAATCAATATTAATTGTGTGCCATTAATAAGGAATACATGTGTTTTAATAATAATCTATCGTGGCAAAAATATATCAACGTTTTAGTCAGAAATGTTAAAAATTTTCCGCTCTTTCTTATTTCCCATAGCTCTACAATGATTTTTTGTTGTTGTTTATGCCCAAGCAAACAACTGCGTTTTCTAAGTATGGTTTTGGTGTAACCGACAAGATTCTGTTTATGTCAGAAAATGACACTCTTTGGGTCGGTATGGCGACGGAACGTTTTCAGCACGGATGTTCTAAATTTGATTTCTTCTTGACAGACAAATTTCACAATTCTATGTAACCAGGATCCTTAGCAATCAATCATCTAAGTTGCAAAGATATGCATATAAAAAAGTGTATTTATATGAAATGAATGCTGAATATTTACTTCAGAAATAAAGACCCAAATCTCAAATGCACATATAAGCCCTACAACTTTTGCCGCCTATCCCTGAATGGGGGTGGCAGTGAATCATTATTTTACAGAATCTTTGGTCAACTTCATACCAACCTTTAAGTCGCAACTTACAACTTAAAAGGACATGTAATTCAACTTCTTACCACGTTGTCGCATGTGGCGTGTGCAACCTATTTAGTCACAAAATAAGGGGGGCGGCCATACGTCAACCACTTCAGTTGAAGTGGGGGTTTCCCAGCTCTCGAGAGGGATCATTTCTTGTGAAAGCTGAGTAAACCTTGCCGGTATTTTGTTTTAGGTCTGAAATAAGCACCGAAGTGGGAAATCATTTCCGACACCGGTCCGTAGTCTAGTAGTTGACACATTTGACTCGTAAATGGAAGGTTGTGAATTCGATCATGGCGAAGGACAAAAAATATACGACTTATATTTTTAAATTTGCTCTTCGCTGGGTTGATAAATCCATAAACCTTCACCAAAGACCGGTCACTAAAATGTCTATCCAGCCTTACAGCAACTGGGTCTTGCTTGAGAATTGGCGTTTTCTACAGCGACGATCAAGCTCGCAGAGGGCTCTTGAGGTGTGATACACACAAAAACAGCGCTCACCAAATAAATCATCCTAATATTATTATTATTTTAGAAAGCGACGTGTTACGGTGATGTCCGTCTGCTGTTAGAGGTCACCCAAGTGGCAGGGTCCACAGCCCTTACTGGGTTCACTGCCGGGGCGCCCTTCAAACCCCCCACAAGGACCCCCACATAAACCCCCCGTCTAGACCCCCAGACCCCACTCATGTAGGAAGAAAAACATGAAGGTGGGAGACTATTTTTGTACATAAATAGTTTACTCCAAATTCCTGTGCATTATTTTTGTTGCAACATTTTGTTTCTGCAACATTTTGTTTCTGCAACATTTTTTTTCTGCAACATTTTGTTTCTGCAGCATTATGTTGTTGCGACATTTTGTTTCTGCAACATATTGTTTCTGCAACATTTTGTTTCTGCAACATTTTGCTTCTGTAACATTTTGTTGTTGCTACATTTTATTGATGCGACATTTTGTTTCTGCAACATATTGTTTCTGCAACATTTTGTTTCTGCAGCATTATGTTGTTGCGACATTTTGTTTCTGCAACATATTGTTTCTGCAACATTTTGTTTCTGCAGCATTATGTTGTTGTGACATTTTGTTTCTGCAACATATTGTTTCTGCAACATTTTGTTTCTGCAGCATTATGTTGTTGCGACATTTTGTTTCTGCAACATATTGTTTCTGCAACATTTTGTTTCTGCAGCATTATGTTGTTGCGACATTTTGTTTCTGCAACATATTGTTTCTGCAACATTTTGTTTCTGCAACATTTTGTTGTTGCTACATTTTATTGATGCGATATTTTGTTTAATTCGTATGAAGAACATTTGAACTGGGTGTTACTTGAGAATTGCCGCTTTCTACAGCGACGACCAAGCTCGCGGAGGGCTCTTGAGGTGTAATACATCTTGCCACCCGGCCGGGTTGCAAGAGAAAAGGCAAACAATAATTTTGGTAATGGTTGCTAAAGACGGCAGTCCCATACAAGACTTACAAACCAGATTTCATTATAAATTAACACAAGTTTCCCATTCCCACCCTTCTAATCATTTAATTTCGCAAAGTTTTGCAACTTTTGCCAACGCCAGGGGTGGGAGGGTGGGTAAACACTTGTCAGCTTGCCACCCCATTACAGTTTAGAGGACGTCGCGTCGCGGGAAAACCTCCCAACTCACAAATAACGCGTTACACCACTGTGATGTTACAGCTGGGACGTTTTTCGTCGCTTGGGTCGATGACGCCATTCTTGTGTACGTTGGGGAAGGTCATGTATGAATGGGAACCCATTTATTTTTAACAGTATCGTACATATTTTTTATGCGATAAAATCGATACTTGAAAGTATAATATGTACATGTCTTAGTTGGTTACAAACTTATGGAGTTTTCTTCGACTTATAGGTTGCTAAGAGGCTGACCACCCATACTGTAAAAAATGGTTCACTTTGCCAATGTCACCCCTGTTTCAGGGAAGGTCGGCAAAAGTTGTGGGGCTTATGTTCATTTGAGGTTTGGATTTTATTTGTAAGTACACATTCAGCATTTGTAAGCGCGAACTACACTTGTTGGTTTGTGGGCATACATCTGAGAGCTTTAAATGAATATATCCTTGCAACTTAGATTATAGATTTATTATAGACCCCTCAAGAGCCCTCTGCGAGCTTGGCCGTCGCTGTAGAAAGCGCCGATTCTCAAACAAGACCCAGTTGTTGTAAGGATGGATGGACCTTTTGATGACCGGTCTTTGGTAAAGGTTTATGAATTTTTCAACCCAGCGAAGAGCCTATTTGGAAATATAAATGGTATATATTTTGTGCTTCGCCGGGATCCGAATCCACAACCTTCTATTAACGAGTCCGAAGTGTTGCCACTGGACTGCGGACCGGCCCAAGAAATGCCAACGACACGCGGTGTACCTGAGCGGTCACCCATCCAGGCAGCATCCGCGCCCAATTTTGCTTAACTTCGGTGATCTGATGAGAACCGGTGCTTTCAACATGGTATCATCATTGACCGACAGGGTTAGAGCTCGTTCCCACTTGTCGGGTGTCGGATCCGTATATTAATCGGAGGTTCCAGTGGCAGAACATTATGTATGGAGCTATTCACACTTGTCTGAAACCGATTTTGTCCTAAATGTTCTGCAACTGGAACCTCCGATGAATATACGGATCCGACACCCGACAAGTGGGAACGGGCTCTTCAGTGTTATTTTGTCTGGTTAGATATTATATAAGCCTCGTCCTTCAGACGGCCTAGCAGTGCGATGCACTGTCTGGAAGACCCCCTAGACAAAACAGGGGGTTTGGGGACCCCTAGACAAACGGCGGGGTTCGAGGAAACCCCCCGCACAGACGAGGGACGAGGGGTCTGAGAAAACCCCCTGAATTACAAGGCGGTTCAAGGAAAACCCCTAATCTTAGACGGCGCGTCGGATCAAATCTAAATTTAAATAGTCAATATTCATATTTGAATAAGAGTTTTAGGCTTACACGGCCGGCTGATGATGCTGGAGGGATGTTTTCCGGGATCTGTTGCCGAGGTCTGTGGGAGCTGGAGCTTCCGGACGTTTCGCCCATTTCTACGATGGGCTTCTTCAGCGTGAAGTATGATGATGATGATGATCTTGTTCACACAGTTCTCATCAAGACCATCATCTTCATCATCATACTTCACGCTGAAGAAGCCCATCGTAGAAATGGGCGAAACGTCCGGAAGCTCCAGCTCCCACAGACCACGGCAACAGATCCCGGAAAACATCACTCCAGGAATATTCATATTTCTTTGTCATTTTTTAATGAAATTTGTCGTGTATGTTCCTTGACTTGTAGGTTGGTATGCGGGTGACCACCCATGCTGTAGAAAATGGTTTACTTTGCCAATATCACCCTTGTTTCAGGGAAGGTCAGCAAGAGTTGCAGGGTGTATGTTCGTTTGAGATTTGCGTTTTTATGTTGTAGGTTCACATGCGGCATGTTTAAGCGCGAATTTAAACATGTCTGTTTTGTTAAAAAGTGCATATATTGTGAATCTCTAATGTTACTTATGTTTTACAACTTAGATTAGATTACATTAGATGTTCCAATATTTCACTAAACGATGTATAGTTCTCTAATTAAAAAGAAAAAAAAAAACATTTCCAAAATATAGCGCACACGAAAAAGTAGCTAAAAATGTAAAAAAAAACGTGTTTTTTTTCACATTTTTTTGTGCTGGCAATTCTTAAGTTATATATTTTTTTCAAACTTTATAATTAAGATAAAAAGTATAGTAAACATGCTTGATTTTTTTCATTACTGTAACTCTTTTGCTAGGACCATAAATGTAAGAAACAAAAACGGACGGTTTTAGTGTATAAAAGAGCCTTAAAAACAAGATTACAAAAAAAAAATATTTAACCTTTCACGTACATCATTTTTAACCATTCATAATTTCTCGCACACCCACACAATGAGTATAATCAGTAAAGTATACAAAAAAAAAACAAAAATGGCAAAAGTCTAATTTTAATTTCGACTACAATTAAGTATTTATGTACGCGAGTGGTTTTAACGTGAAATGCTAAGGGAGCGTTCACATCAGTCTAGTCTGTCATTCTTGCGCCGTCTGTGAGGAGGAAGGTCGCGTCGAGGGTAGCAAGGTAATGCCCCAGACGGGCTCCGGGGCCCCGCCGCCATCTTGTGGGGTGCAGGGGGGCGCCCCACTTCGACATGGGGGGGCATAAAGGCAGCTTTTTCCTTGTACAGTGCATGTTGATCACATTCGGCTCTATAAGCTACCTTGTGGGGTGCATAAAGGCTCCTTAAGCTAGTTTGTGGGGTGGATAAAGGTTCCTTTAGCTACCTTGTGGGGTGCATAAAGACCCCTTAAGCTACCTTGTGGGGTGCATAAGGACTCCTTAAGCTAGTTTGTGGGGTGGATAAAGGTTCCTTTAGCTACCTTGTGGGGTGCATAAAGGCTCCTTAAGCTAGTTTGTGGGGTGGATAAAGGTTCCTTTAGCTACCTTGTGGGGTGCATAAAGACCCCTTAAGCTACCTTGTGGGGTGCATAAGGACTCCTTAAGCTAGTTTGTGGGGTGGATAAAGGTTCCTTTAGCTACCTTGTGGGGTGCATAAAGACCCCTTAAGCTACCTTGTGGGGTGCATAAGGACTCCTTAAGCTACCTTGTGGGGTATATAAAGGCTCCTTAAGCTACCTTGTGGGGTTTATATAAAGGCTCCTTCAGCTACCTTGTGGGGTGCATGAAGGCTCCTTAAGCTACCTTGTGGGGTTTATATAAAGGCTCCTTCAGCTACCTTGTGGGATGCATGAAGGCTCCTTAAGCTACCTTGTGGGGTTTATATAAAGGCTCCTTCAGCTACCTTGTGGGATGCATGAAGGCTCCTTAAGCTACCTTGTGGGGTGCATGAAGGCTCCTTAAGCTACCTTATGGTTTGCATGAAGGCTCCTTAAGCTACTTTATGGTTTGCATGAAGGCTCCTTAAGCTACCTTGTGGGGTGCATAAAGGCTCCTTAAGCTACTTTGTGGGGTGGATAAAGGTTCCTTTAGCTACCTTGTGGGGTGCATAAAGACTCCTTAAGCTACCTTGTGGGGTATATAAAGGCTCCTTAAGCTACCTTGTGGGGTGCATGAAGGCTCCTTAAGCTACCTTGTGGGGTGCATGAAGGCTCCTTAAGCTACCTTGTGGGGTGCATGAAGGCTCCTTAAGCTACCTTGTAATTTGCATGAAGGCTCCTTAAGCTACCTTGTGGGGTGCATCTAATCTAATCAAAGTTACAGAGATATGTTACATACTTTAGGGATTCCCTGTTTCAGGGAAGGTCGGCAGGAGTTGCAGGGTGTATGTTCATTTGGGATTTGGGTTTTTATATTGTAGGTCCACATGCGGCATGTTTAAGCGCGTACATATACGTGTCTGCTTGTGAAAATGCATATAATGTGACATATATTTGCAACTTTGATTAGAGATTAGGGATTCATATTATATGTATTCTCACAAGCAGACACGTATAAGTTCGCGCTCAAACCTACATTGGCAAAGTGAACCAATTTTTACAGTCCTCACGCACAAATTGAAGGATACAATTCTCAAGGTAGCAAGATAGCTGGGCTGGAAGTCTCATCACCACGGTAATTCCTACCTACCGAATATCGGTAATATTTGTATGAAGACTAATCAGCTGTTCACTTGCGGTCATCTTGTATTGACAGGTCTTTATACAAATAATATTACCGATATTCGGTAAGCAAGAATTACCGCGGTGATGAGACTTCCAGCCTAGGTCTTGCAGGCTCATTATAGTGTTGCGAACTTGGAGTACCTACGTGCGACTGTATATGCATACATAGAACAGTCTGGCACTAGTATGATGATAGTGTTACGAACTACGAAATAAAAGTACCTACGCGCACCTATACATGTACGATAGTGTGGGTAGAACCATCTGCGAGTAGTCCATGATGGTGGTAGTGCATAGAACGGCGTTCTGGTGTGAGCGAGAGATCTAGAATATGCAAGAAAGATCTCTTTGGTGCCTATATAAAGGGGCTGAAATGGTGCGGAGCAGAGCAATATACGCAGAGATTATCAACTATTGTAGATTGTGAACCAAACCGAGGTAAAAAAAATCTGTTAAAATAAATAATTGCATTTTAATTAAAAGAGAACCCAGTAAAAACATAACAATCGGTTAGAAAGGGACCCTATTTTGTTTTTGAGGTGCATAAAGCCCCGTGATTTTCCTTGTGGGGAGCATGTGGCCCCCTGAAGCCACCTTGTTAGTGTGCAGGGGAGCTGGGTGGACCTCCAGGCGTAGGGGGCACTTAGGTGCTTGTACTAACACGTGCCGAAATGCAGGCTGACGACTGGCTAGACGACAGATTACAGTGTTCAAGGTGAGGCGGCTAAATTGGGCGAGAGCTGAAGTTTCTAGGTTGGAAATGATTGCTCTATCATCTATAATCTAAGCTGGAAAGATATGTTTTCCCCCGTTGAGGTGAGTGTGAGGGGGCGGACACTTAGGTCAGCGGGGTGTGGTGCTGTCAGGTTGACGCAGACTCGCCGTCAAATACACACTAAATTTGGGGATCGCGCTATCCGGTTTGCGGGGCCGATGGAGTGGAACAGACTGCCACCCGGAGTGAAGGTTTAGGAATCTGTTGGCATTTTTAAGGGAGCACTGAAACGGCACCTTTATAAAATATCTCATTCACGATTGGGAGGGCCCTTGAAGTGTGACACACACAAAAAAAAACGGCGCTCTTTTGTCATATAAAAAAAAATCATCCTCATATTATCTATTTTTTTTAAAATAGATTTGTGGAAAGGAATGCAATCCACCAACCTATTTTGCCGGGCCAGTTGTCTTCATGCGAAAGCAGAAGCTTGTGTGCATGCAACGGCATCTGTTGAACCAGGGTCGAAGTTATCGTCGCGGGATTCGAACCAACGGTATCCGGTTCCAAATAACCTGACTTGATCCCCGCGGCCATAACACCGACATATATATCAAATGACGATGTTTTCAAGTGTGTAACTGTAACTCTGTCGCCATTCCGCTGGGGGTGGCCAGACCCTCTGCAGAGCTGCCTCCATTTTTTTACTATCCTGAAATACCTCTTTCAATTCATTCATATCCATCACCTTTTTCATGCATTTTCTTCTTTTACGCTCACTTTGTATATCTCATTCTTTCACAATCTCCTCAATTTGATCACTCCATACTTTTCTCGGTCGTCCCTTCCCTCTTTTTCCTCTTACACTTTCTTTGTATACATACTTTGCCAGTCTATCATCATTCATTCTTTCCACATGCCCAAACCATCTCATCACATTCTTTTGTACCTCAACTTTCAACATCCTCTTTCAAATTACATTCTTTCCTTACCCATTCATTCCTAACTCTATCCCTCAGAGTTTTTCCTATCATACTTCTCAAATGCTTCATTTCCACCGTACATACTTTACTCATTTCGCTATCATAATGCTTCACTTCCATACATCAAAATCGGTAACAATATGCCTTTGTGTACCGCCATTCCTGTCAGATCCATCGTCAATCGCTTGTTCTTTGCTATTCTTCCTATTGCACCGACCACTTGCTTTCCCTTACACACCCTATTCTCAAGTTCTCTTGTCATCTTTCCATTCTTTTCAAACATACTTCCCAAGTATGGGGAAATTTCCTATTATGCATCCAAGCTATCAGCTGTATTGAAGAAAGCCAGCCAACCCTTTCGTCCGCCCTTGCAGTGACCTTGCGAGGCAGACGCTGAGGTCACAGACGTTAAAGGGGGCGCTGAACCCTGGGCGGTCAAGGGCGCGCCCGTGACATTCAGGGCTCAGCCCCCCCATCCCCAGAGGGGGCCCCCAACCCCCCACAAGCTGGGAGGGTTGGTGCAAAAATAAAGCGATGAATAGCGGTGGAAAAAGTAAACAGTTGCGACGTCAGAACTTGCAAATATCGTGCTATCAACATGACAGATTAAATAATTTTAATATTAGGATGATTTATTTGGTGAGCGCTGTTTTTGTGTGTATCACACCTCAAGAGCCCTTTGCGGGCTTGGTCGTCGCTGTAGAAAGTACCAATACTCAAGCAAGACCCAGCTGCTGTAAGACTGGATGAACCTTTAGTGACCGGTCTGTGGTAAAGGTTTTATGAATTTTTCAACGCATTGAAGAGAAATTTTGAAAATATGGTATGGTATTTTTTTGCGCACCGCCTGGATTCGAACCCACAACCTTCCATTTACGAGTCCGATGTGTTAACCACTGGACTACAGACCGGTCAAACATAGGTAGTGTTTGTCAGTTTCTTCCCATAGTAATGCACGTGCCATAAAACACGGTGTATTGTTACGAACATGGAGTACCTTCGCGCGCCTGTACAGGTAAAATAGTGTGTGTAGAAAAGTCCAGTATGATTTATGATGGTAGCATTAATATACATGAACGACGGTCTGTTATGAGCGAAAGATCGAATGATCTGGAATATGCAAGAAATATCTCTTTTTTACCTATATAAATGGACTGCAATAGGGAATCGGAGAGTGTCGATTAAAAAATTGAGCCGTGAAGTCGAAAGCCAGAGCTATAAATCTACGTCATTTTGACGTCACAGCGTGGTTATCCGGCCGCGCTGCGTTTTGGCGGGAATCAAATTCTCGGCATTTTATTTTTGAAAATTATCAATGATATCTTTATTTTTACTACTTAAAAAATATATGATTGTGATCCTTGAAATGTACTCTACACAACCATAGTATTTTAAACCGTTTTCCCCACCACTGCAATTATCCTATTGGAATAAATAGACAAATGAATGAATAATAGAGCCTTTGAAAGAAAACTGAAGTTTTTTTGAGAGCTCCTTTTACAAGAGGCACTGGTTTGATGCCCCCCTAGTTTTTGGGGTCCCAGATTTGCGGGCGAGGCGTCCTTGCAGGCCGACAACCCCCAGTAGAGGCCCAGACGTTCAGGGCCTCCAGGGGTTGGAGACTCCGGGGGCACCTTCGCTTAGAGCCGCTAAAACACTCAGTGCTACAAGGAATATCATAAATACTAGTTGAAAAATGTTGGATAATCACGGATCTTATTATGCCCGTTATTAAAACACCTTTTTATACAACCCAACACACCTCGAATGTGATTATTTGTAATAACTTGATTTATACTGTATGAAGAAGGTTATGACTCTGGAGGAAATGAAAGAAGTGTGTAAGGACAGAAAGAAATGGCGGTTAATCTGTGATGTTGGCGGCTAGGGTTTTTTAAATCAAAGTTTGTTTTCTGTTAGTTTTTGATGCCCATACATATGTATTATAATTTAGTGATTTTAAAAATGTAATTTGTCATGTATGTTCCTTGACTTATAGGTTGGTATGCGGCTGACCACCCATACTGTGAAAAAATGGTTCACTTTGCCAATGTCACCCCTGTCTCAGGGAAGGACGGCAAGAGTTGCAGGGCTTATGTTCATTTGAGATGGGTTCTTATAATGTAGGTCCACATGCGGCATGTGTTAGCGCGAAATTATACATGTCTGCTTGTGGGAATGCATTTGATGTAAATCTTATCTCCAGAGTCATAACCTTCTTCTTCAGGCAGACTGATAGGTTGATATGCGACTGCCCGCCCATGCTGTCGAAAATGATTCACTTTTCTTATAATAATAAAAATAATAAATTATCCCATCAAAAATTTGGTTACACATACGTAAATCAGCTGATGTACATCATCTTTCCTGTTCAAATTTCATCATATTATTACCCACTTCCGAGAAATATTTAACCGAGTTCCTTACCAGAATTAAGCAATCAAATTTAATGTGTCAATCGGTTTCAGGGAAAGGCGGCAGGATTTGCAAGGTTTATGTTCATGCGAGGTTTTTAAAAAAATATTTGTTTGCAAACATGCTGAATGTGTAGGCGCGAACGTGCATGTGCCTGTTTGTGGTCATGCATTTAATATGAGCCTTAAATGTTAACATATCTTTGTCCGGTCGATATCGCATTTGGTAGAGTGCTTGCATTCTATGCCGAGGGCTCGGGTTCGAATCCCGCCGAAGGTGTCCGAAATGATTTCCCGTTTCGGTGTTCATTTCAGATATGAGAACCAGCCCCCCCGGGAGCTGGGAAATCCTCAATTCAACTTAAAGTGGCCGCTCCAATGACTTGGAATGCTATTCCCGCCTCACTAAGGAAACTGCTTTTTTTTAGAGTAGATTTGTAAAGAGCAATGCAATTCACCAACCTATTCTGCCTGGCCAGAAACAGGTATTAATATCATCAATTAATAATTCATTATTGGATTTGGAGAGACTGTTTAAAAGAAGTCTCAAGACTCACATCTTCGTCCAATCATATGGACAAGCGCCTTTGCAATGACACACTGTCATAAAGGCGCTGTATAAATTTTGTACTTCATTCATTGAGTACATCTTACAAAATCATGAGGAATGATTTTGTAAGAGAAGAATGTGGTGTAAGGGAAAGTGTGAAAGTGAAGATTAAAAGAAGTATGTTAAGATGGTTCGGGCACTTGGAGAGAATGAGTGATGAAAGATTGACGAAGAAAGTATATGTTGCTAGAATAGATGAACGTCGTGGTAGAGGAAGACCGAGAAAAGTATGGAAGGATCAAATCTCTGAAATAGCGAATGAATGGGATATCCAGAGTCATAATAAAAGGAGGACTTGTATGAAAAAGGTTATGACTCTGGATGAAATGAAGGAAGTATGCAAGGACAGGAAGAAGTGGCGGCTAATCTGCAATGTTGATTTCTAATGTTGGTGTATTCATTTGCTACATTTTTTGCATAGGAAATTTTTGACTTTTTTTGTATAGATTTCTTTGTAAGGTTTTGTTCTTTTTTATATTTAAATGTAATTTATTATTCATATTCCTTGACTTATAGGTTGGTATGAGGCTGACCACCCATACTGTAAAAAATGGTTCACTTTGCCAATGTCACCCCTGTTTCAGGGAAGGTCGGCAAAAGTTGTGGGGCTTATGTTCATTTGAGGTTTGGATTTTATTTGTAAGTACGCATTCAGCATTTGTAAACGCGAACTACACGTGTTGGTTTGTGGGCATGCATCTGAGAGCTTTGGATGAATATATCCTTGCAACTTAGATTATAGATTATAGATTAATTCATTCAAGAAGCTGCACTACTTGTACGGCTTGTTGCGTTCAGGGGTGGCATCGGCCAGAGAAGCAACAGGATGTCCCTTGTGATGCTGCAGGGCCTAGAGAGGTGACTCAACTCTGTCTTGTTATGCAATAATGATCGTGTGGGTAATAGCTAGGATTCGCAACGGTGTCAAGGCGAATGCTTAACTGCACAACAGTATGTACTGCCTGCTCGCTCTGTCACTGCAGCTACTTATACTGTAACTGTAACTCTGTCGCCATTCCGCTAGGGGTGGCCAGAGCCTCTGCAGAGTTGCCTCCATTTTTTCCTATCCTGACATACCTCTTTCAATTCCTTCATATCCATCACCTTTTTCATGCATTTTCTTCTTTTACGCTGACTTTGTATATCCCATTCTTTCACAATCTCCTCAATCTGATCACTCCATACTTTTCTCGGTCGTCCCTTCCCTCTTTTTCCTTTCACACTTTCTTTGTATACATACTTGTCAGTCTATCATCTTTCATTCTTTCCACATGCCCAAACCATCTCATCACATTCTTTTGTACTTTAACTTTCACATCCTCTTTCAAATTACATTCTTTTTTTACCCATTCATTCCTAACTCTATCCCTCAAAGTTTTTCCTGTCATACTTCTCAAATGCTTCATTTCCACCGTACATACTTTACTCATTTCGCTATCATTCACTGTCCGTGCTTCACTTCCATACATCAAAGTCGGTAACAATATGCCATTGTGTACCGCCATATTAAGTAGTTATAATAAGTAGAATAATAATAATAATAATAATCAAATCTTTATTTCCAGCCCGGTCGCGTCTTCCCTGTGCGTTCGGCGACAATTCACGCTGAAGTACTGCCGCGCACATTAAATTAATTATCAAGTTTCAGTTTTTTCATATTATCTCGAAAACTGTTCACATTACCTAAAATATTTTTCAAACACTCTCTAGACATTGTATCATTCTATTGTTATGAAGAAAAAAAATATGTCCAAAATGTTAAACAACAAAATTAGAAGAAAAAAATGTGAAGAAAAACGTGTTTTTTTAAATATTTTTTTGTAGCGTCATTTTTTAAGTTTTATAAAATATTTTAACTTAAAAATTTAGATAAAAAATCAATAAACACGCGTGATTTTTTCCATTAATATCACTTCTTTACAAAGGCCATAATAAAGTGTAAGAAACATTTTTCGTGTGTGTCGTCTGTCGAAATGGCGAGTTGAAAGGAAAGACGCAGCCCGGTCACGTGGAGGGTGCAATACGTGACTAGCCATATAAAAGAGAAATACATTGATCGAAAAATACATGCAGGAAAAAAAGAAAAAAAAAAAACGCAACTAAGCTACACATATAGTGTAACTTCTTGCCACGTTATCCCCGAATGGATGGAGTTGAACCTATCTATTTTTACAGGTAAGGGGGCCGGCCTTACGCCAACCACTTCAGTTGAAGCGGGGGTTTCCCAGCTCGCCATTTCTTGTGAAGGCTGAGTAAACCTTGCCGGTATTTTTATTATGGGGTTTGAAATAAACACCGAAATAGGAAACCATTTCTGACACCCTCCTCGGTGGGATTCGAGCCCGAGCTCACGGGGTAGGATGCAAGCACTCTACCAACTGAGCTATCGACCGGACTTGGACCGGAGAAAGAAAATATAAACAGAGAAGAAAATAAACATTGATCGAAAGAAACATATAAGAAATAGCATTAAGATAAGCCTTGCAACTCCTGCCACCTTTCTTTGAAGCTAGGGTGGTATTGGCAAAAGTGAATCAAGTTTTGCAGCATGGAGAGTTAGCCTTAAAAGGAAAAATGGACAGGGAAGAAAAGGCTGTGCTGATTGGTCGGAATAAAACGCAACTAAGCTGCACATATAGTGTAACTTCTTGCCTGCGTTATCCCCGAAGGGGTTGCATGTGGCGCTTCGGGACCTATTTATTTTTACAGGTAAGGGGCCGGCCTCACACCAACCACTTTCAGTTGAAGTGGGGGTTTCCCAGCTCCCGGGAGGGCTGGTTCTCATTTCTTGTGAAGGCTGAGTAAACCTTTGAGATCGAACCCTTGCTCTCGGCATGGAATGCAAGCATTCTACCAATTGAGCTATCGACCTTTTTGCGAGCTTGCTCGTCGTCGCTACAAAGCGCCAATTCTCAAGCAAGACCCAGTTGCTGTAAGGCTGCATGGACCTTTGGTGACCGGAATATTATTGTTATTGTTTACTATGATCAATACCATCATCTTTGATCTAAGTTGCAAAGGAATATTAACATGAGCCGCACATACTTTATGCAGGCAAATATATAACAGAATAAATAACTCAATTGAATAGATTAAAATAAAAATTGCTTTGTTTTAATTCACATGAGTTTAATTTTGTACACGACCAGTTTCGGGAGAAGCAGTACCTCCCATCTTCAGGTGTAAATAGAAACCGAAGATGGGAGGTACTGCTTCTCCCGAAACTGGTCGTGTTAAACAAAAATAAAACTCATGTGAATTAAAACAAAATAGTTTTTATTTTTATTACTGTGATTTCCTTGACTGATAGGTTGGTATGCGGCTGACCACCCATACTGTAAAAAATGGTTCACTTTGCCAATGTCACCCCTGTTTCAGGGAAGGACGGCAAGAGTTGCAGGGCTTATGTTCATTTGAGATTGGGTTTTTTATACTGTAGGTCCACCTGCGGCATGTGTGAGCGCGAAATTATGCGTGTCTGCTTGTGGGAATGCATTTAATACGAATCTCAAATGATACATATCTTTGCAGCTTAGATTTAGATTTAGATTTAGGCCGGCCCCCTTGCCTTTAAAAATAAAAAGGTCCCGAATCGGGGATAACGCAGGCAAGAAGTTACACTATATGTGAAGCTTAGTTGCGTTTTTTTTTTTAAGGAGGCCTAGACCCCCCGGGATGTCATGCCAGAGGTGATGATGATGACGAACGTCGTTCCTGACCTACACAGCGATCAATAAACTGCCGTGTACTCTGCGTGTACTCTTCTTATTATGTACTGTGATTTCTAGGTTACATACATAACACTTGCACATACATGCCGAGATATATATATATATATGTAGGTAGGTTGTGTTCCTACAAGATAGACTATTATATAAGTACTTTTGTGCAATGTACTACTATTTATTAGTTTTTTGACCGGTCTTAGTGTAGTGTTTAACGCTTTGATATTTAACCGGAAGGGACTGTCTATTTTAAAATGTAATTTGTTGTGTATGTTCCTTGACTTATACGTTGGTATGCGGCTGACCACCCGTGCTGTAAAAAATGGTTCACTTTGCAAATGCCACCCCTGTTCCAGGGAAGGTCGGCAAGAGTTGCAGGGTGTATGTTTATTTGAGATTTGGGTTTTTATATTGAAAGGGCACATGCGGCATGCTTAAGCTCGAACTCATACGGGGCCGTCCATAAATTACGTCATCGATTTTTGGCGATTTTCGACCCCCCCCCCCCCCCTACAATCATCCTATAGTCATTATCTAATGACCCCTCCCCCCTCTTGCTGTAATAATGGATGAGCTTAATAATTAATAATGTTATATATCTTACATAATATTATGTATATTTTGTAGAAATTGGTATTTACAAGAACGACGTCACTTTTGGTACTCGTACGTCATTTGCCATCATCCGCAGACCAGACTCCCCCCCCCCCCCCTTAATTCGAATGACGTAATATATGGACAGCCCCTACGTGCCTGCTTGTGGAAATGCATATAATGTGAATACCCTATGTTACACATCTTTGCAATTTAGATTTTATTTTTCATTTTTAAAATCAACAAATAATAATATGTATAAACATTAGGTCCCTATGGGCCGACATTCGTTTTATATTGATTTAACCGAACTTCGGAATTCGGCCGAAATTCGGTTCAAATGCCCAACAATCGGTGTAAGAAAAAGTAAAATAAAAAACCTACTTGCACCATTTTGACTGTTAAAACTGGATGTCATAGTCTCTTTTGTAACCGTAAAATAATAATAAGGCTTTTATATAGTCACTCGTGGTCATTTATTTTAGTAGGAAGAAAGCGAACATTAATTTACAATTTGATAAAAATTAAATCTTCTTCTACTCCGTTACATAGACATCAGTACCCTTAGTACGAGTTGCAAAACTTGAGTAATGTAAAGTTTACGGCGTTTATTAAAGAGTGATTTCCCCCAAAATCTGCCGTTTTTGTTTGATTGAACTTGATTTTCTTTATCACTGTAACTCTTTTGCTAAGACCATAAAGTGTAAGAAACAAAAACGGCAGATTTTGGGAGAAATCACTCTTTACTATTTTCCGTAAACTTTACTTTTTTCAAGTTTTGCAACTTATACTAAGGGTACAGGTTAACACAAAAAAAACT
Source organism: Agapetus fuscipes (assembly GCA_951799405.1). Taxonomy (NCBI): domain Eukaryota; kingdom Metazoa; phylum Arthropoda; class Insecta; order Trichoptera; family Glossosomatidae; genus Agapetus; species Agapetus fuscipes. The sequence continues at coordinate 742,816 of OX637351.1, forward strand.
AAGGATTCTTTAAAAAATAACAGTAACTAGAAACTATATCTAATGCTTTACTTTTTAACCTTTTTGTACCAAACCGAAGTTCGGCCGAATTTTTTATTTTAACCGAATGTTCGGCCGAAGTTTGTATCCCTAATAAACTAAAATATATTTTTTAAAAACTTCTTATTTCGCCGTCTTCGGTCTCGTAAGAGGACATCTAATTCAAACCCTATCTTCCAGCTCTCAACGCAAAACCTCTACCTACTTACAGATACATTCCGGATATCCACGGCAGTGTGCGAGATCATACAGACGTTTAAAAGGATATAAGGCATAAGCGACAACAACTAAATTGTTCAGGAGAGCAGTTTAAAGTTTGAGATTGCAGAAAAATTGCATAACTTTTTAATTTTTTAGCATATCGTTAATATAAAAAAAGCTCAAGAATTAAAAAAAAAACTAAAGGCACTTATTGGACCGGTCCGTAGTCCGTAGTGGCAACACTTCGGACTCGTAAATGGAAGGTTGTGGATTCGGATCCCGGCGGAGCACAAAAATATGCCATTTATATTTCGAATGTGCTCTTCGCTGGGTTGAAAAATTCATAAACCTTTACCAATGACCGGTCACCAAAGGTCCATCCAGCCTTACAGCAACTGGGTCTTGCTTGAGTATTGGCGCTTTGTAGCGACGACCAAGCTCGTACACCTCTGCGGCACTACAACAAGTGTCATAGACCCCTAGAGTCTTTAGAATCTAGGGAGTCTCCCGCACAGGATTTCTTAAAAAAAAAAATTATCTTAATGTGATTTTACGTTGATTTACGAGGTTTTATATCACAAGCGCCTATAGGGAAAAAAAGTACAAAATTTTGCCGGTTAAACAAAAACATACTTCGAAAACGCAGTTGTTTGCTTGGCCATAAACAACAAAAAAAAACATCGTAGAGCTGTGGGAGTTAGCGCATTAAAAAGAGCGGGGATTTTAAAGTACTAGGATAGCATTCATAACTCATTTTTGACCAAAATGTGAATTTTTTAACCAGCATATTTGAAAATATAAATGGTATTTTCTTTGTGGGTCACCAGCACTTTGTATTTTTAGTGATCCACTGGGATTCGAACCAACGACGTTCCATTCGCGAGTCCGAAGCGTTACCAGTTATCGTAGACAGTCATCGTAGAGCTATGGGAGTTAGCGCATTAGAAAGAGCGGAAAATTATAAGTAGGATAGAATTTTAACTCATTTTGGACCAAAACTTCGCTTTTGTCCTACTTCCTTTTAAACGTCGATATACACGTGCAAGCGCACACATCGACATGCTGCACGTACTCATGTGTGTGTTGGTGCGTTATCTAGGTTATGTCATGTGTGGCATAACACAAGAGAGGAAAAGTGAATGCCGGCGACGTGTGGGTCGACCATGAGCGGTCTTGGTTTTTGTGCCAAACGCGCCGAGTGGCCATTTTAGGATGCCCGCCGGCCGATTCCAATAACTGTGTTGCCATAATGGTAAAACATGCTGCAATCTAAGTTGCAAGATCCTTAGATTTTTTTGCCGGGTTGCTAGGGAAAAGGAAAACACCTAGATAGTCGAATAAGAGTTTTAGGCTTACACGGCCGGCTGATGATGCTGGAGTGATGCTTTCCGGGATCTGTTGCCGTGGTCTGTGGGAGCTAGAGCTTCCGGACGTTTCGCCCATTTCTACGATGGGCTTCTTCACCGTGAAGTATGATGATGATGATGATCTTGATGAGAACTGTGAAGTCAGTGTGTGTGCACTGAGGGCTTATATATATATATATATAAGGATAATTTATTTAAATGTACACATAACTAAAGAGCGCCGTTTTTGTGTGTGTCACACCTCAAGGGCCCTCTCAAATCACGGATAAGATTTCTTGTAAAGATGTGTCTTTAGTGCTCCTTTAAAGACACCAACAGTCTTTGCCTTCCTCACATTAGGTGGCAGTCTGTTCCACTCCATTGGTCCCGCAAACCGGAAAGCACGGTCCCCAAAATTAGTGCGTGTCTGACGGTGTGGCTGAACCAAGTCCACCACGCCATCCCCTGCAGATCTGAGCGTTTGGCGCCTCAAATCCCTCTCAACGGGTGTAAACATGTCAGCCAAATATGAAGGAGCTGTACCATTTACAGCCTTATACACCATCAGACAAACACGGTAGACCACCCTCTCCGGAAAACGAAGCCAATGCAGTTTCCCTAACAATGGAGTAATGCGAGTAAATTTAGACATCCCGAATATGAGTCTTGCCGCTGAATTCAGCACAGACTGAAGACGGTTGAACTGCTTTTTCGGCTGACCTATGTACAGCGTTGAGCAATAGTCAACTCGTGACATCACAAAGGCATTCACCAGGGTCTTGACTGCTCCCGACGGTAAACATCTCCTGATCGCCTTTATCTGGCGAAGTTCAAAAAATGAGGAAGATACAGTCGAGTTCAATTGCTCTCCCATTGTGAGGTTCCGATCCAGTGTGACTCCTAGAAGTCTGACTGAGTCGGAGGGCTGAATCAGCTCTCCCCCAATAGAGAGTGGTACTCGACTTGTCAAAAGATGATCACGCCTGGTTGTAGCCGCCCACATCACTTCTGTCTTACCCATGTTAAGGATTAGGCCATTGCTTGTCATCCATTCACCAATCTCCGCAATGCAAGCTGCCACCCTGTTACTGAGAGTTTGTGCCATATGTGGCTGACACTGAGAGTAAATTTGCCAGTCATCTGCATATGCATGTGTAATGAGGCCCCATTTCTCAACTATACTCTCAATGTCAGCAGTGTATAAAATAAACAAGATCGGTCCCAGTACAGACCCCTGCGGCACCCCGGAGATCAGCGAATAGGAAGGTGAGACACAGTCACAAGTACGCACTACCTGCTTGCGATCCGCCAAGTAGGAGGAGAACCACGCCAGCGCCTTATCCCTCAAGCCGTACGAACCCTCCAACCTCCTTATCAGAATATCATGACATACGGTGTCAAACGCCGCACTCATGTCCAGAAGCGCTAAGAGAGCAAGATCTCCGCAATCCACTGCCGATATCAGATCTGAGACCACCGTCAGTAAGCCAGTTTCAGTCGAATGATATTTTCGATAGGCTGATTGCCTCTTAGGCATCAGATCGTTAGCACTCAGATAAGATACCAGCCGATCAGAGACAATGCGCTCCAGTACCTTAGACAGAAACGGTAAGTTTGACACCGGCCTGAAATTGGAGAGATCGTTAGGATCGAGATTTGGCTTTTTTAATATTGGCGTTATTTGCGCTTCCTTTAAAAAGGAGGGGATAGTGGCATCCATTAGGCATCCATTGATAAACCTAACAATAAATGGAGCCACTAAAAGAATGCACTCTTTTAGTACCCACGTCGGCACAGGATCCAGATCACACTGCTTATTTGGCGATCCCGCTACAACTCGCGTCACCTCTTCAATAGAGGTCAGCCCAAGCACTTCAAGCTGTGAATTACACAAAAGTCCCAGAGAACCAGGACTAACCCCTAGGGGAGAATATCTGGTCGGTATTTTACTTTGAAAGTAAGCAGCGAGATCACCAGCAGTCGTCACCGGACCCGCACCGGCCCGGGCACCACCAGACACGTTCTCCAGAAGTTTCCATAAACGCTGTGGACATTTTTCACTAGCAATAATGGTACAATAATGCTGGGACTTTTTCTGGAGGATAGCTGACCTGATATGTCTACCATCTTGCTTCTACAGCATGTGTTTGCTGAAGACGCCCATCGTAGAAATGGGCGAAACGTCCGGAAGCTCCAGCTCCCACAGACCACGGCAACAGATCCCGGAAAGCATCACTCCAGCATCACCTATATAGTTATTGGTGAATAAATGGAATATCCAGAGTCATAATTCAATTTCCACTATATGTGTAGCTTAGTTGCGTTATAATAAAAGGAGGGCTTGTATGAAGAAGGTTATGACTCTGGATGAAATGAAAGAATGACAGAAAGAAATGACGGTTGATCTGTAATGTTGGCGGCTAGGGCTAGGGTTTTTCAATTTTTTTAAATTATAAATTAGAATTTTGTCTTTTTCTTTTTGTATTTGTATACGTATTATTATTTGTTTATTTCTAAAATGTAATTTGTTGTGAATATTCCTTGACTTATAAGTTGGTATGAGGCTGACCACCCATACTGTACAAAATTGTTCACTTTACCAACGTCACCCCTGTTACAGGCAATGTGGGCAAAAGTTGCAGGGTTTATGTTCGTTTGAGGTTTGAATACACATTCAGCATATTTTGTAAGCGCGAACTGCACGTGTTCGTTTGTGGGCATGCATTTGATATGAGCTTTGAATGGTGCTATTCTTAGATATTTTAGTCTTCCGTTGAGCCCACGCTTTGACAAACTAATGATGCATTTGTATGAAGACCTGTCAATCCAAGATGGCCGCAAGTGAACAGCTGATTAGTCTTCATACAAATATTAGCAAAATCGGTAGGTAAGAATGACCGTTGTGATGAGACTTCTACCCCAGGCATCATTAGTTTGTCAAAGCGTGGGCTCAACCGACGACTAAAATGTCTAAGAATAGCACTGTTATATTAAAGATACAGGTTTCTTCTACGACAGTGGTAGTAGGCAGACTCTGCCAAGCTGTCAGTGCGGGTTAGCGACCGTCTCATGGCGGACCGGTCACTCAAGGTGTTCCCAGCCTTGCTGAAACCGCGCCGACATTACTCAACTGTTATGGAAATAAATGCATAATCACCATCATCGCTACAGAAACATCATCTCTGCTTCTGGGAGCGCTGAAGACGCACCTTTTCAACAAGAAAATTGAGTCGCATAATCTATAATCTAAGTTGCAAGGATATGTGCAGCTAACGGCCTGGCAACCGGACATGGACAACTGCCACATCACCAACACCTCTGCGGCACTATAACAAGTGTCATAGACCCTTAGAGTCTCTCGAATCTAGGGAGTCTCCCGCATAGGCTTTTTAAAAAAAAAAAAAAAACAAACAAATCGCACGTTTAATAATAAAGAGCAATAACTCAAAAATTGGGAAAATGGAGATTTTGTAATAAAACGCAAGAACAATGCGAGAAGAATAGGTAGAATGCGACAGCCGTTGAAATTTGGACGAATATGACCGAGATAATTTTTCATCCCATACAAGTTGTACTGGGTGTCTGAACTTCAAACGTGATTTCCCAACATTCTTATTTTTTTAGTTATTGCTCTTTATTATTAAGCGTGCGAAATGTAAGTTCTAATCTAATCTAATTTAAGTTGTAAAGATACGTTACATTGGGGATTCACATTATATGCATTCTTACAAGCAGACACGTACAAGTTCGTGCTTGCTCATGACGCTCATGACTACAACATAAAAACCCAAACCTGAAATGGACATACACCCTGCAACTCTTGCCGTCCTTCCCTGAAACAGGGGTGACATTGGCAAAGTGAACCATTTTTACAGCATGGGTGGTCAGCCGCATGCCAACCTATAAGTCAAGGAACAGAACAAGGAAAAGATCGCGCTTACAAATGCTAAAAGTGTACTTACAAATTAAAATCCAAACTTCAAATTAACATAAACCCTGCAACTTTTGCCGACCTTCCCTGAAACAGGGGTGACGTTGTTAAAGTTAAAACATTTTTTACAGTATGGGTGGTCAGCCTGATACTAAGGAAAATATATTAAAGTAAAAAATGGAAAAATTGACTCACATTTGACAAAAAAATTTATGTAGATTTGAATTGAAACTCTTGCCAATTTCGCCCCACTGCCCGAAGGCACCCCATCTCCTCTCCGTCATCTTCCGGGAAGTCGGGAGGTTAGTTTGCGATTCTGAAAAACCTTTACACGTGCTGAAGAAAAATGAGAAACTCGAAAATCAAAAGCATTCCGTTTTATGAAGAATTGAAAAATCCGGAAGGAAAAGCAAAGCATGTGAACTGAGTAGAGGCAAAAAAAAAGAGTGGAATCTGTTTATTTTTATAGTCAAGGGGGCCGATCTTGCGCCAACCAAGGGAACTGGATATGGAGAGACCATTTAAAAGAAGTCTCAAGACTCACCTCTTCGTCCAATCATATGGACAAGCGCCTTTGTAGTGACACACTGTCATAAAAGGCGCTATACAAATTTTGTCTTATTATTAACGACATCACTTGAAGTAGGGGTTTCCCTACACCCAAGGGGGCTGGTACTCACTGCCTTTGAAAGCTGAGTAAACCTTGCCGGTATTTGAGTTAGGGTAAGATGTGTTGGTAGATTGCGGCTTATTAGTAAAAAATGGTTCAATTCGGCAAAAGTTGCAGGGTTTATGTTCATTTGAGGTTTGAATTTTATTTACAAGAGATCATTGATTCCTTGACTTATAGGTTGATATGATACTGTAAAAAATGGTTCACTTTGCCAATGTCACCCCTGTGTCAGGGAAGGTCGGCAAAAGTTGCAAGGCTTATGTTCATTTGAGGTTTGGATTTTACTTGTAAATACACATTCAGCGTTTGTAAGCGCGTTCTTACACGTTACACGTTACAGTGGGCATGCATTTGATATGATCTTTAAATGTTTATATATCTTTGCAATTTAGATTATAGATTATAGCATGTCTAGTGATGTAATTTGTTGTGTATGTTCCTTAACTTATAGGTTGGTATGCGGCTGACGACCCATGGTTCACTTTACCAATGTCACCCCTGTTCCAGGAAAGGTCAGCAAGAGTTGCAGGGTGTATGTCCATTTGAGATTTGGTTTTTACATTTCAGGTTTACATGCACGAACAAGCGCGAACTTGTACGTGAATGAAGAATGCATATAATGTGAATCTCCAACGTAGCATATCTGTGAAACTTGGATTAAATTAGATTAGTGGCTGACTCTTCGGAAATCATCGGAAGGTGGTGGGTTCGATTCCCATCGGAGTACAGAAATATAATTTAATTATAGCGGTTTTGAAATGCCAATAATTTGAAAAAAAAAAAAAAAACGGCGCTGTGCAGTTATGAGCATTCATAATATCCCGGCATGGTGCAACACTCGACAGTGTAATGTATTTATATATTCTTTAAAATCAAGAGTGTAACCTAAAAAGCGGTACATGGGTTCACGGCGAGCCAGGGGAGCACAACCGGTGGCATGCGATAGCGTAACAAATAATTTAATCGGCGAAAATCGGTGTTATGGCCGAGGGAGTCAAGTTTTTTTTAAGGAGTCCTGTGCGGGAGGCTCCCCAATTCTTGAAAGTCTTGGGGGTCTATGTCACCCTGGTTCTTGTTGCTTAAGTTCTTGCTTCTATTGTGAGGCGCTGCTAGGAAGTGGTGATTGATGTTGGTTTTGAAATAACACCGGATTAAATTGGGCAAGTGGCTGATTTAAAAAAAATAAAAAAAATTAGGCTGATTTATTTGGTGAGCGTTGTTTTTGTGTGTATCACACATCAAGAGCCCTCTGCGACCTTGGACGTCGCTGTAGAAAGCGCCAATTCTTGAAGAAAGACCCAGTTGCTGTAAGGCTGGATGGACCTTTTGATGTCCGGTTATTGGTAAAGGTGTATGAATTTTTCAACCCAGCGAAGAGCAAATTTGAAATTGGTATATTTTTTGTGCTCCGCTGGGATTCGAACCCACAACCTTCCATTTACGAGTCTGAAGTGTTGCCACTTGACTACGGACCGGTGGACAACGGACTTTCTAACGTATTTGGAATAGAATAACGTTGGTTCGATCCCCGCCTGGGTCATTTGACCATAAGTTTGATCCTGGTTCAACAGATGTCATAGGGTAATTATTAATTAATAATTCATTAAAATACATAATTTTAAAGGTAGCGGCAGATACACCTTTACGATCCCGGTAATGGTTAGATCTGTTCAGGAATAGCGATCCTGCCTCCGCAAGCTATTGTGTTTCTCCCACTCCTAACCGGGGGACACAATTCCTTTTCCTTATCCAATCATACTCTTATGCTCCTCAATCCCTCCTTATTTCCCATAACCGAATAGTTGTCGGTATAAACAACCAACCAGTTATAACTGGTAGGGCACCCTCTTGCCCTGGAGATGAGAAATCGTCTCCGAAGACGGATGAACCAATCCACTGGATGGTCAACGGCATAGGATCAGGAAGGCCACGGGAAACCACCTGATTAAAGGATTTTCAAATCATCCCCAGAAAAAATCATCATATGGCATTATTTAAAACTAAATATTCCGGAGGTAAAAATCCCCCAATCGGATCTCCGGGGGGGAACGTTTTAAGTAAAACTAAAACCAAACATTTTGGAACATGGAATGCTCGGAGCTTGTATGGAGCGGGGAGACTAGAGTGCGCGATGAAGGAAATGCACCGACTTGAAATTGATTTGCTAGGCATAAGTGAGATGAGGTGGAAGGGAAGTGGAAGAGAGAGCACATCGGAATATGAAATTTACTTCTCTGGAAACAGTGAGCCTGATCACAGACGGGGAGTTGGGTTCATAGTCTCTAAAAAAAATGAATTCAACAGTTCTTAACTTTGTGGCTCAGTCAGACAGAGTTGCAATGCTACAAATGAAGGGCCATGGAGTAAATACAAATGTGATCCAAGTCTATGCTCCAACTGCAGACAAGAATGAGGAAGAAATTGAGGCTTTTTATGAAGACGTCACTGGCGTACTAAAGCTGACTAAGCATGAAGAGGTCACCATTGTCATGGGAGATTTTAACTCAAAAGTAGGAGCAGGAGTACCCAATGATGTTATGGGAGCATGGGGCCTGGGTGAGAGAAACGAGAGAGGTGAAAGAATGATTCGTTTCTGCCAAGAGGAGGGATTTATGATAATGAACACCTTCTACCAGCTCCCAGCAAGAAGACTATATACTTGGAAGTCACCAAGGGATCAAGATGAGCACATAGTACGCAACCAGATTGACTACATGCTGATAAATAAAAGATTCAAAAATGCAATCACGTCTGTAAAAACATATCCTGGAGCTGATATTGGATCCGACCATAGTTTACTAATGGGGAAAATTCTACTAAAACTGAAAAAAGTACCCAAAAAAGTCAAGAAAATTGCAACAGACCCAAGACTACTCAAGGAACAAAACATCAAAGAAAAGGTGCGAAATGAACTGGAAAACGGAATACAAAACCTATCTGAGGTATCTGAGGTGGAACAATTGTGGAATGGCTTAAAGGATACTATGTGTAAGACCAGTGAAAAATATCTGAAGACTGCAAAACGAGCACACAAAGAATGGATCACAGATGATATTTTATCCTTAATGGAGGAGAGAAGAAAATGGTTACCAAGGGATCGTCAGAAATATAGGGAAGTACACAAAGAAATCCAGAAAAAGATCCGAGAAGCAAAACAAAAGCTGGAAGAGGAGCGATGCACTGAAATGGAAGACCTTGATAACAGGCACGACACCTTCAATCTCCATAAAAGGATCAAGGAATCAATAAAACAGGGTAGAGGAAGACCCCTTACACAGCTAATGCATAACAATGGTAATTTAGCAGTGACCATAGATGAAAAAAAGGTGCTATGGGAGACATATGTTGAAGAGCTATATATGGATACACGTAACGAGAGACATGGTGTTGAAATAGCAATGGACGGCTCCCAGATCCTACAAGATGAGGTTGAGTATGCTATCAAGCAAATAAAAAATGGGAAATCACCCGGTCCAGACAACATCCACGGGGAGATTCTGAAGTTAATGGAAGGAAATGCACTCAAAAAGATTACATTGCTATTCAACAAAGTGTATGAAAGTGGTAATCTGCCAGAGGATTGGTTAAAATCCTACTTCATCACTATACCAAAGAATATTAATGCTAAAAAATGTGAAGAACATCGAACAATAAGCTTAATGAGTCATGTGATGAAATCTTTCCTGAAAATTATACTAAAGAGAATATACCAACAGTGTGACCAACAGTTATCAGCCGAACAGTTTGGTTTTAGGAACGGCTTTGGCACACGAGATGCTCTGTTTGGATTACAGGTTTTAGTGCAACGTTGTCTCGATATGAATAAAGATGTTTATGTTTGCTTTATTGACTACGAAAAGGCCTTTGACAGAGTGAGACACGACAAGCTGATCAGTATACTGAAAGACATTGGGATAGACGATAAAAACACTCGCATTATTGCTAATATATATTGGCAGCAAACTGCTTCAGTGCTTGTAGAGAGATCAGAGACCAGACAAATACCCATCAGAAGAGGAGTTAGACAGGGATGCGTACTGTCACCAACACTTTTTAACCTATATTCAGAAAGGATCATGGCGCAAGCACTTCATGAGGCTAGGGAAGGCATTGTTGTCAACGGGCAGCTGGTAAACAACCTGCGGTATGCCGATGACACAGTCCTACTCGCTGACACTCAGGCGGATCTGCAAACATTGTTGACCAGAATAAATGTCGCTAGCAAAGAAGCTGGCATTAACATTAACTTTAAGAAGACCAAGGTCATGGTTATCAGCAGAAACACAAACGCCTCCGTACATGTAGAACTAGATGGCGAAAGCATTGAAAGATGCACTAGTTACAGGTACCTGGGATGTGTGGTCAACGAAAAGTGGGACATGTGTCAAGAAGTCAGAAGCAGACTAGAGCAAGCCCGAAATGTCTTCGATAAAATGAGCAAACTACTGTTGTGCCGAAATTTAAGCCTTGAACTCCGGAAGCGCATAGTGAGGTGCTACGTTTTCCCAATCGCTCTGTATGGTATGGAGGGATGGACTCTCACGCAGGCACTGGAGAGACGTATTGAAGCATTCGAGATGTGTTTATACCGAAAAATGCTTCGGATCTCTTGGCGTGATCGAGTCACCAATGAAGAAGTCCTTCAACGAATGCGCACTACAAAGGAGCTCCTGCCTACCATTAAGCAGAGAAAGCTAATGTACTTCGGTCACATTATGAGAAATGAGAAGTACCGTCTCCTTCATCTTATCATTCAGGGTAAGATTGAGGGGAGAAGATCTCAGGGACGCCGAAGGACATCGTGGCTGAAGAACCTGCGACAGTGGTTCGGCAGAAGCACCAAGTCCCTATTTCGAGCCGCAGCATCAAAACTCAAAATAGCTATGATGATCGCCGATCTTCGTAGAAGTGGCACAAGAAGAAGAAGAAGAATTGATGATATTAATACCTGTTTCTGGCCAGGCAGAATACGTTGGTGAACTGCATTCCTCTATACAAATATATTTTAAATAACATTATTTATTAAAATGTAAATGTAATTTGTCTTGTATGTTCCTTGACTTATAGGTCGGTATGCGGCTGACCACCCATGCTGTAAAAATGGTTTACTTCGCCAATGTCACCCCTGTTTCAGGGAAGGACGGCAAGAGTTGCAGGGTGTATGTCCATTTGAGATTTGGTTTTTATGTTGTAGGTTCACATGCGGCATCTGCTTGTGAGAATGCAAATAATGTGAATCTCCAATGTAACATATCTTTGCAACTTAGATTAGATTAGATAGAAACAAAAATAACAGGAGGAAAGAAGAAAAGAGAAAAAAGAAAAAAAAAAAAAAAAATGAATAAAAGTTAAAGAAGAAAAAAAAAAGGAAAAAAAAATTATAAAAAAAATAGATGGTATGAATATTTCAAAAAAGGAATCCACATTCAAATTTTCAAATTTCGTTCGAAAACAAACGATACGCGAGGCGTGTTTCTGCGAGCTGGGCTTATTGCGCAAGCCGCGAGATCTCGTCTGTCGGTACCGCGGTCCGCAACACACTTGCCGCGAATGTACGTACGCGGGGAGCATACAGAATAGTATGTATCCGTGTTCACGAATTGCAAAACACCTGCACAAGACAAAATCCAGCGACTCGTGATATCTGTAGACTAGAAATTATTTTACAATATATATCTGTTTCAACTTACTTACGAAAATGTTCATTAGAAAGAAAGAGAACAAAGAACTTCACAGTTGCATTTCCATGTGTACAAGAGAACTCGAATGTAAAAATGTTTCATAGAAAGGTGGCAGCATTGCCGCGTGCGTACTGTGCCCGCACCAGTCTGAACATAGACGCGTGCGGTATAAATCTTGTGATCGATAAAATTAACGAATTTTAAAAGGAAAAATGCATTATTTTAAGACATTACAGCATGTGATGTAATTGAGTGTCAAAACACAAAATTAAGAAAAGCAAGAAAACATAAAATTTGATACGTAAAAACATGTTTTGTATGGCTACACAACTGCAACGTTTGACAGGACCGAGACAAAAGTCGTTGATAGTATGCATCACTGCAGTAAGTTAGTTTCTGCTCTTCTATGTTATAATTTTATGCAAAATCCGAGAGTAGACTTGCTCCGTACCCCGAGTGTAAAGCATTGCACAAGCTCTCCCCTCGATCGTGTAAATAGAAAAAAAATATATGAAAACTATACTCTCACTAGAGGCGCCGTTGTATCTTTCATACAGTTTATATTGTAATGTTTTTGGGTTCGGAAAGTCTCTAAATTAAAATGTAGGTCTTCTTTCAGGATCTTTATTTTTAATTAGTTTATTTTTACAATTTATATTTATTTTTAACACTTTTAGCAACTCAAATTTATTTTCACAGTTCAGCACCTCACACACTCTTCAATCAAAGGCGACTATCTATCTGCTTTCCTGTATCCAACTTTGCGCCTTATATACTTCAGAGACAGAAGTCTCTAGGGACCAATTTGCCAGCAAACTCTCGAACGTTCTACCAGCTTCAAGAGTACAAAGGGATTATTTTATTGTTAGATTTCTAGCCTATAATAACTATCACTACCTACGATGTACACCTATATTAATCTACTATTTACATAACAATATCTACGGGATCGAGGGGAGTTAATGCATTTTATACTAGCGGTATTGAAGACCAAACAGCGAAGTAAACGCGAGTATAGTTAAAAAGATGTAGTAACATTTGAAGCGTGGTGTTCGGAATATGGTATACTGTGAAGTTAGACAGAGATGCTATGATAATGTGTAATTTAAGACAGGAATGAATTGGGTTTAAAAAAATGCAAGATGCAAAAAAATATAATTTTAAGAGTTTGTGTATTCACACAGTGAAAATTAATTTTTATGAGGAATTGTAAAAATTAAAACAAACAGATTTATTTTCACAAAATTGAGCATTACACTAATTAAAATGATAGACTTTTCATTTATGATTTTATTGGACTCGGCACAAATCTCATAGAAAAAAAAAACACACGGCCGGGTAGCTAAGAAAATCACAAACTAATTTACAATTAAATTAAATCGATATATATGTGAAAAGAAACAGTGTTTACTTAGAATTTTGTTTCTAAAAAATATAAAAATTAAACAAATCTAATAGTTATTAGTTTTTGATTTTAAAATTAAAAGTCATTTTTTGTGTATGTTCCTAGGTTGGTTTGCACCCATTCTGTAGAAAATGGTTCACTTTGCTAATGTTACCCCTGTTTCAGGGAAGGCCGGCAAGAGTTGCGGGTGTAGGTATGTCCATTTAAGATTTGGGTTTTTATGTTGTAGGTGTGTTGATGCGGCATGTGCAAGCGCGAACGTGTACATGTCTGCTTGTGAGAATGTATGTAATGTAAATCCCCATTGTAACATATCTTTGCAACTGATTGATGATTGGATGATTTATTTGTTGAGCGTTGTTTTTGTGTGAATCACACCTTAAGAGCCCTCTGCGAGCTAAGTCATAGGTGTAGAAAGCGTCAATTCTCAAGCAAGACCCAGTTGCTGTAAGGCTGGATGGACCTTTTGATGGCCGGTCTTTGGTAAAGGTTTATGAATTTTTCAACCCAGCGAAGAGCAATTTTGAAAATATAAATGGTCTATATAAATATAGGACCCCACAACCTTCCATTTACGAGTCCGAAGTGCTACCACTGGACTACGGACCGGTGGACTACGGACTTTCTAGCGTATTTGGAATAGAATAACGTTGGTTCGATCCCTGCCTGGGTCATTTGACTATATCTTTGATCCTGGTTCAACAGATGTCATTGGGTAATAATTTATGTATTATTTTTGTAAATATAATATATATAAATTAAAACACTAGCCGCCTTGCCCTAAAACATTGGTGGCATTTGCAAAAGTGAACCAAATTTATACAGCATTGGAGGTCAGCCTCATACCTATGTATTAGTCAGGGAAACATTAAAAAAAATAGCTTACACAAAAATATAAGATAAAGAAATATTGGCTTAGTCCAGCCCTGTGTAGAATTGCACGCGCTATGGCGAAAATAAAAAAAATGGAACGGCATAGTTTTTTTTTCAAATTTGGAATTTAATGTAATTTTTAAATATGGCTACCACGTTGTACACGTAGAGTGGTAGGTATATATAACTACTAGGGATGGGCCGAATGTGGTTTGAACCGAATACGAATTCGGCCGAACATTCGGTTAAAATAAAAAATTCGGCCAAACTTCGGTTGAATAGTGTAATTAATTTCCCGAAGGGAACGCGTGTGACGATTCGGGTCCTATTTATTTTCAGTAAGGGGGCCGCCAACCACTCTCAGTTAAAGTAGGGATTTCCCAGCTTCCGAGGGGCTGTTTCTCATTTCTTGTGAAGGCTGAGTACACCTTAAGATCAAACCCTTGCTCTCAGGATGGAATACAAGCATTCTACCAATTGAGCTATCGAACTTTTTACGAGCTTGGTCGTCGTCGCTACAGAGTGCCAATTCTCAAGCAAGAACCAGTTGCTGTAAAGCTGGATGGACCTTAGGTGACCGGCCATTGGTAGAGGTTTATGATTTTTTTAACCCAGCGAAGAGCAATTTTAAAAATATCTAGTCTAATCTAATCTAAGCTGTAAGGATATATATAATTTAAGATTTATATTAAATGCATTCTCACAAGCAGACATGTATAATTTCGCGCTAACACATGCCGCATGTGGACCTACATTATAAAACCCAATCTCAAATAACCATAAGCCCCGCAACTCTTGCCGTCCTTCCCTGAAACAGGGTGACATTGTCAAAGTGAACCATTTTTTACAGTATGGGTGGTCAGCCGCATACCAACCTATAAATCAAGGAACATAAAACAGAACAAGGAACAGAACATAAAAATATAAATGGTATATTTTTTGTGCTCCGCCGGGATTCGAACCCACAACCTTCCCATTCAGAGTCCGAAGTGTTACCACTGAACTACGGACCGGTCAGAACTCTAAAATCATAACAGTTCATAAAAGCCCAATATTTATTTTTCGGTTACAAAATATACTATGACAACTTATATTAACAGTCAAAATAGTGCAATTAGGTTTTTTTTTTTTACTTTTTCTTACACCGAATGTTTGGCATTTTAACCGGATTTCGGCCGGATTCTGAAGTTCAGTTTAACCTGACGTAATTCAGTTAAACCGAATGTCAAACGGATTTCGGCCCATCCCTAATACACAAGTACATACCTACCACACACAATAATATATTATATACACGCAGACAGATTTTTCGCAACACTAATTTTCGATGATCACATCACTGGACGTGAGGTTAGGTAGGTATATTCATTTTGACATTTTAAAATTTAAACTTTGTAAGCAAGTACTATAAGTGACGTATAGGGAAAATCACGCATGAAACCTTGGACGCGGAATATCTGAAATTTGACGAATATTTGTGATGTCACCTGAAGCGTTATTCTGCTTAATTCCTTACACTTTGGATATCAATCCAAGTCGGAGCTTGCTAGCGCTTGCGAAAGAACTCCATAGATAAAAAAAAATGCACAGTATTCCTTATTTTTGGATACGAATCGCTATCTCATCGCCTTGAGGTCGTAAGGATAATTCTGGACCGGTCCGTAGTCCAGTGGCAACACTTCGGACTCGCAAATGGAAGGTTGTGGATTCGGATCACAAAAATATACAATTTATATTTACAAATATGCTCTTCGCTGGGTTGAAAAAAATCATACAACCTTTACCAAAGACCGGTCACTAAAGGTCCATCCAGCCCTACAGCAACTGGGTCTTGCTTGAGTATTGGCGCTT
Source organism: Agapetus fuscipes (assembly GCA_951799405.1). Taxonomy (NCBI): domain Eukaryota; kingdom Metazoa; phylum Arthropoda; class Insecta; order Trichoptera; family Glossosomatidae; genus Agapetus; species Agapetus fuscipes. The sequence continues at coordinate 758,816 of OX637351.1, forward strand.
TGTAGCGACGAACAAGTTCGTACACCTCTGCGGCACTAGAACAAGTGTCATAGACCCCTAGAGTCTCTAGAATCTAGGGAGTCTCCCGCACAGGATTTCTTGAAAAAAAAAAAGGAATTTAGCAGAATAGCGCTTCTGGCCGGGATAAAGACAGAACAGAGCGTCATAGTTTTAATACAATATTAGCTAGTTAGAAAAGACACTAAAGAGCAAAATACATCATGTAACTAAATTACTTTATGGAAAATTCACTGGACTAATATAATCCAATCTAATCTAATTTGCAAAGATATGTTACATTGGAGATTCACATTGCATGCATTTTCAAGAGAAAACACTTACAAGTCCGAGCTTGCACATGCCGCATGTGAACCTACAACATAAAAACCAAATCTCAAATGGACATACACCCTGCAACTCTTGCCGTCCTTCCCTGTAAAAGGGGTGACATTGGCAGAGTGAACCATTTTTACAGCATGGGTGGTCAGCCAATGACATAAAATAATGCCTTTTTCCTTAAAAATTCGTCAATTTTATCAATCACAAGATTAATACCGCATGCGTCTATGTTCGGACTGCTCCGGACATAGTACACACGCGGCAATGCTGCCACCTTTTTTATGAAACATTTTTACATTAGAGTTTTTTGTACACATGGAAATGCAACTGTTTAGTTCTTTGTTCTCTTTCTTACTAACATCAGACCATTTTCGTAAGTAGGTTGAAACAGATATATAATAATAATATCAGGATGACTTATTATTTGGTGAGCGCATTTTTTGTGTGTATCACACCTCAAGAGCCCTGTGCGAGCTTGGTCGTCGCTGTAGAAAGCGCTAATTCTCAAGCAAGACCCAATTGTTGTAAGGTTGGATGGACCTTTCAGTGACCGGTCTTTGGTAAAGGTTTATGAATTTTTCAACCCAGCGAAGAGCACATTTGGAAATATAAATGGTGTATTTTTGTGCTCCGCCGGGGTCCGAATCCACAACCTTCCATTTACGAGTCCGAAGTGTTGCCACTGGACTACGGACCGGTCCAAGAAATATAATGTCTATTTTCGTTAAAATAATTTCTTGTCCACAGATATCTTAAGTCAATGTGAAAAAAGGTTAAATTTTTTTGGATTCGTTCTTTTTTTTCACGATTGCACAACACGTCTTGCCACTTAGATGCAATTCCGGTAGATGCTAGAAAATGCAAAAAAAGCCGCCCTTCTAGGCAAACTCAGTAGCGTGTAAAAAAACATGACGATTAAATAAATGCATGGAATATAATAATAATAATATTAGGATGATAATTATATTTGGTGAGCGCTGTTTTTAATGTGTATCACACCTCAAGAGCCCTGTGCGAGCTTGGTCATCGATGTAGAAAGCGCCAATTCTCAAGCAATACCCAGTTGTTGTAAGGTTGGATAGACCTTTCAGTGACCGGTCTTTGGTAAACGCAACGCAACTAAGCTACACATATAGTGTAACTTCTTGCCGCGTTATCCTCGAAGGGGTTGTGGCGAGTTGAACCTATTTATTTTTACAGGTTAGGGGGCCGGCCTTACGCCAACCACTTCATTTGAAGTGGGGGTTGGTTTATGAATTTTTCAACCCAGCGAAGAGCACATTTGGAAATATAAATGGTATATTTTTTGTGCTAATCTAATCTAAGTTGCAAAGATATGTAACATGGGGATTCACATTATATGTGTTTTCACAAGCAAACACGTATAAGTTCGCACTTGTACATGCCGCATGTGAACCTTCAACATAAAAACCCAAATCTCAAATGAACATACACCCTGAAACTCTTGCCGACCTTCCCTGAAATAGGGGTGACATTGGCAAAGTGAATCATTTTCTACAGCATGGGTTGTCAGCCACATACCAACCTATAAGTCAAGGAAAAAACACAACAAATTACATTTTTAAAATCAAAAAATAATAATATGTATGGACATCGAAAACTACACAGAAAAGAAATTCTAATTTAAAAAACCCTAGCCGCCAACATTACAGATCAACCGCCATTCCTTTCTGTCCTTACATACATCTTTCATTTCCTCCAGAGTCAAAACCTTCTTCATACATGCTCTCCTTTTTTTATGACTCTGGATATTCCATTCATTCGCAATTTCGGAAATTTTGGTATGAAAAAAGTGATATTTATAAACAAGGAGAAGTAAACCAGGATAGGAGTAAGTGAAGGAGACTGCCGAGGTTCTGGCCACCCCTAGTGCAACGGCGACAGTCATTTTTTATTGTAAATCTCTCTCTTGTGTTCTACCAGTACTGTCAACATGTGTTTGCGGCAGTGAGCCAAATAAATGGCGTGTTTGATTTCTGCGAGTTGTAATCTCTCCACCTTTACCCAGGATTCCTCTCTGCCCTGCCATCCTTTCTCATTTCCTAAATCCGAACCATTTTTAGACCAGAGCCCGTGATAAGTGTCTTTAAAGTTACGTCCTTTGCATTCACACGTGTCTGTTTTAAAAAAGTTAAGACTTTACCAACCCTTATGGCAGAAATTCTACCCCAAAATGAGTTCTGATTTATTGGGGTCAGGTGTAAGCTACGACCCTAAAAATATGAAGATGGCTACCTAAAAAAAACGCAAAGCATGTGACTTTTTTGCTAAGATATTCGTTGATTACTGTTCGTGCCTTTGAGTCCTTTCTAACGGTGCTAGACATTTTAGTCGTCCTTTGACAAACTAATGATGCATTTGTACGAAGACCTGTCAATCCATGATGGCCGCAAGTGAACAGCTGATTAGTCTTCATACAATCTAATCTAATCTAAGTTGAAAAGATATGTAACATTGGGGATTCACACTACATGCATTCTCACAAGCAGATACGTACAATGTTGCGCTTGTGCATGCCGCGTGTGAACCTACAATAAATAAACCAAGTCTCAAACGGACATACACCCTGCAAATCCTGCCGACCTTCGCTGAAACATGAGTGACATTGGCACAGTGAACCATTTTCTACAGCATGGGTGGTCAGCCGCATACCAACCTATAAGTCAAGGAATAAATACAACAAATAAATATATAATACAAATATTACCAAAATTCGGTAGGTAAGAATGACCATGGTGATGAGACTTCCAGCCCAGGCATCATTAGTTTGTCAAAGCGTTGGCTCAACCGACGACTAAAATGTATAAGAATAGCCCCGTAAGACGTCTAGATATCGAACAGAAGTACGACCGATTCTAGTCTAATGGTAAATGTTCCAGACTCCCAATCGAAATGTAGTGGGCTCGATTTCCAACGCAGCACGAAAAATATTTACACTGATACAAACTAAGACCGGTCCGTAGTCCAGTGGCAACACTTCGGACTCGTAAATGGAAGGTTGTGGATTCGGATCCCGGCGGAGCACAAAAAATATGCCATTTAATATGAAACAACAAAATTAGAGCCAAAAAATGTGAACAAATCGAGTTTTTTTAAATATTTTTTTGTGGCGTCATTTTTTAAGTTATAGAAAAAAAAATACTGTAAAATTTAGATATATTATCATTAAATACGTGTGATTTTTTTTATTAATGTCACTTTTTTACTAAGGCCATAAAGTATAAGAAACATATTTTGAAAAACACGGGATTTGTTTTGTGAACGGAGTCTTCAAGCAACGAGTCTTACTAGAAGACGCGTACACTGGGTAGAGGCAAATATTTACACATCAGATGTTTTTTGTTTCCTTTGGCTTTAAGATTTTATTTTTATTTTTTTTGTGCACAACAGGCACCCTTACAGCTATCAACACGCTGGGAGGAACTTTATTGCAAGACTTTTAAATGTTAATAAATTACACTCAAAAATGTCTATATTAGACTTATTTAAGAGCTTTATACTCCGAGTCACAGGGTGTTGCGCCGCGACATCAGTACAGCTTTTCGGTACATGAAATAGATCAGATAACACATAACAGACTGTAAAAAACGCCTAGTGGAATGACGGCTGGTACAATAACAGTCACAGAGATTGTATGTTAAGGTGCATCGACCCCCGAATGCACAAATTGGATTAAATTGAGAGGAAATTAGTGCAGCAGACAGGCAGGCGGCTCACATTAGTATGTTTGGGAATGCACAGACTGCAGTATGTGAGTGCAGTGAACGCTTAGTACAGGAACAACAAATGGGATTGTTGACTATTTGACATTGTAACGCAAAACGCAACTAAGCTACACATACAGTACCCTTAGCACGAGTTGCAAAATTTGAGTAATGTAAAGTTTACGTCAATTATTAAAGAGTGATTTCCCCCAAAATCTGACGCTTTTGTTTGTTTGAACTTGTAACTCTTTTGCTAAGACCATAAAGTGAAAGAAACAAAAACGGCAGATTTTGGGAGAAATCACTCTTTAATATTTTCCGTAAACTTTACTTTTCTCAAGTTTTGCAACTCGTACTAAGGATACAGGTGTAACTTCTTGCCGCGTTATCCCCGAAGGGGTCGCATGTGGCGATTCGGGACCTATTTATTTTACGGGTAAGGGGGCCGGCCTCACACCAACCACTGTCAGTTGAAGTGGCTGGTTCTCATTTTTTGTGAATGCTGAATAAACCTTGCCGGTATTTTATTTTGGGGCTTGAAATAAACACCGAAACGGGAAATCATTTCTGACACCCTCGGTGGGGATAAAACCCTTGCTCTCGGCATGGAATGCAACTATTCTACCAACTGAGCTATCGACCGGACTTTTTACGAGCTTGGTCGTCGCTCAAAAGCGCCAATACTCAAGCAAGACCCAGTTGCTGTAAGGCTTGATGGACCTTTTGATGGCCGGTTATAGGTGAAGGTTTATGAATTTTTCAACCCAGCGAAGAGCAAATTTGAAAATATAAATGGTATATTTTTTTTGTGTTTCGCCGGGATTTGAACCCACAACCTTCCATTTATGAGTTAGAAGTGTTAACCACTAGACTACGGACCGGTATAATCACAACGAACTTACTCAATTTTATTCTTATCCAGAGTCATCGACATTCAGGGTTCAAACTACCAACATGTACTGAATTTGTTCCCCACATAATATATTTTTTTTCATTTAAAAAAAAAAAGATTTGTGGAAAGGAATGCAATCCCCCAACCTATTTTACCTGGCCAGTTGTCTTCATGCGAAAGCAGAAGCTTGTGTGCATGCAACGGCATCTGTTGAACCAGGGTCGAAGTTATCGTCGCGGGATTCGAACCAGCGTTATCCGGTTCCAAATAACCTGTCTTGATCCCCGCGGCTATAACACCGACTGACACCGACTAACACCGCTGAGTGTGTTGAGTTCATTTGCGACTTAGATTAAACACCGGTGTTGCCATCTTTCCGGGATATGACAGATTGCAGCACTGGCAACATCTCACGAGGATTGCCAACATCACGAAACAAAAAAAAACTAGAAAAGCATTCATTCTACATACAGTGTTTGAAAATGTCAAAATTCAAGGAAACCCGCGTCACCAGTTTTGAAATGTTTTCGTAATGAAATCTCGCCTGGGGCGCTAAGCTAAAAAACGCAGCGGATGCCTAATACACGCCTGACAGTAATCTAAGTTGCAAAAACATGTCATCAATACCTCTTAACATAAATAATAATAATAATCTTAGGATGATTTATTTGGTGAGCGTTGTTTTTGTGTGTATCACACCTCAAGAGCCCTCTGCATCTTGGTCGTCGTTGTAGCTGTAACTGTAACTCTGTCGCCATTCCGCTAGGGGTTACCAGAGCCTCTGCAGAGCTGCCTCCATTTTTTCCTATCCTTACATACATCTTTCAATTCATTCATATCCATCACCTATTTCATGCATTTTCTTCTTTTACGCTCACTTTGTATATCCCATTCTTTCACAATCTCCTCGATCTGATCACTCCATACTTTTCTCGATTATCCCTTACCTCTTTTTCCTTTTACACTTCCTCTGTAGATGTACATTGTCAGTCTATCAACATTCATTCTTTCCACATGCCCAAACCATCTCTTCTTTTGTACCTTAACTTTCACATCCTCTTTCAAATTACATTTCTTTACCCATTCATTCCTAACTCTATCCCTCAGAGTTTTTCGTGTCATGCTTCTCAAATACTTCATTTGTACCGTACATACTTCACTTCATTCACTGTCCATGATTCACTTCGATACATCAAAGTCGGTAACAATATTGTGGATTTGGGTGTTTATTATCCTAGTAAAAAATGCAGCATGTGTAAGTCAGCAAGAATTTTCAAGTGTCTGCTAGTGGGGCATGCATTAAATACGAATCTTAAATGTGAAAATACAATTGCAACTACTTAGCTAATAGATTATTATAAAAGTAACGACATCCTAGCTAAAAAGATTTAAAAAAAACTTCCCCCTTTGAAAGTGTAACAGTTTTTTATATTTCTAAACACTTGACACATTTTGTCGGTACAGTGTCAGATGTAGGAATTTAAAATTTCAAAAAAAAAGGACAGAAACGTGTCGGCATCTTATATAGACCCCTGATGAACCTCTGGAGGGTCCCATAAACCCCCGAGGGGTTCCAGAGACCCCCAGGGGGAAAGCCAGGAGGTCTGCGTTTTTTTTTATCATAACTTTCTCTTCTTCTTACTTAGAATCCTTCAAATGAATCTATCTATAATCTATAATCTAAGTTGCAAGGATATATTCATTCAAAGCTCTCAGATGTATGCCCACAAACAAACACGTGTAGTTCGCGCTTACAAATGCTGATTGTGTACTTACAAATAAAATCCAAACCTCAAATGAACATAAGCCCTGCAACTCTTGCCGACATTCCCTGAAACAGGGGTGACATTGGCAAAGTGAACCATTTTTTACAGTATGGGTGGTCAGCCTCATACCAACCTATAAGTCAAGGAATACGAGTAATAAATAACATTTCTGTTAATCTAATCTAATCTAAGTTGCAAATATATGTTTCATTGGAGATTCACATTACATGCATTCTCACAACCAGACACGTGCAATTTCGCGCTTGCGCATGCCTCATGTGAACCTACAACATAAAAAACAAATCTCAAATGGACATACACATTGCAACTCTTGCCGTCCTTCCCTTAAACAGGGGTGACATTGGCAAAGTGAAATCTATTTTGTAAGAATATATAAACACTAAAAGTGCTATACTTAGACATTTTGGTCTTTCGTTGAGCCCACGCTTTGACAAATTAATGATGCCTGGGCTGGAAGTCTCATCACCACGGTCATTCTTACCTACCGAATTTTGATAATATTTGTATGAAGACTAATCAGCTGTTCACTTGCGGCCATCTTGGATTGACAGTTCTACATACAAATGCATCATTAGTTTGTCAAAGCGTGGGCTCAACGGACGACTAAAATGTCTAAGAATAGCACCGTTTTCAGGCCTGTTGCACCAAACTCCAATTAGAAAAAAATCAAAACCAAGAGTGATTTCTCCCATCAAATAAAAAATTTGGTTGCATGTACGTAGATCAGCTGATGTACATCATATTTCTGTTCAAATTCCATCATGTTATTACCCACTTCCGATAAATATTTAACCGAGGTCCTTGGCCGGTCTGTAGTCTAGTGGTTAACACTTCTGACTCGTAAATGGAAGGTTGTGGGTTCGAATCCCGACGGAGCACAAAATATATACCATTTATAATTTCAAATTTGCTCTTCGCTGGGTTAAAAAATTTATACACCAAAGATCCATCCAGCCTTACAGCAACTAGATCTTGCTTAAGAATTGGCGCTTTGTAGCGATGAAGACCAAGCTCGTAAAAAAAAGGTCGATGGCTCAATTGGTAGAATGCTTGCATTCCATGCCGAGAGCAAAGGTTCGATCTCAAGGTTTACTCAGCCTCCACAAGAAATGAGTACCAGCCCTCTCGGGAACTGGGAAACCCCCACTTCAACTGAAAGTGGTTGGTATGAGGCCGGCCCCCTTACCTGTATAAATAAATAGGTTCAACTCGCCACATGCGACCCCTTCGGGGATTACGCAAACAAGAAATTACACTATAGGTGTAGCTTAGTTGCGTTAAAAAAAGTTGCGTATAAAAATAAACCCAAAAAAGTGAATTTTAATGAAATTGATTTTTTTTCATATTTATTGGTATCAAAAAGTTGATACTCGTTGATACTACAAAGCGCCAATTCTCAAGCAAGACCCAGTTGCTGTAAGGCTGAATGGACTTTTTGATGACCGGTCTTTGGTACAGGTTTATAAATTTTTCAACCCAGCGAAGAGAAAATTTGAAAATATAAATGGGATATTTTTTGTGCTCCTTCGGGATTCGAACCCACAACCTTCCATTTACGAGTCAGAAATGTTAAACACGAGACTACGGACAGGCCAAGGATCTCGGTTAAATATTTCTCGGAAGTGGGTAATAATATGATGGAATTTGAACAGGAAAGATGATGTACATATCAGTTGATCTACGTATATGCAACCAATTTTTGTATTAGATCGTTGGGTGTTATACAAATTGAATGGTACAATACAAATTGAAATAATTGCAACTTAGATTATGATATTAATTGGGTCAGAATGCAACAAGATGGCGTCGCTTTTCCATTTCTAGTCCACACGTATACAATTAACTGATGAAAACGACACCGCTCTTCTCATACGGGGAAAATGCACGCAAGAATATTATGGGGCGTCCACACGCTTGCCAACCATTCACAAGTCAAGCGCACAGTGTGTCGTCTAGAACATGCTAGCTGGACAAAATTAGTCCATTAGACAAATTTTTGTCCAGCTAGCATGTTCTAGACGACACACTGTGCGCTTGACTTGTGAATGGTTGGCAAGCGTGTGGACGCCCCATTATAATATGTTAGAAAATAACTACAAAGCCTTCAACACACGGGCGAGTCGAGTTGGCGAGTTGATGCGCGGAATTGAAGCGTGGACTGTAAAGAAAAAAAACACCGCAGTGAAGCTGCAGTCGATACTGCTCAGTTGGTGGAATGTTTGCGTTTAAAACCAAAAGGTTGGTAACAATTATGCTCCTGAAGATGCCTTATTAGTCGAAAACGAAACGAAAACACAACGATAAATCTATAATCTATGTTGCAAGGACATATTGACATGTACAATACATTTTAAATGGATTCCAAAGGCGACTACACATGCTTACGAAAATCTAAAACCCAAACCTTGCATGAACATAAACCTTGCAACTCTTCCCGACATTCCCTGGAAAAGGGTTTACATCGGCAAAGTGATTAATATTTTATACAGATCAGCCACATTCCTATCAACCTTTGGTCAGAAAACAAAAATAATTATATCTATCTTATCTAAATCTAAATCTAAGCTGCAAAGATATGTATCATTTGTGATTCATATTAAATGCATTCCCACAAGCAGACACGCATAATTTCGCGCTCACACATGCCGCATGTGGACCTACAATATATAAAACCAATCACAAATGGACATACATCCTGCAACTCCTGCCGACCTTACCTGAAACTGGGGTGACATTGGCAAAGTGAACCACTTTCTACAGCATGGGTGGTCAGCTAATACCAACCTATAAGTCACGGAACATACACAACAAATAACATGTTAGACATAAACAAATGGATAAACATTTGTGTTTTTTGTGAACTAACTTTTTAAAATATTTTACTAGCTGCTTTACTAGACGGGTGTACACAAATCACGCAAGCTTGACATTGGCGTGTTTTGTCTATGGCGAATCCAATATGGCGGCGTATTTGAAAGTGGCGGCAAAAAGCGGCTTCCACAGCGCGCGCTTTCTCAGTCAGAAGCGCAGAGGAAAATGGCGGTTTCCCTTTTCCGAGAACCGGCGGAGGCATCCGAGCAAAAGCAAAACAAACATGGCCGACCATTAACAGCTGATCTCTTCTTCAACAAATCCAACTTTGAGGCTTTTTCAAAGTTTTGTGCCAGCTATGGCGAGAACTCGTCGGTCTAATTAGACTGATATTTTTTCTATATTTTTGTCTATATTCTTTTCCGCCTCTAGGTGGTTGGCCACTTAGTCAGGAGAGCACCTCCCGAACAGTCTCAGTAGTAGCATCTCGAATTCTAGGCCTTAAAAGTCATATGTTAAGACGCTCAGAATCACTTTGCATTTTTGTTTGTAAATTTAAAATCCTCGAGCCCTAAACCCTCACGGCTATAATCTTTCAGTGATTTCTGAGCCTCCTTTGCTTTGTGTAAACACTTGGGAAAGTGTAGCTTCTCGGGAGGGCCTTCTGCCACTCGCATCTCACATAACGTTTTGCATGCGAGTCCTGTGACACATCCCCGGATGGGATGGATATACAGGGCGTGGGTCACATTCTTTTGTACCTTAACTTTCACATCCTCTTTCAATTTACATTCTTTCTTTACCCATTCAATCCTAACTTTATCCTTCTGTTTATTTATTTTTGTGCTGTGTCGGCGATCGAAACCACGACTTTCCGATTACGACTACGACGATTACGACGATTACGTAGTATTTTGCATACATTTTCAATCGGGAAATTTACAGTCCGGTCCGTAGTTCAGTGGCAACACTTCGGACTCTGAATGGAAGTTTGTGGGTTCGAATCCCAGCAGAGCACAAACAAATATCCCATTTATATTTTCAAATTTGCTCTTCGCTGGGTTGAAAAATTCATAAACCTTTACCAATGACCGGTCATCAAAAGGTCCATCCAGCCTTACAGCAACTGGATCTTGCTTGAGAATTAGCGCTTTGTAGCGACGACCAGCAAGCTCGCAAAAAGGTCGATAGCTCAATTGGTAGAATGCTTGCATTCCATGCCGAGAGCAAGGGTTCGATCTCAAGGTTTACTCAGCCTTCACAAGAAATGAGAACCAGCCCCCCCGGGAGCTGGGTAACCCCCATTTCAAATGAAAGTAGTTGGTGTGAGGCCGGCTTCTTTACCCGTAAAAATAAATAGGTCCCGAAGCGCCACATGCGACCCCTTCGGGGATAACGCAGGCAAGAAGTTGCACTATACGTGAAGCTTAGTCGCGTTTTTTTTACAGTTGAGATTTGTTAGCATCCCGTACTCTATGCTATTCTTATCTTTATACATATAATAACACATACTGAATGTTCACATACACCTGGGAAGAAAGTAACACATACCAAGTTTTACTTTTATTTTTCTTTTAACCAACTTATTAACGAGTATGTTGTCAATAAAATTGCGTGCATTTGCTTCAAGTAGAAATTCAAAGAAATTGTGTGAGATGAATAAATCTAGAATAATATTTTTAAGGGTTTGGTGGTTTACATAGTGAAAGTCCATTGTATATTAATTAAATAAACAAAGTTTTAATTCACTTTTAAATATATACATTTTTTTTAGATTGTCCTGATGATGCCTTGTAGGCGAAAGTGCTAGACAAAATAAATAAAAATTATAAAAGTGAATCAAAACTTGGTTTAAAATTAATCTAGAATAGATTGTTGATTTAAATAGGGCCTTCTAATCTAATCTAATCTAATCTAAGTTGCAAAGATATGTTACATTGTTGTGATATGTTTGTTGCTACGAATCTATTTATTTTTACAGTTCAGTTACCAACCACCTCAGTTGATGTGGGGGCTTCGCAGCAGCTCCCAAGGGGGCTGGTACTCATTTCTTGTGAAGGCCGAGTAAACCTTGCCGGTATGTTATTTTGGATTTTAAATAAACACCGAAATGGGAAATCATTTCTGACACCCTCGGTGGGAATCGAACCCTTGCTCTTGGCATGGAATGCAAGCACTCTACCAATTAAGCCATCGACCGGACATTGTACGAGCTTGGTCATCGCAACAAAGCACTAATTCTCAAGCAAGACCCAGTTGCTGTAAGGCTAGATGAACCTTTTAAAGACCGGTCTTTGGGAAAGGTTTACTAATTTTTCAACCCAGCGAAGAGCAAATTTGAAAATTTAAATGGTACATTTTTTGTGCTCCGCCGGGATTCAAACCCACAACCTTCCATTTACGAGTCCGAAGTGTTACCACTGGACTACGGACCGGTAAAAGTACATCAAATAACCTTCTGAAATCAAATCTGACTTGTCTGCTCAACAGCAAGACTGAAAAAGTTTCACTGTATGTGCAGCCTAGTTGCGTTACTGCGACCGGTAATAATCACAATCTATAAACCCATTATTAAACCAGTTTACCATCATTAGCCTATAATAATATATGTGTACCACTGTACTCGCATCTAATCCGGTTTTGAAGTTTTCCAGTCTGTATGGAAAACTCATCTCACTTTTCCTAGCTTAACTCGTTTCTCACTTCCTCTGAAAACCAGTCTTGGAAGTAACAGAGTAGAAAATGAGGCGTTCTTGCACATTTATAAGTGTCACACATCAACAGTCCGATGCGATACCCTCAGCCTTGCTTCAGCCACATCGTAAGACACGCACTAATTTTTGGGGACCGTGCTTTTCCTGTTTTCGGCCCCAATGACCGGTTCGTAGTAATAATATTTGGATGATTTATTTGGTGAGCGCTGTTTATGTGTGTATCACACCTCAAGAGCCTTCTGCAAGCTTGATCGTCGCTGTAGAAAGCGCCGATTTTCAAGCAAGACCCAGTTGCTGTAAAGCTGGATGGACCTTTCTTGTGATCGGTCTTTGATAAAGGTATATGAATTTTTCAACCCAGCGAAAATTTAAATGGTATATTTTTTGTGCTCTGCCGGGATTCGAATCCACAACCTTCCATTTACGAGTCAGAAGTGTTAACTACTAGACTACGGACCAGTCAGTCTAATAGTAACGCTTCGGACTCACGAATTGAAGGTTGTGGGTTCGAATCCCAGCGGAGCACAAAAAATACAAAGTGCTGGTGGCCCACAAATAAAATACCATTTATATTTTCAAATATGGTGTTCACTGGGTTGAAAAATTCATAAACCTTTACCAAAGACCGGTTACTAAAGGTCCATCTAGACTTACAGCAACTGTGTCTTGCTTGAGAATTGACGTTTTTTAAATCGACGATCAAGCTTGCAGAGGGCAGAGCTTTCTATATAATGATATAATGTACAATCTAAGTTGCAAGGAAATAATTATTAACATTCAAAACTCATATCGACGGTTAAAAGGAAGTAAGTAGCGATGTTTTGGTCAAAAATGAGTTATGAATGCTATCCTACTTGAAATTTTCCGCTCTTTCTAATGCGTTAACTCCCATAGCTCTACGTTGATTTTTTTGTTGTGTATGCCCAAGCAAACAACTGCGTTTTTAAAGTATGGTTTTGGTATAACCGACAAGATTTTGGCCTTTTTTGTCCTAAAGGCGCTTGTGACATAAAAAAAATCGTAAAACCACATCAACAGGAATGCCAATAAATGCCTTTATTTTTTTTAAATTTCAAAACTGTTTTGATTTTAACGATATTATAAAAAATAAAAAAGTTATGCCATTTTTCTGCAATCTCAAACTTTAAACTGCTCTCCTGAACAATTACGTTTTTGTCGCTTATGCTCTATATCAAATGCATGCCGACAAACAGACACAGCTTTTAACACTAGGGGCTGTCCATATATTACGTCATTCGCATTAAGTGGGGGGGGGGTCATTAAATAATGACTATAGGATGATTGTAAGGGGGGAGGGGGTCGAAAATCGGCCAAAATCGGTGACGTAATTTATGGACGGCCCCTTAGACCACGGACCGGACAGGTCGATGGTAAAAATGCATTTCAGCGAGCCACTCGGTTAGCCGGTCGCGAGGTGTTAAAAGTTGCACAAGCATGCAGTTGGGCGCATCAAAAAATAGGTCAAGTGCTAAATGTATATCGGGCCAGGAATTCGGATGCGCCGACGCCGTATAGGTGAACTAAAATGCCGTTAACGAATATACACTTTTAGGCGTATACTAAAAACGTGTGCAGGGAAATAATTGCGATGTCACCTGGCCGGGCTAAAGGCAGTATAAAGGGTTATAAATTCAATAAACGATTTTGCTTCTTTTGTTCTTTTGCTACTTGGATATTACTAGTTCCTTGACTTATAGGTTGGTGTGTGGCTGACCACCCATGCTGTAAAAATATAATCTTATAATCTAAGTTGAAAGGATATATTAACATTCAAAACTCATATCAAATGCGTGCCCACAAACAGACGCGGCGTCAAACACTAGACTACGGACCGGACAGGTCGATTGTAAAAATGCACTTCAGTGCACTTTGCCAATGTCCCCTCTGGGGCTCTGGCAAAAGTTGCAGGGTTTAAATTCATTTGAGGTTTGGATTTTAATTTGTAAGTCCACATTCAGCATTTGTAAGCGCGAACTTACGCGTGTTTGTTTGTGACCGGTCATTGGTAAAGATTTATAATTTTTTCAACCCAGCGAAGAGCAAATTTGAAAATATAAATGGTATACTTTTTGTGCTCCGCCGGGAATCGAACCCACAACCTTCCCATTCAGAGTCCGAAGTGTTACCACTGAACAACGGCCAGTCTTATCTTAGAATTACAGATTACAGATACCGCACGTGAATTGACATAGACAAAATTGCGACGTCACGCGGTCGGGTTGCTAGGGAAAATGCATAGAAATATTTTTATCTCACACAAGTGTAGCGTTTGTTCGCCGAGAAAAAGTCTAAATTGACTTGGAATATTTTTGAATTGGGAGTTTTTTTTTTCGGCAGTCAGCAGCAGTCAGTCAAAAGTCAACGCAATGAAGCTTCACATATAATGCAACTTCTTGCTGCGTTATCCCCGAATGGTTTCGCATGCGGCGAGTGGATTCTATTTATTTTTACAGGAAAAGGGGCCAGCCTTACGCCAACCACTTCAGTTAAAGTGGCAACGGTCAAATAAAAAGCTAATAATTAGCAACTAATAAAAAAATAAAAAATGCCTTTTCCCTAGCAACCCGGCCGGGTTTCGTCACAATATTGTCTGTGTAAAATGACGTGCAGAGCTCATTCAAAAATATGCTTCCATTGGATGTTTTTTGTTGTTGTTTTTTTTAACATGGCCATCGCGAGTAAAATAAAAAACAAACCTCTGATGCATTTTTTTACCAAGGATTAGTACCGCTAAGGTAAATTGTCCCAAGTTAAAACACTTGTAGAAAATGTGAAGGGTGCCGAGTGGCACTGGCAGCGGTTGCTGAGGGAGGCCAAGACCCACCCCGGGTGCGTGTTCCCATTCCACAACGCAAAACGAATGTCGGCAAGAAGTTACACTATATGTGTAGCTTAGTTGCGTTTAGTTGCGTTGCGTTGCGTATATACTGGCACACAAGCAATTTAATGCACATACACAGTTATCTATAATAATCTATAATCTAAGTTGCAAGGATATATTCATTCAAAGCTCTCAGATGTATGCCTGCAAACAAACACATGTAGTTCGCGCTTACAAATGCTGATTGTGTACTTACAAATAAAATTCAAACCTCAAATGAACATAAGCCCCACAACTTTTGCCGACCTTCCCTGAAACAGGGGTGACACTGGCAAAGTGAACCATTTTTTACAGTATGGGTGGTCAGCCTTATACCAACCTATAAGTCAAGGAATATGAATAATAAATTACATTTAAATATAAACATAACAAAACCTTAAAAAGAAATCTATAGGTACAAAAAAAGTAAAAAAAAACAGTTATATGAGTGTTGAAAATTGATAAATAAGACAGCTGGATTACATTTAATGAAAAGTTGAAGTTTTTTTTATTTAATTTCTATATAAATGACTCTTGAAAATGACGACAGTCGAAAGTACTCGAGGATAAAATAACAAATATTAAAAAAAGAAAAATATAATAATAAACAATGCGTAATACGTAAGTATGATGTGGAAAGTACTCCTAAAGTACGGTGTGAACGGCAAGCTTCTGAATGGAATACGCGCCATCTATGAAAATAGTTTGGCGTGTGTAAGAGTGGATGGTAAATGTAGCGAATGGTTTGATGTTTACAAGGGAGTACGACAGGGGTGTGTAATGAGTCCGTGGTTATTTAACATAATCATGGACAATTGTATGAAAGAAGCAGAAATTTCTCATTATGGTGTGAAAGTGGGTGAGACGAATGTTGGAGTTCTTCTCTATGCTGACGATGCCGTAGTGTTGGCTGATACAGCGGAGGAGCTCCAGATGATACTCACCAAAATGAATGATGCTTTTAGTAAGAACGGTTTAAAAGTGAATGCCAGTAAGACGAAAGTATTAGTGTTTGACAGGACTGAGGAATGCGAGGAAATTGAGATAAGACTGAATGAAACAAGAGTGGAGGTCGTGAAAGAATTTGATTATCTGGAAAGCAAGTTTGAGTCGAATGGGAAATTGACGAAAGAATTGGAAAAGCGTGCTAGTAGAGGAAGAAGTGTAATGGGAACGATTGGAAGAATTGCAAGAAATAGGAAACTTACGAAGAATATGAGATTGGCGGTCCACAATGGTATATTGGTTCCGACATTGATGTATGGAAGTGAGGCGTGGACAGTTAATGAATGTGAGCTGAGTAAAGTATGTACGGTTGAAATGGCTTACCTGAGAGCAATGGCTGGAAAAACACTGAATGATAGAGTACGTAATGATTGGGTGATGAACGAGTGTGGTATAAAAGAGAATATGAGAATGAAAGTACAAAAAAGTACGATGAGATGGTTCGGACATCTCGAAAGAATGGATGATGAACGACTAACGAAGAAAGTGTACAAAGGAAATGTCAGAGGAAAGCGCGGAAGGGGAAGGCCGAGGAAAGAATGGTTAGACCAAATAGGTAAGATTGCGAAAGAATGGAACCTGCAGAGTGAAAATAAGAGAAGAGTATGTATGAAAAAGGTGATGAATATTGAGGAAATGAAAGTGGTTTGTAAGGACAGAAAAAAGTGGAGGCGCATCTGCGGAGGTACCGGCCACCCCTAGTGGAACGGCGGCAGGATACAGTACAGTACAGTAATACCTACCATTGCTGTACGTATTTAACATAATATGGCAAAACTTCCGTGTGCATGTGTGAGTGAACATTCCTTTTGTGTGGTGGAATGGGAGCACGCCCCCCGGGTTGTCGTGCCAATGATGATGATGATGATGAGAGCTGAAGATGAAACATGTGTATGGAATGTGAAGGGTGCTGAGTGGTGTGAAAGAGGAAGTCTGGGAGATTAGGAAAAGAGTGGCAGGAGGCGAAAAGTCAAATTGCTATTAGCTATTAACTATGTCGGAACTCTAGCATGTGTATTTTTTTTTATATAGGTATATCGACGGTTAAAAATATAGGGCATAAGCGACAAAAACTAAATTGTTCAGGAGAGCAGTTTTTAAAGTTTGAGATTGCAGAAAAATGCCATAACTTTTCATTTGTTTATCATATAAAGAGGCGGCTGATCTGTAATGTAGGCGGCTAAGGCCAAGAATCACTTTTCATTTTTATAGATGTTTTGTAGATTTTCTAGTGTTTGTTTGTTTGTATAACTGGATGTAATTAATTGCTTGTATTCCTTGACTTATAGGTTGGTATGAGGCTACGACCACCCATACTGTAAAAAATGGTTCACTTTGCCAATGTCACCCCTGTGTCAGGGAAGGTCGGCAAAAGTTATAGGGCTTATGTTCATTTGAGGTTTGGATTTTATTTGTAAGTACACATTCAGCATTTGTAAGCGCGAACTACACGTGTTTGTTTGTGGGCATGCATTTGAGAACTTTAAATGCAACTTAGATTATAGAGATTATAGAGATTATAGATTATAGATATCATTAAAATCAAAACAGCTCAAGAATTAAAAAAAAAAAAAACTAAAGACTTTTATTGGCATTTCTTTCAATGTGATTTTACGTTGTTTTACGAGGTTTTCTGTTACAAACGCCTTTAGGAAAAAAAGAAGGCCAAAAAATTATCGTTTGTTACTCCAAAACCATACTTCGAAAACGCAGTTGTTTGCTTGGGCATAAAAGACAAAACAAAATCATCGTAGAGCTATGGGAGTTAGCGCATTAGAAAGAGCGGAAAATTTTAAGTAGGATAGCATTCATAACTCATCTTCGACCAAAACGTCGCTCATGCCCTATTCTATAATCTATAATTTAAGTTGAAAAAATATAGAGACATTTAAGGATCATATTTAATACATGTCCTCAAGCAGGCACATGTAAGTTCGCACTTACAAATGCTGAATGTGTACATACAAATTAAAATCCAAACCTCAAATGAATATACACCCTACAACTTTTGCCGACCTTCCCTGAAATAGGAGTGACATTGGCATAGTGAACCATTTTCTACGGCATCGGTGGTCAGCCTCATACCAACCTATAAGTCAAGGAATGACAATAAAAATTTAATTTACCTAAACACAGATTCGACTTGCATATTGAATCACATTTAGGCATGAAAATTCGTTATTTGTTTCTAAATAGGCCTTAAGTGAAGTGCCTTAAAAGTTAGAAGTCATGTATAATTTTTGTACCTATATTTGAATAGGCAAAGTAAGTAAGAGGCAAAAGCATTGAGTTGTCATATTAGAGGAGACGAAACTAGCTTCCGAAATTGGAACGCACTATGAGGCTGGTGTGTCAATCACAGAGCTGCCAAGCACTTTCTTTTGAGACTCCCTAGATTCTAGAGACTCTAGGGGTCTATGACACTTGTTGTAGTGCCGCAGAGGTGTACGAGCTTGGTCGTCGCTACAAAACGCCAATACTCAAGCAAGACCCAGTTGCTGTATGGCTGGATGGACCTTTCAGTGACCGGTCTTTGGTAAAGGCTTTATGATTTTTTGCAACCCAGCGAAGAGCATATTATTTGGAAATATGAATGGTATATTTTTGTGCTCCGCCGGGATTCGAACCCACAACCTTTCATTTACGAGTCCGAAGTGCTGCCACTGGACAACGGACCGGTCCAAGATACATAATCTTATCTAATCTAATCTAATGTTAGTTGCAAAGATATGTATGTGAAATTAGGGATTCACATTATA